>OX453058.1:5552923-6022923 GCA_949699795.1 Spicauda simplicius | reverse complement strand
TTGCATATAAGGCTTATATATAAGGCAACGATCTTATTCTAAGGTAGTAACGCCTGTTTAATGACTGCGGATAGAACTCTATATGAAGTTACTAAGTCGAAGTTAGGGATTGCAATCCGGCCTCATTTTCAATCCGGCCGGATCCGGCCGTTTTTTTCTCAACGTAACAGTGTAAAAAAGGATCGATTTCTAACGATAATTATTTTTGTAATGTGAAATCTTTCTCTAAATATACAATAACCGGATCCGGTGGAGGTCCGGATCCGGTGGTGAATTGGTACCGGATCCGGTTTGTGTAAATTTGTGCCGGATCCGGTTTTCCGGATTGCAATCCCTAGTCGAAGGTTAGTATATTTATATAACTTTCTCTTGATAATATTAACTCCGAAAGTCTAGCAAATTGAAAGGACAAAAGAAAAATTGATTTGTTTCTAAAGCAAACGGATTCCCAACACTGAGACGAAGTTACTTTCAAACAACTCAGTGGAGCGTAAGAAACATCGTAAGATTATAAAAACAAAGAAGTACCAATAATGAATAAAAGCGAAACTTGTTAGAATTAATTAATTTTGTTTGTTCGTTCGAAGTTACTATTAGCAAACTTCGTAAGAAATATCTACTTACTATTTATTTAGAGAAAGAGTAATACGAGTTCTGTTTTCTGAAGTGGTGAAGATATACGTACTTCTAAGAGCTATGTTTACTTTGGTTAGGCAATGGCGCCATTAAGCGATTTCTTAAGAATAAGTACATTTTAATTCTTACTTCATTTTTTCTAACTTGGAGTAGTAAACAAACAAAATGCTGTCGTTCCGATACAGTGGTCTTTGCAGTCCATGGACATTTATAAGCGCCTTGCAGTACCCGCGTCTTCAACCGCGCAAAAATCGATTTCTGCATTTTGAGTGTGCATGTTTGTTTACGGATCGAACTAAATGGCACCTTTTGTCTCACAGAAAGTGCTGTTGTGGCAATATATGTTTCTGGTACGGCTTGTTATGGTATTTATTTCATCGCACATCTCGATCGCATCGTAATCGCTATACAAGTGTAGCCAGTGCCTAACAATAAAATATAGATAACGTCTATTCATGATTTCGAAATAACTTCATTTTGTTTCGATCATACTTATTTTCACGTTATAAAAAGGGACAAAATAAATACGTTACTTTGTATTCTTTTTTTGCTATCACTGTTGACGTCAAGCGGAAAAGACCTGAAACTATTTAACGTAACTTTGCTATAATATGAAAATGTAGGATAATTAAATTAATTTTAACTCAGAAAACGATATAAGGGTGGAGTTAATAATGTATGTTTTCAAATTGTTTCGCGAATATTTAATTGCAATGCTTTTCAAACTAAGTCGAACTGAAGTTCGTTAGCCAAAAAAAAGTTCTTCAAATTTATATCCTCCGGCACCCTCAGGAACTGAAAAATACTAAAAAAATATATCAAATATACAATTACCCATTATCGTCCCACTGCTGGGCACGGGTCTTCTCTCAGAATGAGAGAGTTATAGACCATGGTCTACCGCGCTGGCCGAGCGCGAATTGGTCGACACATCACTATTACCTACATTTTGTTGCTCCCTGTCCAAGAGATGATTTGACCTACCTATTTAAGTACACATGCCCATTTTTAAGTTTTATTAAAGAAATCTATAAAGCGAGTATTCAGTTAACGAAACTAAATTGAAACCAACATAAATATAATTTAGCATCTTTGTGCTCAACTGAATTCGTTTATTTTCCCCTCGGCATTTGCTCTTTTGAGTGCCATCAACCGCAGAAAAGTCTATACAAATGTAGAACTACGGTATAAGTCTTATAAATATTATTTTCAACCATTTCGTAGCATTTGTTGGTTATTAAAGTAATATTAACACAAAAGAACATCCCGATGTAAAATTATGAATGATTTGATTATTTTAGGAGCTCAATTTTATATGGGACGACAATCTTAGTACCCGTGATAAGTAGCCCATCTATAATTAAATTCACATAGAATTCTGGGTCTAATTTTACTTATCCCTGTAGTTCCGGGATTAGGATAGGTCTACGGCATCCCCTGTGTGCCGTAAGAAGCGACTAAAAGGGGCTTCCAGGGTCGTGAACGGCTAGAGTGGTAGCACGAACCGTTCGGCCAGGTGACCCCGGGCAGGACGGCGGTATATGTAGTCGCATACCGTCGTAAAGACTAAACGGATTGGTGGGCCCAGCTCCCCATCTGAGAGGAGCCCGATGGAGCAACGCGCTCAGAGGACTCCGATTGCGTTCCTTTGGAGATCCCGGAGTCATCTGTGTAGCGCTCAGAACGGCCACCGGGGGGCTTTTAGTTGGATATAAATCCCACATAACCCTTCCTCGCTCCCATGGCGTCGGGTACCTTTTGAAGGTTTCACCCTCGAGAACAAAAAAAACTATCTAATTTTATTTGTGTGACCACCATCAGAGAAAAACATGCTCGTTTACTACTTCAATCTATTAAAAAATACTTAAAATCTAAGTTTATTTATAGAAACCAAAATAGGTTTGTGTATGAGTGAATTTCCGATAAACTAGAGTACGGGGTAAATTTAATCAACATCGTTATCAAAATAATTACGGCGGACTCAATTATTTCGAGCACACGGTGTTTAGACCCGCCGCATATTAATGGCTTTTAAGAGGGTTATGAGGTCTGGCGACGGTGAGGTCCGTATTCGGAGGGTTCAGCGGCCCGTTAACTGAGCTACAGGTGACAAGACGTATGATGTTTAAAGCCTACATGTTCCTACTTTAAGATCACTTCCATTGTTTAATTTTGTTTGTGTTATGTTAATTCAGTTTTTTGCCCGACTGGGTGAAAGGAATTTTTTTTCAAGCGTATATAATTATATGTATGTCAATTAGGTGTGGAACCAGTGTAGTTCGACCAGGGAGGTACCACCGCCACACCTATTTCAAGCGTGAAGCATTTCTTGCGTTTCGATGGAAGGGTGTGGGTGCCGGCACAGGCGTGAGGCATGAGGCGACGATCATAACCCTCAGGAGTATCAACGTATCTGTGATTGAATCCAGATAGAACCCATGTTCTGTATAAAGTTGTTTATAGATGTCCACGAGCGACAGTGACTACATACCATCAGGGGGACTGCATGCCCGTTTGCTACTTCAGTCAGATATAAAAAAAAATTGAAGCGCTGTGCAGTCCAAATTGCTTGACGGATTTGAACACCCACCCACGAACTTCTTTAACCCTTAGATAAGATTAGAGTTACCAGAGATAGGCATTATGAGTACAATGCAATATATTATTAGTATTTTGAAAGTAATTTATAGTAAAAATAAAAACTTTAAAAAACCGAGAGAACGTGAATAAATTGTGAAAATATAATATAATACTTTAGTTTTAAACGTTTCATCGCAACCCCTTAAACGTTTTTACAAAAATGTCGCTCATGATCCACAAAGCAATTTCAACATCATTACCAAAGTATTCGGGTCAAAGATTCCCGTTCTGAGTTCCAATTATTTCAGCCACTCGGTCTCAGAGACCCGCAAACTACTACGGTACAGGTAGGGTTAATGGGCCTGCGACCAGTTGAAGCTTACATTGAGTGCGGCTGGCGACCCGGGTGATTCGACTGAACCGCACGTGACTAAACATTTTGTGGGTTTACAAAAGATCCTTAGACATAAGGCTACTCGATGAAATGTTTTATTGTCTTTTACGGGGTTATGGATTACGCTGACTACACTCAAGACCCTACTCGTGGACTTTTGTAGATATCATAAAGACTGTTACATTAACACCTAAACCCAGAATACATATTTAAATTGATCGTAAAAAATGTGAAAAAAAAAACGTAAAAATTGCAAAAGTGACATTTAATAGTTCAGTTTATAAACGTTTTATCGCAACCCCTTAAACGTTCCTACAAAAATGTCGCTCATGATCCACAAAGCAATTTCAACATCATTACTAAAGTATTCGGGACAAAGATTCACGTTCTGGGTTCCAATTATTTCAGCCACTCGGTCTCAGAGACCCGCAAACTACTACGGTACAGGTAGGGTTAATGGGCCTGCGACCAGTTGAAGCTTACATTGAGTGCGGCTGGCGACCCGTGTGATTCGACTGAGCCGCACGTGACGAAACATTTTGTGAGATTACAAAAGATCCTTAGACATAAGGCTATTCGGTGAAATGTTTTATTGTCCTTTACGGGGTTATGGATTACGCTGTCTACACTCAAGACCTTACACGAGGACTTTTGTAGCTACCATAGAGACACTCAAAGACAATTACACTAACGCCCAAACCCAGAACAAACATCTAATGGATCATTAAGATATCTATTCGACTGGGGATCGAACCTGCAATCCATTGCGTGTCCGACCGGTATGTTGCCCGCTTTGTTGACTTCAAATATGATACGTATAAAACTTGCTATAAAATTAAATTGGTAATTACTTTAAAGTATCTTAAAGAAATTCCCACAAAGTAATTAGGTGAATACTTAACCTATATTATAAATGGTTACCTATTTTTGGTGAGCTCGTAATTAATTATGTTGATGATCTTTTAATGAATAAATAAACGATGCCAAAGAAGTATCGATAAGAAATTTAATTAATGAAGAAAATAATTGTAGCAGTAATGAATGAAGTTGTAGCGCTAAAGACCTAATGAATGACTTTGGTGATTATCAATGATCTCTTAATATTAGACTTTCATCGGCATTATTTATCAACATCAGTGCACTTATGAGCCAACATTTTAGTTACTAGTAGCTCTGAAATTTATATTTATAATAAAAGGCATTTGAATTCTACGAGCCCCTCAAGATCTACTTTGTACACGTTTTTATAACATGGAAGTAACAAACAAGCATGCAGTCCACCTGATGCTACGTGACCCTTGTATTACCCGCCTATTGTTCTGTACTCTACTCCAGATTACAGATCAGGGTCTTATTTTCATTTTTTTGTTCTCGAGGGGAAAACTTTTACAAGGTAACCGATGCCGTGGGAGCGACGCAGTGTTATGTGGGATTTTTACCGCACTAACCCCCCGTTGGCCATCCTCGGCGCTACAAAGAGGACTCCGGGATCTCCAAAGGCACGCAACCGGAATCTTCAAAGCGCACCGAAAAGCAGTTATAACTAATTTATCATACGCACATAAATCAGTGGTGCGTGTCTGGGTTTGAACCTCGGATCTTCCGATTGAGAGGGCAAGTTTGTACTATTAAGCTATCACTGCTCACTGGTACTGGTAGATGTAATCAAAGCAGGCAAAGCTACGAGTATAAACTAAGGAATAAAAATAAAGTTTGCGCAAAAGCAGATATAAACACGTATTCAAATTTTCCTAGCTCCGATGCTCTCGCCGATACCCTTGACCTACTTAGCGTTTATCTCATTTGGTAGCTGAATACTTTGACGACGCGAAATTAGCTCATCTCCCATTGCATTTGACATGGTAACTGGCTTCTGAGTATTACTAGTATAACGTGAGTATAGGACTGAACATCTGGTATTTTCACATTAATATGATAACGTATACGTATAACGCATTGAATGTCTGGGCTTTAACAGATTATCGTCGTCAACCCATTATTGCTCCACTGCTGGGCACGGATCTTCTCTCGGAATGAGAGAGTTTTTAGGCCATAGTCCAGTCGAATTGGTGGACAGTGCGAATTGGTGTATTTAGGTGTAAGTATAACAGATTATACTTATACCTAAATACAGATTGAGAGTTATGTTGTGAGCTACCGATTTCACAGGAAGATTTTCTAAAGTATTGCGGATTTGTAACTTAAATGTTCTACTAGGGTATTGTCTATCTATTGGCTATTGCTTGCCACTTACTAAACTTTATGTTAGCGATCTAGTGAGATACTGATAAATACATCTTAAAATATTGTGTTATTCTTACTTCATTTTTCTTCTAGTTATCTTTTGTTTTAAATGTTAATGACAATTTCTGTATCAATAACCTAAAATTTTTATTTGTTTTAACATGACTTGACACACATAGAAAAAAGATCGGCAAATGTTTGGATTTAATGTTATCCACTTAACCAGGGTTGACGTCTGAAAGTCTGAAGTCTTGAAGAAGAATATGAAGTCCGACTTACCCCTTTTACACCCCGAGTAGAAAAATCCATGAGGATTTCTTCAATTTAAAAAGGGGTTGAATATGAAACTATCTGCATATTAGACCAGAATAGTACTATGCCACACGAATCGTTTAATACAATATTGAACTCACACTTAAGCCCAACCTAATATTGAGCAGTATAAAACGATTTAATACGAAATCTCGGCACGTATATTTTCATACTGTAAAGCTTAACCACATCAAAAGATTACCGTACGAGCCTTTCATATAGGTAAAAATACTTTACTGAATAAATAACAATGTTTACAGCTGATCGATATATGTGTTATATCGATCAGCTGTAAACATTGTTATTAAATTAAGCCTAAGTCAAGTTAGAATAAAGAAGGCAATCACATTTATAATAATTACATGAAGTAAATTTGCCAGTGGTAGAATGAGTAGGTATGACTGGGTAGATATTACCACAGTATTAATATCATATGCCACATTTATTTCGCGTGAAGCAGTTTTTGCGTTTATGATAAGGGGGTAGTTGAAGGCTCACTTTTATATGAGGCGACCATCTTCACTACATAGTATAAAACAAAGTCGCTTCCCGCTGTTTGTTCCTAGGTGTACTTAAATATTTGAAAGTACGCAACGGATTTTAAAGTAGTTTTTTTTATACATAGAGTGGTTCAAGAGGAAGGTTTTTATGTATATTGCATGTACACTGATAATTTTAGATTTTTGACTTTTAGGCAGAAAGAGTTTCGCCAGGTCAACTAGTAATCAATAATTGGTTTAAAATACAACCTCTATTCTATATGAAGTCGCTTAAAGATGTCCATGCGACAGTGGCTCCTTACCATCAGGTGAACTGCATGTTCGTATGTTATTTACATTTGACTAGCTGACCCGGTGAACTTCGTTCCGCCTAAAAGTCAAAAATCTAAAAGTATTAGTGTTCCTCCACTATATTAAGTCCACTCCACTCCACTATCCAATACATAAAAACCTTCCTCTTAAATCACTATGTAATTAAATAAAACTGCATTAAAATCTATAGCGTATTAACACTCGTTAATGTAAGCAACTTTGGGTTTCAAAGAATTTATAAAGAAAAAAATGAGTAAATGAGTAGATTTAAAATTATCCGAGCATATTTAAGGCAAGTCCGTTTTAAGGGAGGTCTAAGTGCATTTGTGGATTTTTAAAGGCTTGATGGATGAATGAGATCACGAATTGGAGTCAATCATATTCATATCTACAATCATAATCATATTTACTTATATATTTGGATCCTGGGATCAATATATTCTCACCCCAAAAATCCTACTACTGGATACGGATATCTTTTCGGAAAAAAAAGTTTGAACACAGTTCTACACGCTAGCCAATTCAAGATTGCTAAACTTCGGAAAACATTAAGGGTTTTAAGTAGCGAATTAGGGTTTCTGGCCATATTCTCCTTCACCGTTAGACCAAATGATATATAGTCTGTAACCCGCCCGTAAGTCGACGAACCGCGTGGCGGAGCGGTTACCATACCGGTCTGACGCGCAATGGGTCCCGGGTTTGATTCCCGGCCAGACAGGAATCCGAATCATGAGTTTAGATTCGTGTTCTGGGTCTGGGTGTTTGTGTATTCGTCTTGTGTGTGTCCATGGTACCCACGACACAGGAGAAAATTCTAGTGTGGGGCTAGGAGTGTAGAAAGCGCGTAACACGTTATGGCGCGCGTTTTTACTCGATTCAATGAAAATTTATAGACTGCTAATAAGTTTTTGCAAGATATAGGTACATAAACGTAATATAACTTTAAAATGTAATATTTTTTGATAAAGTAAAGTATACTCAAATTATACTGCACTCCTTTAAATTCTGTAGTTTAAGTCTATAAGCCGTATACTTAAAACAAAGTTTACACAGAAATTCTAAAGTTCACAGACAAAACCGGTAAAAGCGGTTATTCTCGGTCTGTCTGACTATTTTTCAAACAGGTTTATTTTTATTTTGTTTATTTTAAAAATCAACGGTCCGGGATCGAACGGCGATCCCTCAAAGAGCAGTTAATCTCACATCGAGCATAACAAAAGTAGGACAGCAAATAGAAAACAATTCAATGAAAGTCCAATAAAAACGCGGGCATGAGCGCTAAGCAAATTACGGAGATTCTCTCTTCGCCGTAAATTAGATTAGGCGCGACAACTCTCCGACTGAATTATTTGCATTCAATTGCTTACGAGTTCCGAGAATTCCATGACGTATTAACACCAATTTTTATATATTGGTGCGACAAATGATTTTTAAGTCTATGTTTTGTTATTATATCTTAAAAATATTTACAGGTGGTAGAACCAGTCTAGTTCGAGCGGGGAAGTACCACCGCCACACCTATTTTTAATTGGAAACATTTCTTGCGTTTCGTTAAAAGGGTGTGGGTGCCGGCACACGTTTAAATTAACGAGGCTTACATTAACGAGGCGACCATCATAGTCCTCGTGAGTAGCAACGCATCTGTGATTGACTTCAGATAGAACCCATCTTCTATTTGAAGTTTCTTGCAGATGTCCGTGGGTGGCAGTGACCACTTACCATCAAGTGGACAGCATGCTCGTTTGCTACTTACTAATTATTATTCTGTGCCTAAACACGAGTCTCCTGTATAAATAACTGACATACATCTTTAAGATTTTTAAGCAATTTA
Organism: Spicauda simplicius; assembly: GCA_949699795.1. Lineage (NCBI taxonomy): Eukaryota > Metazoa > Arthropoda > Insecta > Lepidoptera > Hesperiidae > Spicauda > Spicauda simplicius. The sequence continues at coordinate 6,014,114 of OX453058.1, read as the reverse complement.
TGTGTGTAAGTTTCTTATCTGTTTTCCTTTTTGGCTATAGCAGGAGATGATTAATGTTTAATACGCACATGGCTGAAAAAAATGAGGTAAAGACCTAGGGGATTCGAACGTCTAAAACTAATTGAAAGGTTATTGGTTGTAAGCAACTTTATATAAACTAGATAACTATCTACGTGTAGTCAATCACAGATACGTTGCTGTTGCCAAAGGCTTGGGCTGTGTCCTCAGTAGGCAAACTGTTCGCGGCCGAATGAATTTGCAACGTATTATTTGGTATGCTGCGTATGCTGTATCGCTGCAAACTGCATAAAGTTAGCACAAACTAGCAAACTTATGACACTCCATTTTAAATATATGGAAGGGCGTATTAAACCGATACGTCGCAAATTTAGACACCGCTAACAGTTTGCCTACTGGGGATACAGTCTAAGATGGGCGCCTCCACCCTTTCACCGAAACGTAAGAGCTGTTTCATAGATGATGACTGTTTGACATGATAACTGTTTCATGGTGGTGGTACATCCTTGGTTGAACCATACTACTTCTACCACATTGCAAAAAGTTTAAATACCGCATAGTAGTATTGTTGCCATTCCGCGCCCATTTAACCAGATTATAGCAACTTTACAATGCTTTTTTTTTGTTCTCAAGGGGAAAGAAAACTCTCAAAAGCTACCCGACGCCGTGGGAGCGACGCAGGGTCGTGTGGGATTTTTACCACACTAAAACCCTCCCTGTGGCTGTCCTCCTCTATAAAGAGGACTCCAAGATCTCCAAATGAACGCAACCGGAGTCCTCTAAGCGCGTTGTCCCATCGAACTCCTCTCAGGTGAGCGGCTGGGCCCACCACTCCGTCTAGCCTTTACTTTATAAGACTGCTTTACAAGGAAGTATACCTTTACGTCTTTTAGTAGTATTTATTGTAAAGGAAAATAGTGATGCGATAGTTCTAGAGAAGAACCTTTGAATTAAATTCACGCGTGTAAATAGACAAACGAAGTTTTATCTAACAAACATTGATCTACCGTAAATAACATGTAGCCTGCAACATTAGCAATTAGTGCAGTTGTACATAAGCACGTTGCAATTGCTTTTATTTTCTTAGAAGTTAGTAAGTAGACTAACTGGAATATATGTACTTTTATTTGCGGAACGGAAATCAACCTTAATGTTAACGGGAATGGAAATGAATGGCAAAAGACATGAACATATATACAATTAAGGCAAAGAGAAATTTCGATTTCATTGTGAGCAGCGATAGCTTAACGGCGAAACTTGTCCTCGATCGGAAGTTCCGATTTTCAAATCCCAGACACGCACCACTGATTTTTAATTCTAAAATTATGTGCATATTAGAAATAAAATTATCGTGAGGGAACCTACAAATCCGAGATTTTTTCAAGAAAAAAGTTCTCAAAGTTGTGTGAAGTCTATCAATCCGGACGTGGCAAGCACCGTGAATATGCCTATGGCCTAAAAATCTCTCCTTATGAGAGAAGACCCGAAACCCGAAGTGTATTGTCATACCACTGGGCTCGGGCGTTATTGTTAATGGGTTGACGACAATTCGATTTAAGAACATAAATTTATCACGAGACACGTCTTTTCACAACATTTTGAGCAGCGTCTCTCACAAAGGAGGCACGAAGCTTTCCGAATTAAATAAAGTAACTTTAACACAGGTTTTCAAGCACAAGATTACATTAAGATTTATTATTATACCATTTTCTCTTATATCAGGCAAGTGGTTTTAAATGATAATAATTAAAAGACGTTTTACTGTTAAAATTAATTACATTTTTCTGTAAACGTACCTCTAATTAAAAAAATTCAACCGTTTTATCACATCGTTGTCTACGATAGTTCTTCTTATAACATTTCATCTAGGAGAAGAAATTCGACAATAAAACTGTTTTCTGTTTGAAAATTATAGTTATAAACTGCCTTATTACTTATATATGTATATGTTACGTTCTAAAATAATGATAATCTGTTGTGTTAATTAAACTATGGTATGTTTCCGGTGATCAGGTTGATGGCGGTTACTTCACTCAAAGATTTAATCTTGCCGTACAGCATATATTGCTGTCTATGTTTTAGAAACCATAATTTCCCTATCCATTTTAGATTGTTATATTTCTAAACTTATTACGTACTTACATACGTCTGATGCAAAATTATTTATAAAATACATGCCAATTTTCTTTATACCGGTCTTATTCTACTAAAATAGTTTCACAAATTGAAAATAATTAAACATTTGCTTTCAAAAGGAGCCTCTTCAAAGCAAATATATAAATTTCCATTAAGTATATCGGCCTAAATAAATTTATTTTACGCAAATGATCTTATTTTATAAAGTGCGCGGAATCTGAGTACATTTTTCAATGAAGAGATTTCGTAGCGGGGTAAATTCGTTGAAGCGTTAAGGATGATAAAAGAACCGTTGCTTTTATAAGATTATATACATGTATTAAAATCAGTAGACAAACAGCTATATTAGCAAGAAAGTGCACCTATTCTAGCGGCTCGTATCTCTTTATGTTGAGTTACCATTTGTAAAATAATAACTAATAAAGTATTAATTGAAAAGCTTGCTTATTTCCGCAGCTAGCCTGTTTTGATCATTTTTTCCGTAGTAATAAGTATCCTGTCTGTTCATCTAGTTGATAAAGTACCTATCTGTTCAGGCACGGTCTGTAGTTTTTGTGTGAAATAGTATGAAACATACAAACATCTTCTCAAACTTTCGCATTTGTAATATTAAATGATATAATAAGATGGGTTGTACCCGAGATGGGAGCTTCTTGAATTGTATCGGTTACGCAATATCATGGAGCACAAATTACAAACAAAAGGAAAGTTCGTCATTTTAGATTGTAACTTTTACATAGAATATCTAGTGAAGCTTACGAAAACCGTAAAACACACCCACATATAATAAACAAGCGTTTAAAATACATATAATAATCGACGCCTACTCATTGGCCCGCATCTATGCCATAAATAATATATTATGGGATATCACTTCACTACAGACGGTAGAAGAATAGACCATTTCATAGCCGTGTTTTTCAATTCCGGCATCAATAACTCATCAATCAACTTTTTGAAGTGGACTGTTGGACATAGGCCTTAGTAATGGGAGTTTTTGCCAATAACCCACGCCTGGCATGCGTCTTATGGATCGCAATAGGTGATATAATATAGGAAGACGTTGATTATAATCTCATGGAATGTGTCTCTTAACCGCCTTAACGACCAACCACTCAAAGAGAAGAAGTGACAGTGTCAGATAGACACTATACGGCACAATATCACCTCCTACGACATCTACAAAGGAAGAAAACGAGTGGTAGAATTCAAGGTCAACACTCTACAGCACAATAAGCAATCACAAATACCAACATAAATAATACTATTGCAAGAATAAATTAGTTTTAAACAATATTGATATTCATAGACCTAAGTCTGCTTATCTGCTTAGTGGATATTTAAGCTGACCATTTAATTACGCAATTAAAGCAATTACGCCCCCTCAGGAACTATGAAACGTTAAAAAAAATGCGGTGGTGGGTTTTGAAGACTTTTAGAAGGCGACAGTTGATTTGTTATTCCAAATATATCTACTAATTGTACATCTGCGACATTAGCTACGCATCTTTTATTTCTCAAATAGCATACTTCTCATCCGGTCTTTTTCATTACAGTTTTTCTTGGGTATAACCCATTATTGTCCCATTGCTGGGCGCGGTTCTTCTCTCAAAATGAGAGAGTTTTTAGGCCATAGTCCACCGCGCTGGCTAAGTGCGAATTGGTAGACTTCACATACCTCCGAGAACTTTTTTTAAAGAACTCTCGCGTGTAGGTTTCCTCACGATGTTTTCCGTCTCTGAAAAGCAGTGATAATTAGTTTCTAATACGCACGTAAATCAGCGGTGTGTGCGTGCGTGCCTGGGTTTGAACCTCGGACTTGATTGAGAGGACAAGTTTCAACCATTAGGCTATCACTGCTCTACAGTTTTTCTTAATTTGATATTAAATGAGGGCGAGAGCCGAAACAAATTTGCGAACCTCTGTCAAAAGTAATTAGACTGGAACACTAATTACCTCAACATTCACGAGATTGAAGGTCCAGCGTTCATGGTCTGAAGGATCAAGTGATTTAGGGATGGTCTGGACCCATCCGTCATTGTTTTGGTTATTGCAAAACTTCTGGATCTATTGCTTTTGTTCTGTGATGTTTGGTATTGTAAATTGCTTCTTATTGCTACTTGCACTATTTGTCACTAACAGAAAATATGACTTTATGCAACTTTGTACATTAGTAGTAGGTAATACGATTTATAACCAGGGCAAAGTTAAGTAGAATAGTGTTCTCTTAAAAAGAAAAGAAATGAAAAATCTTGGTTTTATTCAAATCTTGACTTTGTTTAAATTATTATCTTACGCTGTCACCAGATCGGAGTCCGAAACGGATGCGTAGTATCGTCATCTTCTATCATAGAGAGGAATTATTACTTTGCTTTACAGGCTGTAGAACTTGGCTCGACCTAACGCTACTACCGCCAAACCTATTTCTAACGAAGAGCAGTTCTTGCGATGGAAGGATATGGTTGCCGGCTACTTTTTACACAAGGCGATCTTTGACCTCGGCAGTATCAGCGCAACTGTGATTGGCATCGGGTAAAAACGTTGGTCTGTATAAAGCTGCATACAGATGTCCATGGGCGGCAATTAACACTGATAGTAAGTGGTAGAATATACCGACTGGCCCTAGAACAAAATCGTATATCAAAAATTATCAATTTCCAGCATGAAGCTTTCTTAACTTAATTAATAAGTTCCTAAATAGCTATTACAATGATGTATGTAATTATTTTGTATGTCCACAAAACTTCTAAGCTTCATACTGTTAATTGGTAATTTGTCATATACGATTTTATTTTATGGGCCCGTCGATACTCTCGTTTGCCACTTGAGAAAAAGATGTTTATAATCAGATCTTCTGAACCACTTTGATTTTCTCTTGTAAAGTGAAATGTCACATTAGAAATCATGATAAAAGTAGTTTGCTAAAAAGGCCTTTTAAGATAGTAGATTGATAATCCTCTTAAGTAAAGAGCAAGGCTGTCACATGGCTAAAAGGATAAAAAATGTTGCTAATAATATGCTATTATAATTCACGCTCAGACGTCAAGGATTTACAGATTATCTCCACTTTTCAAATTAAAATTTTTTAAGTTACAAAATTTCTTATGTTTTATTTTTTTTATAGCTGACTGAAGTAGCAAACGAGCATTCAGTCCACCTGATGGTAAGTGGTCACTGCCGCCCATAGACATCTTATATACAACTTGGGTTCTATCTGAAGTCAATCACAGATGCGTTGCTACTCCCGAGGACTATGATGGTCGCCTCAAGAAATGCTTCACGTAAGAAATAGATGTGGCGGTGGTACTTCCCCGGACGAATTACGCTGGTTCTATCACCTGGAAAAAAGGATTCAAACCCTGACCTACTTAGTTCTAAGCTATAGAAAATTAACGAAGATTTTCAAGACAAAAATAATTCAAAGTGCGCTATTTAATCCAATGGTAAATAAAATAGGCTGGAGCGGAATAACCAATTTCAATATACCAATCATGGATGTTTCATTTAATTAAACAGTGACGTGATATGGATTATAAAATACTGTGTTGTGAGCCAATAATAACTACATGTATCAATTTTAATTAAATTTATATACCTACAATAACGTAAATTTTCAAGCATACTAACGTTTCGAATAAGAGAATTAAATAATGGTAAAGGTGCGTATATTTCGTGGTTTAAATCTTTCCCTTGCATTTCAAGTTCCAAGGTTGGAATCCAGATCCGTCAACTGATTTGAAATGAAACTTTTACAAATAAATACAACTTATACAATTCGGTAGCAAATCGGTCGATTATTTACAAAAGTGTCTATGATTGCTAGCCAATGAAGGGAATTTTATATGTTGTTCTTCCTTTTGGCACCTGCCTCAAATTATCTGCATTCACACAGGTTAGACTCTCTGAGAACGCCATCGTCTCTGGCAAATAGTTAAAAAGCGTAAACGTGTCGTTTAGTTCACGCTTTTTAACTAGTTGCAAGAGACGATGGTGGGCCAGTTGGTGTAAAAAGTATTGATTGCTTGCTTACTTTATTATGAGACGTCCATCTCAGACCTCAGAAGCGGCAACTCATCTGTGATTGACTTCAGTTAGAGCCTATATTCTATTTGAAGTTGCGTACAGATGTACATCGGCGACAGTGCCACTTACAATCGTGTGAAATGCATGTTCGTTTGCTTCTTCGATCAGATAAAAAAATGTCCATCGCGGCCGTGATCACTAACATCCAGATGGAGTGCATGCACGTTTGCTACTTTAACCTTGCAATAAAAATAATCATGTCCTAGAGAATACTAGAATACCAGAGTAAAACTAATGCTTCTACATCTAATGGCCGCACAATTCTTCAGAAGTAACGAGTCTGTTTAGTTACTGTACGTCATAGCATGCACTTCTTTTTTTCTGTATATGTATTATAAATTTGTTACTTTATTATCTGCATATATTTTACTTATCTGTTTTGAATATTTATAACTACTTTAATTTTATTTTCTGTGCAAGTGTCCGTTTCCGTTTAGTCTTTTTATATGTTACATCGCAAACTATCGGTGGAAACTTTTTATCGGCCTTCATGTACCTATTATTGTTATAAACGATGTATTTCTTGTTTAGCTGTAAGTTTCCAAAAAAGTAACTAAATAAATAAATCCGTAGTTACACTAGAATCTATTTTTGTAAAATGATAAAAATATGATTAAATCCCTTAATATACTGATTTATATCGTTATCTAAGTACATAAAACGACGACTATCGCATAATTTACATATTTTAATATTTAATGCTTAGTCTGACCTTGCTCGAGAGCTATGCAACTAGGTCGAAATATCGACGAAAATACAGCCACATATCTTTGTACCTGTAATATATTAAAATACCCATGTATATGAGACCTAGCTATAAGATATTTACTAAGAATTGCACTTGCAACAGCATTTACGTAAATCCCTTTGGATATTCATATATGCTGTACACTCGTATGCACCGTAGGAAAGTAAACTTAGAACTCTAAAGTGGACATATGTAGATGTAGAGTGGAGGATATTGCACCGGAAATCAAAGCCTGGCGCATGGCCAGCGCCCAGCAAAATTGGCTCTAAAGTAGAGAGGTATAATTGACTATAGCTTAATTGACCTTGAGGAATACATTTACGAAAAATTAGTCTTCGTTTAGTTTAATTTGTTTTTAGACTTATATTCAATCTAAAACAAGGGGCGCGAAAAAATTTTTCAAAGCGTTTTTCGCTTAGCACTTCAAGTACGGTCTTATTAAGCCATGAAAGTTCGCTAGAAATAGTAACGAGTAGTGAGCGATTTTCGACAAAATTTTCGACAGATGCTGTCGCTTGCCGCGCGAATAGAATGTTCAGTGCATGGCCACGAATATACAGTAATAGCTCAGAAATATTGAGGTGGAAAACGATTTTTGAATACTCAGCTGTCTTTGGTCTTTAAAGATATAGATATTAAATATAAGAATTTGCTTATAGGTGAAAAAAAATACACACATCACGCCCGTCGGTGATGATGACTCCAATAACATTCACTATACAGTATGGCTTTACATCTTTTGCATAAAAATGCAAATTCTAAGGAAAAGTCTTATCAACTGCTATTTTTCAATGAGGGTCATAACTTAGCACCGTCATTAATCATTCTAAATTAGGGATAATTAAATTAGGGATATAATTCTCATTCAGTAACCTTTGGGTAAATGAAAGATAAGAAGCACAACATATTGTTTCTTGACGTAAAGTGAAGAAACGGCTTTGAAAATTTACGAGAAAGCTTGGATATATTTGTCACTGACTCGACTATACAGAATCAAAATGCTTTAAGTCAGTTTTAATGTAGGGGCTAAATATTTATAAATTTAAAATGAGTTGGTTTATTGTGCATCTAATATGTTGCGTGATCGATCAACGTTGCTTTTTATTACATGAATGTTATTCGAAAACATTCGATTATTTATGAGTATAGAGTCATATGTCATAATGAGTATAGAGTCGTATATCATAAGCTATGACATAGTCGCCGAGCAGTTTTGAAGTAGTTTTGGCAGTCAGGTTACTTGGCACAGCTGGTGTTTCACAACAGAAGCCAAGGGGTGGTTAGTTTAAAGTATCTTATGCCTCTATACACGAAGATACTGACATGTTTTTTGAATCAAGAGGTAAAATTATGACAGATTTATCGTATAACATTAAACAAACAATTTTTGAATGCCTAGGAATTTGGTGGTAGAACCAGTGAAGTTCGACTGGGGAGGTACCACCTCCACACCTATTTCTAGCATGAAGCATTTCTTGCATTTAGATAGAAGGGTGTGGTTCCCGGCATTTTTTTAAATGAGGCGACCATCTCAGTCCACGACAGTAGCAACGCACCTGTGATTATCTTCAGATAGAACCTATGCTCTATTTGAAGTTGCTTACAAATGTCCATGGGCGGCAGTGACTACTAACCATCAGTTTGACTGCATGCTCGTTTGCTATTTCAATAAGATAAAAAAATGGTTACAATAATTGTTACAATGGTTTTGCCATTTACATTAGTTGCCATTTACTTATAACGCAGTATTAGCTCAGGACATAAAATAATATTACGTAATGTCATAAAAGATAGCACCATTGGACTACCTAATTAAGGCTTATTACAAGAAATCTGATAAATTTACTTAATGACAAGATTTCGCAGAGCTCAGACGTCTAAATAGTTAGTTTTAATTTATGAAGAATAAGCTTTACCGACTACCTATTAACTTTGCCCTTAACGTTGCTTGAAAGTCACCTCCTACAAATAAAATATGTTAGTACTTATCACCAATCTAGAACCTTCAGTAAAAATGTTTTTTCTCGACAAATTCGGAATATATTTCTTGCACTCCTCTTTAGCACGACCTAAAAAAAAATACCAAGCATTTTCAAACCTTGACAAACCGTGGCTTTAGTTTTTAACCGACTTTCCAAAGGAAAGAGGTTATCTATTCGTCACGTATATTTGTTTTTTAACAAACTATAGCCCATGATATGAAATGCGATTTTATTTTAGTCAATTTTTGATCTTAAATTCTACCTCCAGCGAAATAGTCACATAATTTTGTATGATATTCCTGTAGCATATTCCTGCACAGCCGGCTTCACCCGCTGCGGTCACGGCTACCACGGTGGTGAGTATCACAGGTGTTAATTTAGGTCATAAATTAAGTTAATGCCAAATTTCAGCAAAGTCGACCGGTAGTTTTTGCGCGAATGAGTTACAAAGGGATGTATATATAACATACGTCCTGACTCCATAACACAATGCTATTAATTTCAATATTTTCAATATAAAGTTGGTGAAGTGTAGTTCGACCGAGGGAACGACCTATTTCTAGCGTGAAGCATTTCTTGCGTTTCGGTGAAAGGGTGTGGTTGCTGGCACACTTTTATATGAGGCGGCCATCATAGTGCTCGGGAGTAGCAACGCATCTGTGATTGACTTCAGATAGAGCCCATGTTCTGTATGAAATTGACTACAGATTTCCATGAGCGACAGTGACCACTTACCATCAGATGGACTGCGTGCTCGTTTGCTACTTCAGTCAGATAAAAAAATGGCTACAAATGATCTAGTAATCGTTCTATTTCCATTCTTTATACATACTATATACTGGATTATGTTTGAATGCCGCATTCCAGTAACAGTTTTATTAATGTTCAGATATGCTTAGCCTTGGCTTTATCAAGTGTAAACACTAAACATATTTCATTCGGCTACTCGCGTGCTTGGCGCCACTACCTGGCGATTGACGACCTGGTAACCGCTGGGTCAAGTTCGCTGGTAACTTGAAGTCCAATGTCAGACTCGGATTTACTACCCCTTGCTTTTAATTTACATACAAATACCCTTTAATTAATTGTTTTACCGTTATTGACGTTTGATTTTAACTTGTTTAAGTAAAAAATATTTTGTACTATTAATAAAACCATGCCATCGCATTGGATTCAATCCTGTTATGGTAGCAAAGATATGCAATAAATAAATGTGTTGCTTCTGTTATTTTATGCATGTTCAGATATTCTTAGCCTTGGTTTTATCAAGTGTAAGCACTAAACATAAAACGTTCGCTGGTAACTTCATGTCCAATGTCAGATTCGGATTTACTACCCCTTGCTTTTAGTTTGTTGCTCTTGTTATTTTATCACTGTTCAAATATTCTTAACCTTGGTTTACCGTCCGAGTGTAAACACTAAACATATTTCATTCGGCTTCTCGCGTGTTTGCCGCCACTACCTGGCGATTAACGACCTGGTAACTGCTGGGTCAAGTTCACTGGTAACTTCAAGTCCAAAGTCAGATTCGGATTTACTACCCCTTGCTTTTAATTTGTTGCCTTTGTACTTTATTTCTATGAAATTCTTTATTACGTATATATTATGCATAGTCCGATTTAACAACGAAGAAATCAACCGATTTACCGCTTTGCCTAAAGACTAACGTGTCGAAATTCTTTTTGTTTGACTGTCAAAGCAACTTCGCCACAAAAAAATATGTCATAAAATGTAAATTTTGCAGTGATTTGGTTTATGAGATATGTCAGAAACACGCGAAGTTCGAATAAATGAAAATAATGTGAATATTCGAGTTAATAATGACATGGGGTTCTTCAAGAAAGGTGCGAAAAGAGCTCTCCTTCAAAGCCGGCGATGCATTGGCGACTCCTCTGGTGTTGCGAATGTCCATAGGCGACGGTGACTACTTTCCATCAGGTAGCCCGTCTGCCTTATCGTTAGGTTAAATTATAAAAAAAAAAATAATAATAATAATATTCCTCAGAGAAAAACATTACACATTATTTTAGGCAAGCTATATACATTAGATGATGGAGTGTATAATTTAATTATACGTACCTATAATTTACTACATGAACGAAATTTTGATACAAAATAACGTCACATTTTTATATTCGTTTTTTTTTATAAGATTGAAGTATCGAACGAGCATGCAGTCCACATTATGGTAAGTGGTTACTGCCGCCCATGGACATCTGTCAGCATCTTCACATAGAATATGGGTTCGATCTGAAGTCAATCACGGATGCGTTGCCACTCTCGAGGACTAATATGGTCGCCTTTATAAAAGTGTGGCGGCAACCACAATTTTCCATCAAAACACAAAAACTATTTCACGCTAGAAATAATTGTCGCGGCGGTACACTAGTCCAACCTGGTAAATTATATTTGCATTATTATTAACAACCTGCGCAAATCAAAAGGGATTTATAGTAAAAAATACGTTGCTATAACTTCAGACATTTGTTACATTAATTCGATCACAACACCATCCATCATTCACCATCCAGAAAGACCTCAAACATTTCAAAAATGGATAAATCATACTAATATTATAAAGGCGAAAGTTTATGTGTATGTTTGTTACTTCTTCACGTGTAAACGGCTGGAGCGATTTTCATAAAATTTGGTAGAGAGTTAGCTGACACTCTGTATTAACATATAGGCTACTTTTTACTGTGGAGAAATATCCTATTCCCACGGGATAATCGTACATCGACTTTTTAACGCGGACGAAGCTTTCAAGGTTCAGCTAGTTTACAAGAAACCATACATTTCTATAACTTCAGAAATTTGTTATATTAATTGGATCACAACACCATCCATCTTTTCTAAGTCGAATAAACACGCCTCAGGACCTCTACAATTTAAGTAGCTCCATCTAATACTGTTTTACGGTTGCCATACGTTCTGGTGGTTTATGTGATGTTAACGGCGATGGCCGTATATTTTTATTAGATACTATTTTTTATCCTGTCGTTAAATCGAACGATTTCTCTTTATGCTCCTCCTTAACTAGACTGCTTTTAGGCGTTTTCGATTTATTCACTACCCAAATCATTTTCAACCACTAAAAATCACCGGTTACAAGGATTTTAATAACAACGCTATTTTGTCATTAATATACTCCGCATCGCTCGAAGGACCGATAACGGATGGGAAAGAAAGGTCCTCGAGTGGCGACCACGTTTAAGCAAAAGGAGTACACCCTTTCTCACCAGGTGGGCCGATGACCTGAAGAAAACATCCGGAAACCGATGGGTTCCGAGGGCACAGGACCGGTTGGAGCGGCGACATTTAGGGGAGGCCTACGTCTTGCAGTGTACATCAAAAGGCTGATGGATGGAGTATTGTATGATATCTTTTTAATTACGACACTACCTATTGCTTTATTTACAAACGTACTCTTAACGTACACGCAATTTCACTGTACGCTTAATTTAGAAAAACTCTTCGAACATCTTCAACGTCAATTTTTGAGGTATAGTAAATGTGAAGATAAAACACAATGTGTCACTCACTGCTCGGGATGCTACATGCACTACGGTACACTATTGGTTCTTAATGTACTTACTACTTATATTTTTATCCTATTGACATAACAAATACAGACCAAACATTTTATACATTTTATTCCAACTATACTGCAAGTGCATTCAATAATACGTAGGTACATATAAACATGGAGTCTTCTTAGTCGCTCAATAACCAGTCCTTGGATCACATAGCAGTAGGTACTCAAGAGACTTATTGAATTTGTTCGCATCTTGCGCCTGAACCTTGGAACTATCGGAGATTCCATTTCACTTGCTGCCAATAGGACCGTAACCACGATGACAATTTTATTGTTATACAGGCTGCTTTATTACTTTAGAGTCCTATTTCTGGCGTTTACCGTAGCGCAGCGCTCACCATAACACTAAGTTACATTTTAAAAGTTCATTACCATGTAAAAAAACATGATTGTAATTATATAAAAAAAATAAAAAATGGATATAAATAAGAAAAAAGACAAACCCGCTGAGTTTCTTGCCGGATCTTCTCAGTTGAGGTCGTATTCCAATCCGGTGGTAGTGTAAGGAAAAAAAATGTAACTGACAATTTGTAAGTGCCCCCGTAGGCCTATACAAAAATAAAGACATTTCATTTCATTTCATTATCAGAAAGATAAAGATGGGATGAAATTAATATATTATCTGACATCATTGAGCTATAGTAACACCTATTTAGATTGTACTGTTCTTGACATCTAAGTGACCTCACCATTCGGATCCTTCGGAAGACTAGCGCTGGCTGAAAATAATCAACCAGCATAATGCTGAGAAGGATCCGTTTCGTGATGTATACCACTCACGTATCGCATGTTAGTTGGTACAATATTATTATGGTGTCTTTAAACTGTATGAGTGTGTACGCATTACGAATAAACGATTTCTTTCTTTTCTTTCTATTTCATAAAAAGTGATGCAAGACAAATATTCAGTAACATTATAAAGGATATTGCGCCAATACCCCCTTTTCTATTTCTCTGTGTGACACAACATTTGTTTCTTAATATATTACGGGTTTTTTTTTACAAAAACACATAAACTTATTTACACACTTATTTAGTGTTACAACAGTTTCATTATTAAAAACGAGAACGTTAGACTGCAATAGCTTATAAATACTAATCATGAAGCTTTATAAATAATAATTTTGCGGTTGATTTTATTTATTTAAAGATGCATCTGAGTGAAAGAAACAACTTACTCACTTCTATAAGAACAAAAGAAATTTCAATTTAATACAGTGTGTTTTCAAGCCATCATCCTTGTCGTGCCGGAAACCTTGTTAAACTAGTTCCGATTATACAGGAAGATATTTTTGATAAGCGAAAACTGATGCTTACTTAGCATAAACTAGTTAACACGATGTTGCGGCGACGGAAACGTACTTGATCGCATGTTTGAACATTTAATACAATTTTCTTGACCATTCGTTCAAGCTTAATCAGGACAAAAACAATGACATTGTTAAAACCCCTAACTTTTATAACTATTATAATAGTATTATTATTTTATATTATTATTATTATATTATTATTATTTTTTGCTTAGACTAAACCACACTAAAGATCAAATAAGTAGAGCACAACATTTTAAAGTGAAGTACAGTAAAGTTTAAAAAAAATACTCGTATAATTAATTTTTTTGACTTGTATAGTTAAATATTGTGATATAAATCATCTTCCTCTTTTTTAGTTTCGTTGGGGGTATAACCGATTACTGTCCCGCTGCTGGGCACGGGTCTTCTTTCAGAATGAGAGAATTTTAGGCCATGGGCCACTGCACTGGCCAAGTGCAGTGGCCCAAAGAAATGGACATGTAACATATCCTAGAAAAACATAACTCTCCTTATGATGTAGTTAGGTAAATAGTAGATAAAAATAATAGTTTAAAACAGTTCCAGATCAAAAAGAACCACTAGCACTAGTCATTACATTAAAAAATCCGCTTCAAGTATATCAACGAAAATTATCTTGCGAAATGGTGATTTGGTATTAACTGATGTTCATGAGGAATTCGTAGATATCTGTAAGGTTTTAAGGAAGGCTCCATCGGTATACCACTTTCCAGCTTCTGACAATTTAGCACGTCTCAAGATGCGTTTACGGCAATGATCTCTCAACGCAATAAAGTTAAGCAGTTTTTTTGACATAATTTGCTTTTTTATTTAGTTCATCAGCGTGTGGTATTCTAGAGAGGAGAAATTATTTCCATACTGCTTATGGTTATGTTATGATTAAGACTCTCCAACTTAGTTTTCAAGAGTAACTATGTATCTTCCTATTACCGACTCCAAGTACAACTTCAATCATATTAGGGAATTAATACATAATTACAGGTGTCCTTGGATGGCTCCCGACCATCAAGTACCTAAGCATTCAATACATGCTTTGTACACTCACAGCCCCATAATAGGATATTCTCCTGTGTCGTGGGTACCATGGACACACACAAGACGAATACACAAACACCCAGACCCAGAACACGAATCTAAACTCATCATCCAGATACCTGTCTGGCCGGGAATCGAACCCAGGACCCATTGCGCGTCAGAGCGGTATGGTAACCGCTCCGCCACGCGGGTCGTCGAAGCTTCAATTTAATTTACTATCTGTATGACATAAAAGTCTTAGTCATAATAAATAAAATATTTTTAATAACTGTAGAACACCAAAAGTACTTTTAGACAGGTTCCTTTATTGTGCTCCGAGTGTGTAATATAAGAGACATTACCAGTGACACATGAAAGTGTTTCATCTCCGTGCTGAGAAATTAATGAACAAACCATGTGACGACATGGAACAACATGTAATATAAAGAACTTGAAATGTCAAAATGAATAATCGTATGTTTTGTTACGATCATTAAAAACCAACTATCTATTTTGAATTTCTAAACCTTTTAAAAATAGACCTCTGTATAGTAAGTACCTATAGTAAAATACAGGTTATTATATAGGTATACACACGTAAGGTTAAGTGTCTGTTTGGAAAATTTTCAGAGCCAATTATTCAAAAACATGTCATGATAACAAAATAATATCTAAGTATGGTATTTCAAATGGTCACGGTAATAGCCATAAATGATATCCAAGATCATGTGTCAGACAATGAGATGTATTAAATGTTTAAATAAAAATTTTAAACAAAAAATACAACCGACTTCCATGCCACATAAAAGTAAAAAATAATTTAAATACATGTTGGTTTAGAGCAAACACAGTTCTTAGTACATAGTCCCGAAGTCGGCGCTCATATAAGATACATGTAGTTTCGTCATGATCCAGCAAAATATGGTAAGCGCCGACTTCGGGACTATGTACTAAGAACTGTGTTTGCTCTAAACCAACATGTATTTAAATTATTTTTTACTTTTATGTGGCATGGAAGTCGGTTGTATTTTTTGTTTAAAATTTTTTTTTTCACGCTTTTCAGTCACGATAAAATCAGTTATGGCTGTTGCTAGTCGTCCGCTAACCGGATGAATAAAATTAATTATTCGTCCGATTTTCGGATGAATAAAATTATGTGCTGACGTCATCATATAAAAATAGACTTCTTTGACACAACCGGTCGGGGGCGCTACCGCGCCCCCTCCCTTAGATTCTGAATTGGAAAAATCTGTTCGAACCTAACCTAACCGAACAAAACAACTTTTTCTGAGTAAACATTTATTTAAAGAATAGACCTATAATTATCAATATTTAAAGTAGAAAAAGTAATATAAACCTTATAACTAAGAGTATAATTCAACTGATTCTGATAAAAATAACCCATCCAATTTAAAAAGGTTGGTAGTACTCTTGCATCTTTCAGGTAATTGTATTCAAAGTGGAATTTTTGTTCATAATTATATCCTCTCCGAAACTCATTATTGGTATTGTCAACAACAACATTATGTATACGTAAGCACAATATGGCCGATGCTTACGGTTTAAACTTGAAGGACCCCAGCATTATCAGGGTTGAGGAGTTGAAGGTCAAAATTATCATGTCATATCTTATGCTTAGTAATCTCATTACATATACGTAAGCACCATATGGCCGATGCTTATGGTTTAAACTTGCAGTACCCTGCATCATCAGGGTTGAGGAGTTGAAGGTCAATTTTCTTATCATACGTCTTTGCTTTGTAAATATATTACATATCCATAAGTATCAAATGGCCAACGCCTATGGTTTAAGCCTGAAGTACCGCTGCATCATCAGGGCCGAAGAGTTGAAGGTCAAAATTATCATGTCATATATTT
Organism: Spicauda simplicius; assembly: GCA_949699795.1. Classification (NCBI taxonomy): domain Eukaryota; kingdom Metazoa; phylum Arthropoda; class Insecta; order Lepidoptera; family Hesperiidae; genus Spicauda; species Spicauda simplicius. The sequence continues at coordinate 5,997,329 of OX453058.1, read as the reverse complement.
TCTATGTAATCTCATCGCATGCACGTAAGCAACAGATCCCCAACTTCTATGGCTTGGGCTTACAGTACCCTGCATCATCAGGGTTGAGGAGTTGAAGGTCAACTTTTTTATCATACGTCTTCGCTTTTTAAATATATTACATACCCATAAGCATCAAATGGCCAACGCCTATAGTTTAAGCCTGAAGTACCCCTGCATCATCAGAGTTGAGGAGTTGAAGGTCAAATTTTTCATCTTATATCTTTGCTTAGTAATCTTATCAGATATACGTAGCGATCATGTAGCTAACGCCTATAGTTTAAGCTTGAAGCACCCCAGCATCATCAGGATTGAGAAGTTGAAGGTCCAATTTTCCACCGTATACAACCATTTTTTTAATGTTTTACCTTACATTTTTTAAAATATCATTTTGAATGCGTAAGATTGAAATAGCTAAGTTTTATGGCTTAGGCATTCAATACCCCTGCATCATCAGGATTGAGGAGTTGAAGGTCCAATTTTTCGTCGTATACCTTTGCTTAGCAATGTTATTACAAATCCGTGAGCAACAAATGTCTAACGTTTATGGTTTAAGCCTGCAGTACCCCTGCATCATCAGGGTTGAGGAGTTGAAGGTCAAATTTGTCATCGTACATCTTTGCCTTGCTATCTTATTATATATCCGTAAGCACTAAATGGCCATCACCTACGGCTTGGGCTTACAGCACCCTGCATCATCAGGGTTGAGGAGTTGAAGGTCATTTTTTTTATAATATGTCTTTGCTTAGTATTGTTATAACATACCCATAAGCACCAAATGGTCAACCCCAATGGTTTAGGCTTGAGGCACCCCTGCATCATCAGGATTGAGGAGTTGAAGGTCAAATTTTCGTCACATGTCTCTGCTTAGTAGTCTTGTTACATATATGTAAGCACCAAATAGCTAATGTTATAGTTTAGGATAGCTGTAACCCTGCATCATCAGGATCGAAGAGTTGAAGGTCAAATTTTTCGTCAACCTATATAAGCATAGATATATAATACATATTCCAAGTTTCATAAGAATCGATTCGGCAGAAGCCGAGTTATCTCAAATTATCTAAAAAACTTGAGGAGTGGTGGTGGTTTCCACCCCATAACTCAAAGAGTTAAGCATCACAGCATACCCATGTCCAAGAGAAAAAGTTGCGTGACAAAATTTCCTATCAAATGAAAGAAAGAAAATGGAAATCGGTTTATAAACACCCAAGTTATTCAAGATTTTAAGAAACCGACATTTTCCAATTTTCCGGGAAAACCGCCGGAAGGTTTTCATTTTCCTCAATATGGGACTGCCTGTGAAACTAGTCGCATACAATGTCGTATGAATCGTGTCGGTAGGTCGACGATTTCTAGCCATTTCGCCCGAACATACATAAAAAAAAAAAAAAAAAAAAAAAAAAAAAAAAAAAAAAATATACGTGACGAATAGATAACCTCTTTCCTTTGGGAAGTCGGTTAAAAAGAACTAAACATAAGTTATTGATATAAATTTTGTCAAGAATCCGATTTTATTACCTACGAGGCTTTTGATAGAAATATACTCTATTTTACTCGTCAAAACAAACAATATTGCCTAAAGTTCGTTTACTTTTAGTAGCTCTTCAACAGTTTTAAAAGAGAGAGCCCTGTTCACCTAATAGCTAAATGGCTAGATTAGTTCCTTTGTACCAAACTATTGTAGGGTCACCCAAAGCCATATTTTGTTAGATTTTGTTTTTATCCAATTGAACTATCTTACGAGCATGATGCCTGACGCCCATGGACATTTGTAAGCAACTTCATATAGAACATGACTTCTAGCTGAAGTCTATCACAGATGCGTTGCTATTCCAGAGGACTAAGACTATCGCCTCGACTATCGACTCATCGCCTTTTTTTTCTTTATTTTGATACTATATACTTTCTCACAGGCAGCTGCTTACATATTCGTCCGATTTTCGAGCAGTTCCTCTCGATCCGTGCGAGCTTGGTTCTGTCGTACCATATATGTACATACACGTTAAGCGAACGCTCGATCGCGCTACATGGTAGGCGGAGTGGGGGGTGTAAGATTTTTACGTCACGGACTTTCTTGATTCGGTCTCCGCGCTCAAAACCCGCGATAAAAGCTATGCAATAGCTTAATAACAAAAAAAGTTTAAAATTTGATTCTAATTCTAAAAATTAGACACTGACAATTCTTTATTAAAGCCATAGACTACATAAGCCAGATTGTTTAATTTAAGTACCTAAATAAGTACGGTTCTATGTACAATTAAGTAATATTTAACAAGGGACATATTCCAGCAAATGTCATAGTAAATTTTGACACGGTACGAATTTATTGCAGAGCCCCCGGGTTGATATTAACATTCCCCAACTTCCCTTAAGTATGCGCGTACTACAAGATACTTAGCGATATTAGGGCTCTGTTCTCACTGCTATTTACTTGTTATTTGTTACTAGCAGTTCCCGCGGTTTCACTCGCGTTTATAATATATATATATATATATATATTCTCGATAAATGGTCTAGTATAGATTCTTTAGTTATGACTTTTACCCTTTCTATGTGCGACTACTGATCATGGGTTTCACTTTACAACTAGAGAAGCCGGGAAGCGCGGTGAAGTCCACTACTGTTTATTTTTTACTAGTGACCACTATTCTATACTCGTAAATTAATGGGTAACCAGTTTCAGATACTTTCAAACCGCCTCTAGTATCTAACACCTACAGTATCTGGTAAGGATAAGTAAAACAACTAAGAACGACGCCTTAAGTTACTTCAAAGCATGTTAATGTGCATAAAAATATTACTGTTTAAATATTTGGTTAAAATATTTGCGCTAAAAGATTTTTATAGAATAGAAAAAGTATAAGTAAGTAAGTAATGTTTGGCCTCCATTTTCACCGCAAACCTAATACCTATTTTCAGAAGGAAACGTTCACAAGGTTTTAGAACCAGTGTAGTTCAACCGGGGAAGTATCAACGCTATCATTTCTTGCGTTTCGATAGAAGTGTTTGGTTACCGGCACACTTTCACATGAGGCCACCATCATCCTCGGGAGTAGCAACGAAATTGTGATTGACTTCAGATGGAACCCATGTCATGTATGAGGTTGATTATAGATGTCCATGGGCGGCAGTGACTACTTACCGTCAGGTGGACTGCATGCTCGTTTGCTACTTCAGTCAGATAAAAAAAGGAAAATTCTCAGTGCTCAGAACTCATTGTAAGTTTAGAACATTTTTTTTTTCTCAACGTCTGTTTCTATTGCATTACACTTTTAGAGATGATGAGAATGACCTATTACCTTTGACGTACCATTCGACGATATTTTACTTAAGAAAAAAAAAATATATATACGTGACGAATAGATAACCTCTTTCCTTTGGGAAGTCGGTTAAAAAGAATTAAAACTCGAGCGGGCTGTAAATGAAGTGTAGTGAAGATAGACCCTAAGTATAGGTTCTCAAAGTTACTTAGCGTCATATGATAACGGGATTCTTGTTAAGATGCTCCATTGTTCGAAGACAAACTGGAGTTTTGTAGCTGTTAGAACGTACAAAGCATTTTTGTGTTAGCTATGTTATTTTGCTAGGTTATTCTCGCGGCTTTGCTCGTTTTAGTCACATCTACCACGGTAAAAAGTGTCATGTGTGTTACTGTAGGTTATGAACAGTGAATCTCATCAATAGTTTTGCGTGTAATAAAAAGAATAACACACACATATAATAACAAACTTTCTCAATTATAATATTTTGTAGGTGTTAGAACCAGTGTAGTTCGACCGGGGAAGTACCACCGCCACACCTATTTCGAGGGTGAAGCATTTCTTGCGTTTTGATGGAAGGGTGTGGTTGTCGGCACACTTTTATATGCGGCGACCATAATAGTCCTCGGGAGTAGCAACGCATCGATGATTAGCATCAACTTGTTCTGTATGAAGTTTCTGTATGAATTTGTAAAAATGTTCATATGTGACAGTGACAGCATGCAGTCCACCTGATGCCATGTTGTTCCTGCCGTCCATGGACCTCTATATACATCTACAAATCATACAGGGATTGTGTCTTTGGACAATCATAAATACGTTGCTACTCCTGAGAATTAAATGGTGGCCTCATTTGACTGAAATCATGGGTGATCTGAATGATGAGTTTCGATTCTTGTTTTTTGTCTGAGGGTCTGTGTGTTCGCCTTTGTACGTGTCTATGGCATCCACGACACAGAAAAAAATCCTAGTAACTACGAGTGCACAAAGCGTTTATTTATATTTATTTAGTAATTTATGTGACAGTAAGCTGGCAAACCTTTAGCACTCTCCTTAATCCATAAGACAGCAACGCTTAACTCTGTTAGTCACCTAAATAACTTCAAGATACAGCGACAATTGATCGCGTATTGAAATTCCAATTGCATTCATCTGATCTATTAGAAATTAATGGATTGCGACAACCAATAATGTTTCAATTAATGTCTATATCGGCCACTGGTGTTGCACTGACCTCGCGTAACCCATGCTTGCCAATAAAGATCGATTACAATGACGTTCGCCTTTAACGAGTGCTACAAAGAATGCGTGTTTGAGAAATGTTACACTGACTTGTGCTCCATATAAATCGATATAGTAAATCGAGTCATATCGAGTTACCAGAACTTTACTTTTACATTTAGGTATTTTTGTTTGACCAAATTAATATAAATATAGTCCTGCCGTCCACATTTAACTCGTAGTATTGTATCACCATGCCGTTCTATGATTCTTTAATAACTAATCTTTGTTTTTTTTTTTTAATTAATACGAAGGCAATTAAGCGAACGAGAAAAACAACAAATCAATAAGTTTTCTTTAAAGTAACCATTTAAACTACATTATTTTGTCATGTACTCTTGTATGATGATCATCATCATATTGTGTACCTATTCATGTTAGTGTTCGTCACAGTTCAGGTGTCTATGTCTGCCTTAAACACTACTAGTGTCAGAAAGCAGTAGCGTATTAAGATATATCACTACATAGTATAAAACAAAGTCGCTTCTCACTGTCTGTCCCTATGTATGCTTAGATCTTCAAAACTACGCTACGGATTTTAGTGCAATTTTTTATTTAATGAATATATGTCATTTTCAATGCATAATATAGTGCAGAAACACTAATCATTACAGATTTTTGACTTTTAGGCGCAACAAAGTTTCCCAGGTCAACTACTATGCAATAAAATAGAAATAGGTTTGACAGTAGTGCCTTCATAGTCGAATCATTTGATCTTTTCGTTCAGAGAAACAGTTTATATATTTTTTAATATACGTCTCTTACGATCCATGTTTTAATAAGAAACTAAGTAATACAATATATTTTTCCTAAAAAGTATTTCAAAGACAGCTATCACCCATTTAATACTAAAGTGAATATGTGTACAACTATATAATGTCGGTAAGAAGCCTTGTAAATACGGAAGACGATCATGGAGATCAAATTAAATGCGCACCCCTAGAGCCTCTTGCAACGTAACCCTTGCATAGGTCAAGTGGGTAAATAGGATTTTTCATGTCATAGTTGCACGTTATAATGAGAAACATAGTTACAACTAGACATCGGATTATTTGTACTATCAAAATGCAAAAATATGTATGCAAATATTCTATATAAAAGGAAATATGCACTATCATCATATCCTGTTCTTCTTCCAAATATTTGCCTGCCAGTCCCTTTTGGAAGTTCATGACGTCACGCCTATTTTTATTATTATTAATTTTTTATTTTTTTTTTATTCTTTTTACTTTATTATTCGATAACCCCTTGTTTATGTATGTATGTCTTGAAGCTGCAGCAAGCACTCAATATAAATTGAAGGATATATACACATAAATCGCCACTGACCGTTCTACGCGAGAACCTAGGGCGCACTGAAAATCGGCCGTCGTGGATGCCGCACGGGATCCGCGGCTTATGTCGAGTGCGACTCCATTTTCGTCTAGTCCTCGCTGCAACCTCAAACTTGTAGAAATAATATTTTGTACCTTATAAACAGACCTGTTGTAGTGAAAACTGACGAAATAAATATTTTTTCTTTCTTTCTTTCTTCTTCTTTCTATCAAGAAACCATTTATTATTAAATTTTACGTTATTTTTATCACATTTATAATCAGGGCAGGAACTAGCGAACTTATAGAACGAATTGCGAATTATGCCTTTTTTTTTGTTTTCGAGGGGGAAACCTTCCAAAGGTACCTGACGCCGTGGCAGCGACGCAGGGTTATGTGGGATTTTTACCGCACTAAAACCCCCCCGGTGGCCGTCCTCGGCGCTGAAAAGGAGGACTTCGGGATCTCGAAACGACTTCAACCGGAATCCTCCGAGCACGCTGCCCCATCGGGCTCCTCCCAGATGGGCGGCTGGGCCCACCGCTCCGTCTAGTCTTTACGACGGTATGCGACCACACATACCGCCGCCCTTCCCGGGATTGCCTGACCGAACGGTTCGAGCTCCCACTCTAGCCGTCTGCAACCCCGGAAACCCCTTTTAGTCGCCTCTTACGACAGGCAGGGGATACCGTAGCCCTATTCTGACCCCGAGGCTACAGGGACGTGCGAATTATGCCTAACACTAATGAAATAGTACCAAAATATGCAATAACGCTATAAAAATGTAATTATATTATGCTTTTGCATATGTATATGTATATGCAAATGCATATAATCCAATATCTAGTTATAACATATCTGTATGTTCAGTATATATTGCAAATCATCCACATTTTACTACATAATGACGACATAGTATAAAACAAAGTCTCTTCTGTCTGTCCTTATGCATGCTTAGATCATTAAAACTACGCTACGGATTTTAATGCCGTTTTTTTAATAGATCGAGTGATTTAAGAGGAATTTCACTAATAAAAGTATTTTTAAAAAAATAATTGATGTAGTTCATCCGTTTTCATAACTCTAGTGATCGCAGCCATAACAAGGCAAGTTAATGTGTAACATCTTTTAAATGAAATCGCTTCTTCATCAAATATCCGATTGCGGAACACGTCTCCTTTTATATTGAGATGGATTAAAGTCATGATCCTTACTTGCTAAGTTCGCATTCCTTACATCCTTTACTAATAAAACAAATAACAATTAATTTCTAAAATTTACGTAACTTCGAAATATCTTTGGTACGTGCCTAGAATTAGGATCCCGCGCCCAGCGAGCCTAATTCCAAAACGCTAGACTAACACAGCTTTCAAATCCCAGATTTAATGACTTAATTGTCTATAATCTTTTCAAAATATCAAGTTAATCCGTAATCCAAATCCTACAGTGATTTTACCCTACATTCAAACTTGTACCCAGCATTTGCATAGTTATGTCAATGAAAGAGCTCTGTATAAACCATTCAATCACTATATGTAGTTAAAACTTCATAAGTGGTCTCTGCCTTCCAATAACGATATTGCATAGTCGAACATCGCTCCTATATCAATCAATTAAACATTGTTTGAACGAGATCCTCGAATATACTCCAATAAGGAGCCATATAACGCAATTTAAGCTCTAACTAGTGCTTGTAGAGTCTATATTGGTCGTAACACAACGGACACGAGGTTGGGTACTGTAAGTGTTATGACAGAGTTATAAGCGCTATTTGCTTGTCGACTCGAAGAGTTTATTAGATACCATTGACCTGCTAACTCAAAAGTGTCGAATGAAAAGTACACAATAGAATATTTACTACAATGTTAGATTGCTATTGTCCTTGAAAAGAATAAAATGTCAATGCAGTTTCGAAAAAGTGAGAAATCTTCAATATACTTAGGCAAAAGCCTCAAACGCCCTATTTATGTGTGTCCGTTTTTTTCTTTTATTTTTATCTGACTGAAGTAGCAAACGAGCATGCAGTCTACCTGATAGTAAGTGGTAAATGTCGTCCATGGACATCTATAGGCAACATACAGAACATGGGTTCCTTCTGAAGTCAATTACAGATGCGTTGCTACTCCCGAGAACTATGATGGTCGCCTTATGTGAAAGTGTGCCCGCAACCACACCCTTCTATCGAACGCAAAAAATGCTTCACGCCAGAAACAGGTGTGGCGGTGGTACTTCCCCGGTCGAACTACACTAGTTCTACCACCTTGAAAACCACAATCTTCATGTACGACAGCAGCAAAACAAGGCAAGGCAAGGCATGGCAGTGATATACATCAAACAGTCGATACAAGAAAATTTCTATTATCCTGATGTAATTTAAATGTTTGTATAAAATAATATATATTATTGACACCAGCTTCATATTACTTTAAACCTTAAATACTATTTTTCGTCATGAAAGTCACGGTGCATCATTTTTTCCACAGAGGACTAATCGACTTATTAATTAAATTGCAAATGGAAATGTCAGAAATGCTCTTAGATTGATTAAAACACATTTACAAATTATAGGGTTGAAGTTCAGCCTAGCTATTAAATTTGAAGTGATTTGCTTTCCCGGCGACTATGCTTCGCTGATATTACTGGTATTTCCTTCTTGTAATTACGTTCCAAGCTCTCGCTATGAGGTCCAGATGATTTTCCTAATAAGTAAATTTAAACAGAGTAATTTATTTCTTAGTAAAAAATGAAATTTCTCAGCTAATTCGATAGTAATTATTCAAGGGTAGTAAAGCATTTGTGATCTGATTTCAAGTAGACCAGACCTGATATCAACCCTATTTCGGATTAGTGTTATATAGTGGTAGTAACATAGCCGCACCTGCTCGAGGTGAGCAGTTTTTGAGGAGCGATGTCATTGCCAGCTCACTTATAAGACGACCGTCTTGTTCGCGGAGCAACGCAACTTTTTTTTTTTATTTGACTGAAGTAGCAAACGAGCATGCAGTCCACCTGATGGTAAGTGGTCATTGCCACCCATGGACATCTGTAATCAACTCCATACAGAACATGGGTTCCATCTGAAGTCAATCACAGATGCGTTGCTACTCCCGAGGACTATGATGGTTGCCTCATGTGAAAGTGTGCCGGTAACTATGATTTAACTATTGATTTCATTTTAGATAGAACCCATATTCTATTCGAAGTTACTTGCAGATGTCCATGGCAGTGTGCACTTACTTTCAGAGAGACTGCAAAATCTTTTATTACTTCATTCTTCTTCTCAATAAAAATAACTGTCTGTATGCCCTCTATCGAACCGTAATGTGATGATCTTTAGAAAAGTTGTTATTCATGAGCTCGCGAAGATTTCTGGTGTATTTTTATGTGACAGTATGAAATAAATCAGGATGATACATATTTCTGCTCGAAACTGCCGACAAACTAAATATAGATTCTGTATTTATATATATGTATAATATATGTATAATATATATATATATATGTATAATATCCTTAATACACCCATAACACGTTAGCGCTTCCAAAACATTGGTATAGAGATCATTAGGGTAAATAGAAACTGATGTACAATGTGAACTAATCTAACAAGACAAACATACATCAGCTGAAGTGTTGCATAAACTAATTGCGACCCATCAATCAACGAAAGTGATTCTGATGTTTGCGTTCCCCTAAATAGTTAACTTCTATTCTGTGTTATATAGGGGTTAATGAATTAGTTAGACGTTTATATGAATATATACATTAGTCTTATGTTGAATTAAAGTAATTTTGTTTACGTTTTACCGTAAAACTTTTCTTATACAAATTAAAAGACTGATTTGGAACAAAATAAGATACGCAACACAGTAAATTAAAATATAAGGTTTGATTTGATAATATATTTTATGATCATGTTATATTTACATTATTTTATATGATAAAAAATAAATGCTCATGTATATTACGTAAAAAAACTGCAAAATCTTACACTTGTAGACTCAATAGTTTAAGTTATGTGTCGTCTTAAAAGTAACTAATATAAATATATTAGCAAGTTTAGCGAACTAGTATTTGCTAGTCTTGAAATGCAGAAAAATGTATCTACTACTTATTTACACCAATATATTTATTGGTCAGAATTACGCCAACACTCCTGTTACACCTAATTACATAAATTATACTTTTCTTATACATATGCCAGACGCGAACGAATGATATATTTCATTGCGTACCTACCTTGCTCTCAACAATTCAGGCGAATAAGCTTTTTCTCCAACAAACTGTTGTGTACCGAACAAGTGGTGATTTGTCAAAGTTATACGCTATACTAGCTATACCCAAGACTTCTTTTGCGTAAATTTTACGTGTTATGAACGTTATATATTCCAGCTATATTGCTGAAGAATTGTACTCTCAAATAAACTCAACGGGTAGCAATACATCTACAGGCAATGTAAGATAAGACTAATCTTATTGCAGGTTGATTGCAGATGACCATGGGTGGCAGTGGTTACTTTATTTTTTATTTGGTTGAAGTAGCAAACGAGTATGCGGTCCATCTAATGGTAAGTGGTCAATGCCGTCCACGGACATCTGTCAGCAACTTCAAATAGAACATGGGGTGCTATCTGAAGTAAATCACAGATGTGTTGCTGCTCCCGAGGACTAAGATGTTCGCCTCATATAAAAGTGTGTCGGCAACCACACACTTCCATCGAAACGCTAGAACTGCTTCACGCTAGAAATAGATGTGACGGTGATACTTCCCCGGTCTATCTAAACTGGTTCTACCTGTAAAACTTACTGTACTTACCATCAGATAGACTGCATGATCGTTTTCTACTTACTCCTACTATGTAGTGACGTGTTCTATGAAATTTTCTAGTTAAGTAAATACTGCAGTCATAAAACAAAAATAGTTGTAGCACTAGAATTGCAATCTACCACGAAGGTTTCGTTCTCTACAATTAAAACAAACACCCAAACATGTTAAGATTTTAACGAAACATTATCAAGTAGATACTTATTTTACCACATCTTTAGTAAACAACGCCAGTGAGTCAATTTATTAGTGAAGTATCATTAGTTTCTTGCTGTCAGGGACAAAATAGCTAATTACCGAAATGGCAGCCTACTTTGTTTTTCGCTATTAGGTATGATCTAATTCTGGCGAATCGAGAGTAGCATATTCACGTGCTATACTTCACGTAATCAAGAGTGTTGCCAGCCAATTTTTCGGTTGATCTACCATCAACCGAAAAATTGGGGTCTCACACTGTTTAATCTGTTTTTAACAACTGTTTATAATATTTTATCTTTTTATATTATTTTTTGTGATTTACTTGCCGACATTCTCTTAACCACAGTGTAACATTCTAACAGAGTCTACCACAGAGTAGCCTTTAAATATGGAGCAGTGGTTTTGGATCATTGTGGCAATACCAAACGGTAAAAATCCAATAGTTAAAATGTTTAAAAAATCTCTAAGGAAATAATTGTTTTTATAAGCGGAAGAGCTTTCAGTCCACCCGATGGTAAGTAGTCAATGTCACCCATGGACATTTATAATCACGTTTTCTACACTCATTTCGTTCGTTTTCATAAAGATAATCCTAAAGACTAAGACGGTCCATTTTAATAATCAACGGGTACGTTTTTAGATCTCTATTGCTTCTCTTACTAAAAGTGGGAAGTACTGAAGCTTAGCGTAGATCACTTTAGGTTTATGCATTTCGATCCAGTGGTTAGAACCGGAATTAAGAATGTGTTCAGCTACCGCAGATTTCTTAGGGTCATTCTTTTTGACGGTCATATGAAAGTGAAACAGCAACCACATAAACTGCTCCACGCCTAAAATAGCTGTGGTGGCGGAACCTATTAAAACATACTCCTCAATATAAAACGTTGAACGGCAATATTGTACACATTGAGAATTTCAATAGTAATAAACGAGAAACGTACTCGTGCACGTAATTTCGCATGAAATGTATTCGTAGACCATAAAACAAATAACACGGTATTGTTATACATATCTCCAGTGTTTGTAGACTCCATATTAAATTCTGTGGTACGCGTGTGCCAAGTTAAGCTGAGATATGCAAAGTGGCAAAAATATTTTGTAAGCAGCTACTAAATTTTAGTTACTGTTTTTAACTTGATATTTATCATATTTATTCAAAGACTGAAATATGTATAATTAATTCAGTGTGTTAAAAAAACGAGTATACTCTTTTTACTACTTAACGCTTTCTACACTCATAGCCCCACACTAGGATTTTCTCCTGTGTCGTGGATGCCAGGAACATACACAAGACGCTAGACAAACACCCAGACCCAGAACATGAATCTAAACTCATCATTCAGATTCCTGTCAGGCCGGGAATAGAACTCGGGACCCACTGCGCGTCAGACCGTTATAGTAACCGCTCCGCCACGTGGGTCGTTAAACTATTTAACTATTTGACTACTATATTTTTTTAATATACTCAGCACGATACAACATACAGTATAGTCAAAAATTACAAGAGCAGTATGTGGTAAAAAATTTAGGGACAATGAGTATTATTATTACATCTTTCACACTAGGGGTCCTGGGTTAATATCACATGCAGACATTGTATTTTTTAACAAATATTAACTTCTATAACAAAGTAAAAAAGGAACTCTTTTTTCATAGGCCTAAGGTTCAAAACACAACCTCACCCGAGAACATCTTGATCGTCTTTAATGATAGAGACAAACATCTTGAGAAAACACAGTTCTCTCAACAAAACAGTAAATATAGTAAGTAAATATTATGAAACGTGTCCAAATATGGGATAGGTAAACGATATTTTATTTGACCGGTAAACATAAATTATTAAAACATTTTCAGGCAGAAACTAAAAATAAATGTCACCTTTGATGTCGGACGTTGGCCTACAATTTCTCTTAAAATCTATTCTGTTTTAGCATTGTCCTGAATACACAGACTGTTTCTTTTTGAAGTGAAACTTCTTTATCGGAGTTGGAAAAAAATTTAGTGTAACATTTTTTCGTTACGCGCCATCTTTTTCTGTTACGCGCCATTATCCGTTACGTTACGTTACGTTACCCCTACCACGCGTGATATTAGATAGATTATTATAGATTAGATTATTAGATAAAGTTTAATAAAAGCCTTTTATTATACTTTAAATAATTTAACTTTATTTAACCAATTTCTGTAAAGTTGCATATAGTAAATTATTTTTTGAAAAATAACGTCATAAAGAAGTTTCACTTCTTACGAGTGTACGCTAGTACACGCACACATTTTTTTATATCCGTTTTTCTCTTTTACAACTGTTAGATTATGAGCAAAAAGCTTGATATAATATAATTCGCATAAAATTGTTAGGTAATGTAGGTAAATGTAGGTAAAAGCTTTTTATTTTTCTTGTCTGACATACTTAGTCGAGGTCGTGTTCCAATCCGGTGGTAGTGTAAAAAAATATATATATAACTATATAACTGACCATTTGTGAGCACCTCTGTAGGCCTATGCAAAATAAAGAGATTTCATTTCATTTTATTTCGAGGCATTAAAACTACTAACGAGGCTTTAAAATAAAACTTATCCTCCAGAGATAGAAGTACATATCTGGCCGAATTTAAATGGAAATCTTATCTTAACTCGCTTTTGTTACAGATGTCAATGGGTGGAAGTGTTCACCTAATATTAGATAGATTCTATGCTCGTTTGGTTTATTAAAACATACACGCTTTCTACCCTAATAGTCCCACACTTTTCCACATTTTCTCTTGTGACGTGGTTACAATGGACACACACAAGACGAATACACAAACATCCAGACCCAGAACATGAATCTAAACTCATCATTCAGATACCTATCCGGCCGGGTTTGGAATCCAAGACCCATTGCGCGTCAGACCGGTATAGTAACCGCTCCGCCACGCGGGTCATCGATGATTTAATATAATATAATTGAAAATCTTAAAGGTAATTCATTCCAAAACCACTTCACGTCCATACCAGTAGACACAAAGGTATCTCGGGCCCTTTATTAAACACGATCTTATTCTCAAGCAATGGCGTGGAACAACTAAATGATAGCAATTGTGCCATGAAAGCCTCAATCTACCCTTATGGTACACATTTCTCACACAACCTTCATTTTGTTTCTCGGCAAGAGGATCATATGTTACCATTAACACTCAATTGCACGTACCAACCAAGTTTATAAAGTATATATAGTATGGGTATAAAATAAGTAAGTTAATCTAATCTCAGTGTAGTTTGCACAACAATAAAATACTTGTATTCAAACTAATAAGAAAAAATGAATAATGTGAAATTGATAGGTATTCACAATTTTTAACTCAAAAATAATCTAAGTAATATTGTACTTACTTTCAAAACATTTTATAAACTTAGTATAATAATGATGGAGATAATGCTCAGAAAGCAAAAATAATTCTGTACATGTTAGATACCAATCCAATCACCATCAACCTGGGGTAATTATCAGACTTAAAATAAACATCTTAGGTCGCCTAAAATTTCTATCAAGTTAAACGCTCTATTTTACTAGTCGAGCCTATTTATTACGCATAAGAAGTAGTTGTGAAACAATATGTAATCCGCCATTTTGTAGTGGCGACCATTTTGAATTTGCGACGACATAGAATGTATTATATTGTATTGTCATCAGAACTAAGGAGGTATCCAACATTTCCGATTAGATTGTCAATAGAAAAAGGGTCAGATTTCAATCACGAAATTTGACCCAGATATATAAATAAACAAACAGGGCAAGCTAAATAAAAATAAGTTTAAATGTAAAAATATTTCAAAATAAAGTAGGTCTTCTTATAACCTATATACGAGTAAGTTGCTGACTAATTGGTAAAATTATAATTAGTTACAGTTAAAAATTATATTAACTATACTAGCTGTCCCGACAAACGTTGTTTTTCCATATAAAAAATAAAAAAAAAATGTTAAGGGTGGAAAACCCTTAAAGGGTATGAAAAATAGATGTTGGCCGATCCTCAGACCTACTGAATAAGCATATAAAGTTTGGTAAAAATCGGTCAATCCGTTTCGGAGGAGTATGGCAACAAAAACTGGACACGAGAATTTTATATATTAGATAATAAATATGCATGCATGCAGATCAATATACAACCGTAATTAAAACCAAAGCTTCAATTAGCGTAATTCCATAATGAAGTTGCGTAGAAATCTCGGATGTGTCTAATTTCTTTTGGAAGCTTTTAAGCTCTTCATTTGTTATTCCGTGCAACCCACCGCAGTAATTGATTTCATTAGCCGTCAAGCATGAGCTGTTGTTGAGATGAATGTTCGATCGGAATACCTAATTCCTGAGCTTATCTTGAAAATAAAACGAACGAAGTGTTTTCAGAGCGGATTAAATTTCCTTCAAGATTTTAAAATTACTCTTATTTCACTGGATTACAATGCAATGGCGTTTTATTTTTTATGTTACGAAGTTGGTATCGAATAACGAGAGCTTTTGCGACTTTCGAAGCGTTAGGATATGCAAATATTTATAACCCATTTCTAATAATGGTATAATACATTGCATATTATATGTTTTCATGTTCCGACACTTCCGACATAAGAGAAATCACCATCCAACCATCCAACTTATTAAGGAAACATCAAGTTAACACACTTAAAAACTGTATAAAAATAATTATGTGTAAAACAATATCAAGGAAATAATAACAAATTCATTATCATTATTTCATCAACATCATTATTGAGTATTTATGATGAATGGGTCATAAATATGAAATAAAACAAATTCAGTACTTATTATTTAACGGTCTTATTGCTATTATTTTATTTAAATAGGTATATCTATTTGGAAATGGACTTATATTAAGCGTTAGAAGTGATCCAAGCGGTGAATCGTGAGACTCTCGCGTTAACACCGGGGTAACGCGCGAGGCCACACCGTTGGCCCCAGGAGCGGACGCCCACAACCACGTTGTTATGGATGAGAGGGCTTCCGTCATCGCCAGCGCACTGATCACGGCCACCCACGTCCAGCCAGCCGGCGCACATCATGTTATCGGTCACAGTAAGACCCAGCTCGGAGTAACGGGCCACGCATGTCCCTTGGTTCACAGCCCAAATCTGGACGTGGCGCAAAGTCTCAGAACGTGGTCCATTGTACTGAAAGTTAAAAATATATTTTAACAAGAAAGAATAATAGCAATATTTCGCTTATTACATGCGTATGAAATACTTTCACCAGTAGTTTAAGATAATTTAATTTGATTTAATAGACATTAAACTTTTGCCCTTGAATGCCCATCTTTAATCAATTTGAAATTGAACTGGATTTTTAGCTGAAAACGATACTATCTATATCTCCTTTGACCCTTCTCACGACAATGGGTTTATCTAAACCGAGGGCACATTCGTCCCCTATATGTCCCAATACAATTGGTTTTTGTACAAATAAAATAGAGATTGTGTCTTCAGTCTTAATGAACTGACCAACTCAGTATTATCCGAATATTTCATAACACTAACTTTATTAAAATATTATTGTATACTTACTGAAGTAGCGCCCCATCCAATAGCCCACACAAGAGCGTTGTCCAGGAGATTGAAATTAGCACCAGCGATGCTAGCGGCACGAATCGTGGTGCTGAAGACGAAGGTGGTAGCCGAACGGACAATAGCTATGTCGCTGTCCAACGTGCGGAAATTGTAGTTAGGGTTGATGGTGATCAAATTACTGTTCACAAGAGTACCTCCGAAATTGGCGTAAACGGATCCTATACGGATTCGCCATCTAATAGGTGCATCACCACTGGAAATACAAAATCATATTGGTAACTTAATGCCTATATATATAATATCTTTAATATTTATATATAATATCTTTAATTTTAGAACTTATATGATACACGTAATGAGCATTTAAGTATTAAATTTTACGTCACACTTGCCGTCAAAAAACAGGTTTAGTCATTATACCTAATTGTAGGTAGTATTAAATTCTATTGTTAATTAAGTAAAAGCCTTATAAAAATTAATACCTAATGACAATACTATTTCTTCAGTGCGTCTTTTAAACCAGAAAACAGTCGTTTAATCGCAACTATTAGGAGAAAAAATAATGTCAAAGATGGAACAGGGAAATTAGAGAAACAGATTTATACTGTATTTTACGTTAATTCAAACCAAATGTTTCACAGGTAGAACCGGTGTAGTTCGGCCGCGGAAGTACCACCGCTACACCTATTTCTAGCGTGAAGCATTTATTTGCTTTTCGATGGAAGGGTGTGGTTGCCGGCCTATGGTATAAGTCGACCATCTTAGTCCTCGGGTGTAGTAACACATCAGATAGAACCCGTGTTCTATTTAAAGTTGCTTACAGATGTGATGGGTGGCAGTGCATACTCGTTTGCTACTTCCATCAGATAAAAAAATGCGTTAACTCTTGTCTCATGAATGTTATAGTAAATAAATAGAACATACAAGACACAATGGGCAGCTGTCAGTATAGATCGGTTGTTGATGATGGTGCCGCCGCATTCTTGTTGGTAATTGATAAAGTCCCTGGTGTATATCAAAGCAGCGCTAAATGGGTATTGTGTGATAGTAGTCTCAGTACCACCGACAACTCTTCCTGAAGGCACAGCTACGGGAATACAAAAACAAAAGATGTTAATAAGAAGCTGTTGATAGGGAAAATTGTACAGAACTTTTTTAATGTCATAGATATTGTGATAAAATATTCTGATATCGAATGGTATTCAAGTCAACGGAAGTCTTAGCAAAATTTATTAATCATTACATCAAATCCTATTTTCGTCACGGTGTTAGTCGCGATTACTTTAATTGATTATTTACATTTGATGATTGATCATTTATTGATTACAGTAACTTGTAATATCATTAATATCTTGCTAATCTTCTTCTTTTCGATTGTTAGATAATAATTAATGTCTTTCCAGACTCCTGAGAGACTATGTAGTTTGCTGACAGTCTCTGAATGTTTATATTCCGAGATTTACGTTGATTTCTAAATTTCCTTCTAGGAAGAACTTTTTAGGAATCTTCTAATAGTCTTACGATTAAAATTAATATAAAAAATTATATAATTGAAATATTTATTTTTAAATTAAACTTTTTATATTTATTTATAACTTAAATTTTATTTACTTTTCATAAAACGCTTTCATTTATAATTTTATCTTTTTCTGTAATTTTCATCTTTTTTATTACTGAAGTCTATGAAACGCCTTTAGCGATCCGTGCAATCTATTAAAAACACATTAGGTTATGAAATGTAAAAGTTATTTGTATGTACCGACTTGTAGACCAAAATTCGTGCACAGTAGTAGAAGATAATTATATACCTAGTATTATTACCTGTAATGATTCTTAACTTGAACGAAAATTCGAATATTATAACAAAATTCCTGTTGCTTACCTGCTACTGACGCCAGGCCTATGGCCAAAAAAATTACTAATGTAAGCACACGCATTATAGTTCGCTGGGTATTAACAACTGCTCATCGTTCAGGTAATCTTCGTATTTATATCTAAGTATAATTTCTTTATCCACTAATAAGATAATGGTAGATTTTGGTGCACTTTGATAAAGTTCATATCAATAATAAACAGATAATTAATTAATTCCATTACTTGGATTTATATCTCTATTGGAGGTGGAACTAAATTAAATATTATTCAGTTTTTAATAACCCTTTTTATTTTTATTTTGATCCGACTTTAAACTTTGTATACTGGTCATTTATTATTTTTATATTTATGAAAAATACATATTAACTATATAGTGCAGCGGAGCTATCAACACAAAATGTGCCAAACCCATGACCGCTAATCGGAAGGTCTCCTCGAAGGACTCGTCTTCCGAGAAAACGAGGATGTCGTCGCATCAGACGATGCTCATACCAGGTGGAAGCAATGTCCGCAACACAGTGTCGTAGGCGAGGGTCCACAGGAATGGGCCAAGAACCGAACCTTGTGGCACGCCGCACACCACCGCCCCCTCGTTGTTGTTCCTGTAGCGGCCCGGGTACCAGATATTCCTGCCAAACAGTTAGTCCGCCAACATACTCGGAATATACGAGTTCCGCCCTTATCACGTCCGAAGGCAACGAGTTAAACGCGTTTACTATGTCCGGGCTTATAGCCAAGCTTATAGCGAATTTTTGCTCCGAGGATTGTCAACACCAGCACCTAAGCCCGACCTGGACTTCCGTCGGGATCCGGAGCGGCATTGCGTTCGGCCAGCCGCTTTACCACGCTCTCCATCTCTGCCTTCGTGACGGTCAGCTCGTCAAAACACTCTGTAAGGCTCGGCGTATGTATAAGGACACTGGAACCGCCCAGAGGCGTGAGGAACAGCGTGCTCGCCTCTGTCGATATGTAAAACAGGTCAAGGGTCTCCGTCGTCAGGGGCACCCATGGGCACAGCTTTCCCATCGCAATTCTTTAAGCCATCTCCACGGGTCTCTGTCGAGTCCCTCCATCAGTCCTTTCACTTGCCGGCCTTGTTGTCTGCCATCGCTGTCTGGAGCGCCGTGCTTACTCTCCTGTACTCGCGCTCCTCTATCTCTTCCACCCCAGCAGTGCTACGTCTTTGGGACCGAGTGTATAGGCCAGTCCAGCGATGTTCTCTGACCACAAATAGGTCGGATCATTGCGAACGGATTTACCGTGGCAAGGCGTAAATTTTAATTTTTGGGGTTCCGTACCCAAAGGCAGAACAGAACAAAAACAGAAACAGAGCCAGAGCCAGAGCCAGAGCCTTTAACCTTTTTTTAAGAACCCTCGGGTGTAAAGGTTTCCTCACGATGTTTTTCTTCAAAGAAAAGCAGTGATAATTATTTTTAATACGCACATAATTTAAGAAATATTAATGGTGCCTGGGTTTGAACCTCGGACCTCCTGATCAAAAGGGCAAGTTTATGCTCTCACTGCTCCTTATATTAAGAGATACTAACTAATATTACTGAGAACTATAGATATTAAGAGTAGCATCAGTTAATTTAATCCGGCTTCCATATGACTCCTCGTATGTACGTCGGCTGAACTAAGCAATCCACGCAACCGCCCTACCAACGGTGACCTGAACATAGCAAAATCTGCCGTTACAAGGCAGAAACAGCCACGCAAAGTACAACTGATAAATAACAAATGTGATTGTTAAAAAAAGAAAGGGCAATGTAATATATTTATAAATTTATATTGGCAATCAGTATATTTTTCCGTTTCACTGTTACTTCTCTATTGCCTCTATGTTATGTGCTTATGTGTGTAATTACTTGCGCTATAATAAAAGGATTCAATAGAATAGAACATTTTTGATTCAATATCTATCTACTATTTGATTCCACGCATCCGCCTTACCAACTGTGACACCAGAACACAGCAAATATTGCTGTTACTATCAGAAATAGGTATGATATCATTGGTCAGCTACGCAGACTACAACGGATAAATAACAAATCTGATAAATCTTTGATTCCACGCATCCACCCTATCAACTGTGTCACCAGAACACAGCAAATACTGCTGTTACTAGACAGAAAAGGGTATGATATCATTGGTCAGCTGCGCAGACTACAACAGATATATAACAAATCTGATAAATATGTCATTCCATGCACTAGTTCTATCAACTGAGTCACCAGAACACAACAAAAAATGCTTTTACAAGGCAGAAAAAAGTCATGTCATTGGCGAGCCACGCAGAGTACGACTGATAAATAACAAATCTGATAAATCTTTGATTAAAATTTCAAGTGTAAGTAAATATTTATTTCAAGGCTACCAGTCAAATGTACACTCGATAATTATCAACCTTTCTAGTAAGTAGGCTTAATCCACACGTCGTCAATGCATTCTCTAAACGATAAAAATGTATTTGTTATCTTACCTGAGTTATGGCTACTGATTATTAAACAATTCGTAGAAATATAAGCCTGATTTTGATTATTTTCCTGTCAAATATTTTGATTTAATAAATATTTACAAGCATATAAATAACATGCTTTTTATCTCTCTATATATTAATACGTGAAGCCAAAATCTTGTGGTGCATTTTTAAGTAACTTGCCGCGGACGAAGGAGTATGAAATATTGCACGGCTATAGTTGACGTAGAGAAGGAGTGCGGAATGTTAATATTTTTTTCAAATAATGCATTCATAAAACATAAAATCAACTAAAAACACATTACACACACTACCATGCATTTGTCACAAAGACATAAATAATAAACGAAATAAAACCTTCAACGTATGAAAACACAGAACGTCAATACTTTGGACAATGTCAAGTTTAGTTTTCGACTTGAATTACGGTCGAATTACGACCGTTGCGACGAATGACTAGTATTATAGCAATATCTGTAGCCCATCCGATCGCTAATGACCTCTAACGCCCATGGACACCTCGATAAGATTAGAAAAAATAGCGTCCTGACTATTGACCACATATTCGTCAAATGACTAAGCTGGAGTTGTCTCGTATAAAGAAGCCCGACACGTTACGGAGAACTAAGTTAAATCTTCTCGTATAAGTGTGTCTTTGTTCTTAAACCTTATGAACTAGGAAATAGCAGCGATATATACCGGTGTTATTAACTCACAATTACTAATGATAATATAATATAATATAAGATTAGCAATACAGCGAGATAATGCTGCTAGTGTCTGGGGTACATTTCCATGGAGCAGCGATTTGGCTCATTTATTCTATTTATAGTTGTAAATTTTAGTAAATAAATTGTAAATTTGGGTTATATATTATAATGTTATAAGTCAAAGAAATCCTATGAAGAATGAAGCTAATAATATAGAGGAATTAAACTCGTCGATTTAATAACCCTAAATATACATTTAAGTAATATAATATTTATTGGTATGTTTAATAGTATCTAACCACCTGTCAAAATCCACTGCTCACCATGACCCTTATCATGTGCTACTACAATAGATCCTGAGTCATGAATTATCGAAATCTAATAAATTTAATTATATACACAAAATATTTTTTAAATAATCTTGTTTATCTGTGTGAACAAAGCGTTTTTAAAATATAATAGTTTATTTATTAAAAAATAGAGTGCGTATGGCGTAATTCTTCTTCTCCTGACCGAAAAATCCATTTTGATGAACACTGAATATTTTTTTACACAGTTACCTACAAGTTTCTTAGCTCAAGTAGAAAACAGTAGACTACGCTGTTGTCCACGTATTTTTTTTAAATTTTCTTTTAGATTTCCCTCTACAGGTAACAGTGGCTAAATTTGTTATATAAAATATGAATATGAAAATTGTTTACCGAATGAGTAAAAGTGTACATATATTACAGCATTTAACGGCTTTAAAGTATTGCTAACGCTAACACTTATCGGTTCGGTTTTCAGAGAGAATGCTATGGAAAAAGAAAAAATAGAAAAAATAAAAGAATAAGCAACACTAAGTCTTTAAAAATATTCGCCATATACTTTTCACTATTAATATAGAAAGATTAAAATTCCTACATGAATGGCAAGCAGAAGCTTATATAATGGTATATAATGACTTTAAAGCCTTGCAAACACTCATCTGTGCTTTGGATTTCAGTGAAGAGGTGGCAGGAAAAGAACTGAGTAAATATTAGCGATGCAGAGCTCGCCAAAACTCGAATCAATCTCTTGCTGAAAGCATCATTCAACGGCATTTTAAAATTCCATCGTATTTTATTTTATCTGCCGATCGTTACTATGTAAAAGTTGTGTTAAAGCACATTTACTCGAAGCATAAAACCAAAGTTACTTTTTTCAATTGAAGTAGCAAACGAATACATTGTGCACCTGATGATAAGTGGTCACTGCTGCACATGTTAAATTTCTGTTCTATATTCAGTTGTTCATATGTAAGTAACAGTACCTAAATCTATTTGAAGGCACATAAGGCACACGTTATTTTTTGCATTGGCCTATGGAGGCACTTACAAATTGTCAGTTACATATTTTTTTTTACTCTACCACCGAATCGGAAAACCTCAAGTGAGAAGATCCGGCAAGAAATTCAGTGAGTTTGTGTTTTTTCTTTATATATCTTTTTATTGCCATATTTTTGTTGTTGTTGTTACTTTGGTAATAAAAGTTAGCTCCAGTAAAAATTGTCTTATATAAAAGAAGCCATCAACCCTTCGAACAGAAACGCAAGAACTGCTTCACGCTAAAAATAGTAGTTACGGTAGTAACTTTTTTTATAATATAAGCACTAATCAACTTTTGATAAATTTATGAAACAGCGAGAACGTGTTTGTATTTTCTATCAACAAATTTTTGAGCCGACTAATTGTAAATGGTCTTTTCCATATGATTCCAAAAATGTCACAGATCACTTTTTCTCACAGATCGTCGGTAGTAGACTCTTCCTTAAAAACTAAAGATGTTCACCTAAATTTTGTTTGAAAGTAAATTAACTTTGTTAAAAATGCAAGAACATAAAAGTAACTACTTTATAGAGAAATATATACTCTAAACAGCTAAAGCACATTCACAGTAGTTCATAATAAGATCACTCTTTGCCACAATAGGATTATACTGCAAGCCTGCGCTAAACGGGCGTTGGTCAGATTTCTGTGCCCTGCGTCTGGCAGATAATGGCTCTGAGACTGAATAGCCTACTCAAGAAGCTTTACTGCTTTAATATTGTTAGTTTAAACCACAGATTTTTAGCAACTTAATGAAATATAGATATACTTTGGAAGAAGACAGCGGGAAACCGTTCGATTCAGAGGGCACAGGACGTGGCGCCATTTAGGGGAGGCCTATGTCCAGCAGTGGACATCAAAGGGCTGATGGATGGATACTTTGGAATGTGAAAAATTGACCGATGGAACCAATTTATACAGCCCCATAGTGAATGAATGTATCAAACTTCTTTCTGATCACGCATGTACAATAATAAAATAAACTTTTAATTTCAATGATATCGCATGTAAACTTACTGTACGGTACATGTATTACGGTACAGTTTTACTAAAGCAAAACTATCGTGTCCATTTATCAACCTATTACGGATCACTGCTGGACATTGTTTAATGGGTTTTATGCGTATAGTGACCGCAGTGGAAATTACGCAAAAAGACTCTGCTGCCCATCTCCTACTTTCTCTCCCCTAGTCACCTACGACATCCACTGGCTTTTATCTCTTAGTCAGCGAAATCAGCTGGAAGAGAAGGATGTTTTTATGAATTTTAAGTAGCTAACGAGCACGCAGATGCACGAGATGGTAAGTGGTCACTCCCACGCAAGGGCATCTGTAAATTACTTCATACAGAACAAGGGTTCAATCTGAAGTCAATCACAGATGCGTTGCTCCTCCCGAGGACTAAGATGGTCGCCTCAAATAAAAGTGTTCCAGCAACCACACCCTTCCACCGAAACGAAAGAACTGCTTCACGATAGTCGAACGCTTTAGTAGCTCCCATCAAGGCAAATACGCGGCACAATCATTGTGTCTACGAATCATATGCTAGGACAATTTAATATAGCGTTTCCTTTGTAACAACATTAGTGGCGGATCCGATATGCACTTAATATGATAGTGGTCTAGCGCGAGTTGCGTCGCGACATGATTGAATAGTCCATGAAGAAAATTTCATTCATCCTTTAACTTAATATTATAGATGTTTGTTACTCTTTCCCACAAAAAGTACCATTATGATTAGATTGAAATTTGGCACACTCATACTTTATGATCTAGGTTAATAATAAATAACAAATGATTTTTGCAAAGCGACATTTCCCGCCAGGCTAGGTGATCAAGCCTGGTGAGCGGCCGTGCTCCGACAGTCTTTGTTTGGAACTTATATAAATGCAGAGTATTGATAATACTTCGATAGTGTGTTTCAGAATACTAGTAGCGCCATCTCTTAACGAGTTGCGGAAGCTCGCCACATGATACTTACACTAAAGTGGTAGTCCTAACCAATAACCTAGTCTATAAATTATGTGTAGGTTGTCGTTTTTATAAGTCAAAATCTAAATAAATTAATAAAGATAAATTAATTAGGTCGTGTTCCTGCTACTTCGAAATGAATTATCTATAATTATAAACGTTCAGTCAAGATATGAGGTATATCGTGCATAGATTAGGCCAGTATCAGTCCATCTGTCTGAGAACTACTGACAATGAATTAATCTGTTCAAGTAGATATTTGTTAAAAGAATAGAGTTGCCAACCGCTCTTTATTAAGGGTTATTGTACATTGTACTTTTTGAGAAAATACTTTATTTTGCATGATCTCGAATTAAAATTGATAACCCGCGTGGCGCAGCAGTTACCATACCGGTCTGACATGCAGTGGGTCCCGGGTTCGATTCCTGGCCAGAAAATGAATGATGAGTTTAGATTCTTATTTTGGGTCTGGGTGTTTGTGTATTCGTCTTTGTATGTCCATGGCACTCACGACACAGGAGAAAATCCTACAGTGGGGCTATGAGTGTCCGTCGTCAACCCATTATTGTCCCACTGCTGGGCACGGGTCTTCTCTCAGTATGAGAGAGTTTAGGCCATAGTCCACCGCGCTGGCCAGTGCGAATTAGTGGACCCAAGTGCGAATTGGTGGCTGTGAGTGTAGAAAGCGTTTTTTTTATCTTAACTTTGATCGTAAGCAGTTATGTGTAAGATGAATGAATATTATTACAAGGTTTCCGCAGACACGTTACTCAGAGAGTATCACAGTATTAAGGTTTGTTGACTTGTTTGAGACACATCCGTCCAAAATCTTTTTTTTTTTGCCAACCACCACCATTCTAAAAGTTAATAATCCTAATAATTAGTAAAAAAAAAATATTGTTCTCTAATTTGAAACTACGTATGTAATTATTTCTTCCTTTAATTAGTATTGTTTTTGGTCACTGAAGACAAGGCGGCAACTCTAGCAAAGAGTCTTCATTATTTTCTGACGTGTCACCTATATTGATACTATACACTAAATACTTGACGTATATAGTATATAGTTATTATTGTTAGAAATTTAGTTATCCTGCAATATTTTGGGAACGGATATACTTAGATGCAGAGATAAAGCAAGTGCTTTGCCATACCCCATCTAATCTCTGGTGGCAGGCCTGGTTCATTTATATTATCACCCATATAGGTACAGTCAATTTAATTTGATCAGTCATTCTAACTTGCTTCGTAACATACTACTAATGTGATAGACATACTAACTTGCTTCCACTCCTTAAATACACGGTTACTAGGATCATAATTTCATCAAAACACGTCAAATAATTTTAGATTGCGTTTGTACGCTAAACCCAATAGCCGCTCGCAAGATCAGTAGAATGTAATAAACTGTTTCTATATAACAGTGTTACTGGCCCGAGATGCACTTTATCGGATAGTAGCGGCCTGCGCCACAGAGATAATTGAAGTGATTGAATAGTCTGAAAAGGAAAATTTGTGTGGTCTTCGCACAAAATTCATAGCGCACGTGTTAACTTGAATAGTCCGAAAATTTCGATTGTATTTCAAAAAATCTTGAAACTAAAACACGTAAAGCAAAGAATCATTGCTTTACGTGTTTTAGTGATTAAAAATCAGATATAACAAAAAAAAAATAATAAAATGGGTTCTGACGCTCGATCTTTCTTCAAGCACCTTTCGCAAAGGCTTATCGAGTGCACCAATGACCAAAGGGCTCTTACCTCGGGCAAAGGATTAGTATTCCCATCCAACGAGGCAATGACGCCAGCGTTTTGGGTACGCTTCCCAAAGTCAATAATTTAGATAAAGTTTATTATATATAATGTTTTTATTTTTTCTTTTTAATATAGGTTATTATATTAATTTAATAAAATGCAAATATAATTAACAAAATAGTATTAATACATTGAACATGTCATCTTAATTTCCATCCTGTGCTAGTGATCAGTACGCTGGCTGTTTATTGTACAGCGAGGCATTTTTAGGCGAAAAACCTTCAGTCACTCCATAACATTAAATCTGTATATCAAATTTCATGCTATCGAGTATTTTAACTGCATATTAATAAACTGAAATCAATCAAATTACTCATATGATGATTTGATGATTCAGAAGAAACATGTTTCAGATCATTAATATAGAAGTGCTGAAAACTAACTTGTTTCCATTTATTCCAACACATTTAAGTATTCCTATCTTTAAATCTAAAATACCACATTAAGAAACACGAGCTCCCGCTAAATGAATAGCAAAGAAAAATGAACCACTATGAGGAATCTTCGTATGAAATGTTGAAAACTTGTAAAAAATATAGGTAATTTCTAGAGACCATGGCTGTGAAAGTATTAAGATAAATGATAAAATAAATATCTACAAATACAAATGTAATATCAAAAAATAAATTTTATTGCAGTTAAATAGCCTTGAACGAAAATAAAATGCATAAGGCATGATTATTCCACTTCTGGGGACAGCCCTATATCTAATATAGATAATAATCAAATCTATCGATATAACTGTTTTATATTTGAGGATTACCATAATAGGTACTGTAAATGTTTCGGTACTTTACCTGCTTTCACTTTATATCTAAGCGATTTAAATAAGATAAAATGTATGAGGAAGCGCTATTTTGTAAAAAATACCGATAAGTTATCGCCTGGAGTGATTTCCAATACGTAGGTACATTCAGTGTCTACTTTGACAGACAGCACTCGACGCCCCAACTTTTATACATATTTATTGGATTTTTATTCAGTATTCCCAGAATTAAAAACCTTTCCTTTTGGCTAGGTTTTCGCGTAACATTATCCGTGTTCTGTGGTATTAAATATCCATATAATTATTTAAGTTAAGGTATACCTATATACCTAAAGAAGATTGATTTGATCATGGATATCTGTGAGTAATTTCATATAGGTACAATAGGAGTTCCACGTGAAGTTAATCACTGATGCGTTACTGCTCCTGAGGACTAAGATTGTCGCCTCACAGGAGCCAATCCACCATAACGCATAAACTGCTTCACGCTAGAAATAAGTGTGATGATGGTGCCTCCCCGGTTAAGATATACTCGTGTCATCATCTGGCAAAATGTGTATGTTTATCTGTATCTGCCTTTCTACACCCTTCATCCCTATTATGAGCTAGGAACAGGTTTTCAAGTGGCGACCTCGAGGTAGAACCACATAAAGTTCGACCAACTTGAAAATCAAGTGTTATAGCAATAAAAAGGGTTTGAACCTGGAACCCTCCGCGTATCAGACCGGTAAGATGATTTCACCACGCGGGTCGTCATTTGAATCTGAATTGAACACTTAGTTCTGTGAATATAAGCGGAAACATGCGATTTAATTAACAAAGTTTGAGGTACGGTTAGTGCTGGTAGCAACTGGCAAAACTTGTTTTAAAATACGACTTCTTGTGAAGCGTTTAGTTAGTTCCCTACACAATGCGGTGCTATGTGTCCCCCACACGTTTCACACAAATCTTATAATTACTAAAGCTGCCGTATTCTATTGTGTAGTATGATCAGGTAGAAAGTACTTATACAAAGCGAAACGTAAAATGGCGACGATTTTGTTTCCAAGTTCGAGCATAACACCAGTTTTCAGAATACCTTGCAACTCAAAGTTTTTATTATTAGACGGGCTGAACCCCGCAGCTTCGCCCGCATTAAAAGAATCGACTATCCAGTGGGAATAAGATATTTTCCCACAGTTAAATGTAGCATACATGTTAATCCAGCGACTCAGCCAACTCTCTACCAAATTTTATGAAAATCTCTCCAGCCGTTTAGACGTGAAGAAGTAACAAACATACACACTTACAGTTTCGCCTTTTTATCGACGAAGTCTTTTATTAGTATGAAGTAAGTATGATTGAAGTAGAAATGAACATGCAGTCTACTGCCATCAGGTGTACCTGATGGTAAGAGGTCACTGCCGCCTTTGGACATCTGTAAGCAAATTCATATAGAACAGGGGTTCTATCTGATGCCAATAACAGATGCGTTGCTACTCCCGAAGACGGTTGCCTCGTATAAAAGGGAGCAGGCAAATAACCAATAAATTTCTAGCATGAAACAGTTTAATTATTTAAGTTGGTAGAACCAGTGTAGTTCGACCGGGGAAGTACTACCGCCACACCTATTTCTAGCGTGAAGCATTTCTTGCGTTTCGATAGAAGGGTGTGGTTGCTGGCACACTTTTATATGAGGCGACCATCATAGTCCTCGGGAGTAGAAACGCATCTGTGATTGACTTCAGATGGAACCCATGTTCTGTATGAAGTTGATTACAGATGTCCATGGGCGGCAATGACCACTTACCATCAGGTGGATTGCATACTCGATTGCTGCTCCAGTCAAATAAAAAATAAAAAGACATGCTAAAAATTGATATATAGTACGGATATCATATCTGACTAATGCAACTTGCAATTCACTTCTCGTGAAAAAACAGACAACACTGGCTCACAACCGCTAATTGCCTGCCCATATTCAACATTTTGCATTCATTTTCATCGTGTCACGGGACCAGAGTCCTGAAGTAGACGCAACAATAAGCTCGCAAGTGGTTGCTAACAACGAGGCACGCCGGGAGACAATAGGTGGCTCGCTCCGAATCTTTCTATGTTAGTAGGCTGCCGTTTTACAAAAGTGAATAAAAAACGCTTTTAGTTTATGTATGGTTGTCTTTTGTATATTTTGGGTGGTAATGGAAAAGCGTAGTATACTTCGTATAAGAGCTTTGTATCAAAAAGTTCTTTAATCAATTATAGGGTGGATCAGCACGTTCCTGTAGTTCCGGGATCAGAATAGGGCTACGGCATCCCCTGTTTATCGTAAGAGGCGACTAAAAGGGGCTTCCGGGGTTGCAGGCGGTTACAGTGGGAGTTCGAACCGTTCGGACGACCAGCGGGGGGGTTTTAGTGCGCTAAAAATCCCACATAACCCAGCGTCGCTCCCACGGCGTCGGGTACATTTTGAAGGTTTCCCCCTCGAGAACAAAAAAAGGGTAGATCGCCAGTTAGTTTTCGGTCACGATGTCAGAGGTATCTGGATTTCCAAAGAAAAGCAGGTATTAAAATATTGAGTTTAGATTCCTCGTTAGGCTATTGAGTCTGGGTGCTTCTCGTAGTTATGCCCCACTCAAACCAATCAAGTCTCTTTTGGATTCAGCTGTTTTCCGGTGTCTTCTTTATGGCATGATGGTTATGGCATAATAGTATATTGGATTATATAATGTGAACCATAAAAATACACATATATACCTATACACCTATATAATATTACTTAAATTATAAACATAAACTTTCAGTAGGTAAGCAAAAAATTACGAGATTTATATTTGAAGAAGTACCTCCACTTTCTGTTATTATATCTGTCTAATAAATTTGAATATCGGGCTCCTAAGAGATCTTGCTATTTACTGTACGTATATGTAATGCATCATTCATAAGAATAACTATTGCGTACTTATTTATGATTATGACAGCAGCCATGACGCTGTCATCATACCAGTCTAAACCTTTACAGTTGATCCGCAGCTAGGTAGACATTGAAAGGAGCCCATGGAACCGAAATCTACTTTTGACACAAAAAAATGTTATGTAATGTGTATTAAAATCTATAACGCTTTGCCAAAAGATATAAAAGAAATGTACTTTTTTTTATAAATTTAAGAAAAAGTTGAAGAAGTGGCATGCAATAAAATACTTCTAATTCGGTCAGTGATTTTTGAGAAACAGGTTTAGTGTTAGACATGTAAATTAATATATTAGGTTAATATGTACATATAACTTTATTGAAATAAATAATTATTACTTTGAAATTTTGAATATAATATGACATAATTTATTAATTAATTTAAAATCATTATATTCATAATTTACATGCCTTATAGGTGAAGTAAGAGGACATTTAATGTATTAATTTAACACCATACTTTACCTTATTTAGCAAATAAAGATTATTATTATTATTATTGATTCCGTAAGCATTACCGCCGCACTTAACTCTGCCTTATAAGTGTAGTGTTAGGGGCTTCTGTGTTTTCTCTTGAAGGGTGTGGTAAGGAAAACACCCTTAGCCGAGGAGTTCCAAATTTTTCCATAAAAACTTTTTAAATATCAATTTATTATACTTATGTTATAGTCTAATATTATTTGTGGTCTCTACCTGCATGATATATTTTTCTTCGAGATAGTCATTCGAGATATAAACATTGAGTATTCAACGTTTTTTCATTTACGACTTCAAAACATATAATGCGTTATTAGCTAAAATCCATTTGAATAGTTACCAGCGTGTTTATTTAAACAAATATTAAAGCAGAATAAAATCCTAACCTGTGAAAATAATACGATTTCTAAAGGAAAACCGTTTGAAAATGAGCAGTCCTAATTTAATGGCGGTGACTGTGCAAACATTATTTGATATTCATCAGTAACAAAGCGAGCTTCGCGAAATCGCTTTAAATCTGCGGGAAATTGAGGAAATGTGGCAAATACAGCACTGAATTCAGTAAGTATATTGAAAATTATTGGATCAGTATGACAAAGCTTATCACTACATAGTATAAAACAAAGTCGCTTCTCGCTGTCTGTCCCTATGTATGTTTAGATCTTTAAAACTACGCTACCGATTTTAATGCAGTTTCTTAAATAGATAGAGTGATTTTTATGTAAAATACATACAAAATATGGCAGAATAACACTTTTTGAAAGATTTTTGACTTTTAGGCGGAACGAAGTTGCCCGGGTCAACTAGTTGAATATAACTTATTTCTAGCCCCTTTGTAGCCATTAGATCATAGCCGGGATCTTCGCACGGTATGGAAAGTGAGACAAAATATCTGAGATGTGTACAGAAATCAGTGGCCACTTACAGTCAGGTAGACTGCATGCTTGTAAATATACTTTAAGGTCTTCTTCGTTTGTCTCAGCTTATTTAGTGAACACTATAAAAACCTGATGAGTAGAAAAATAAGTAGGTGAGAAACAGACATATATTGGAAATTGTTTTGAACCCAACCTAACTTCGACCGGGGAAGTACCACCGCCACATCTATTTCTAGCGTGTAGCATTTCTTGCGTTTCGATGGAAGGGTGTGGTTGCCGGCACACTTTTATAAGAGGCGATTATCATAGTCCTCGGAAGTAGCAACGCATCTGTGATTGACTTCAGATAAAACCCACGTTCTATATGAAGTTGCTTACAGATAGTCCATGGGTGACAGAGACCACTCACCATCAGGTGAACTGCATGCTCGTTTGCTACTTCAATTAGATAAAAAAAAACTTAAAAGTGTCAAGCAGAAACAACGCATATACTAGAGCAAAAGCATTTCCCGCAAATTATTAAAAAACACTTCATTCCATTAGATAGCTTCTAGCTTAAGAGGAAAGGTTAGCAATTAACTTAAGTAGTTTTTTGTGGGCTGTGGCAGACCGCAGGCCAGCACTGGTTTTAAATGCAACGTGGCAGGTTGTATGGTTTGTGGTCGTAGGGTGTATGTATTTGAGTGAAAAAATCGCTTTATAACTAGCCGCGTGGCACAGAGGTTTTCATACAGACGTGACATACAGAGTTCTTACTTTAAAAGTATAAACTATGAGATTTCTTTGAGTTTGATTTGGAGTGTTTTTTGTTTACCTATTGCCATAAAAATTGTATATGAGATTGAATCATATTGTTTTAGTGTCAGTCTTAGGTCATAGTTCACTTGTCCCTGTAGTTCCGGGATTAGAATAGGGCTACCGTATCCCCTGCCTGTGGTAAGAGGCAACTCAAAGGGGCTTCCGGGGTTGCGGGCGGCTACATTGGTTCCTTTGGAGGTCCCGGAGTCTTCCTTGTAGCTCCGAGAACGGCCACCGGGGGGTTTTAGTGCGGTAAAAATCCTACATAACTCTGCGTCGCTCTCACGGCCTCGGGTACCTTTTGAAGGTTTCCTTGTCGAGAAAAAAGGCCATAGTCCACTAGGCTAGCCAAGTGTGGTTTGGTAGACATAACACACACATTCCAGACGATTTTTTTGAAAAGTCTCAGGTGTATATTTCCTTACTTTTTTTTCACCGTAAACAAATGATAATAATTAAAACAACACATAAATAATGCAATGCAATTAAATCGGAACCTAAATTGAGCGACCGTGTATTTATTATTAAATATCAAAAGATACTCTTAACATAACATAACATGAATATATATTTACTAGCTGTCCCGACAAACGTTGTTTTGCCATATAAAAAATAAAAAAAAAGTTAAGGGTGGACAACCCTTAAGGGGTATGAAAAATAGATGTTGGCCGATTCTCAGACCTACCCAATATGCTTACTAAATTTCAGAGGAATCGGTCAAGCCGTTTCGGAGGAGTATGGAGACTAACATTGTGACACGAGAATTTTATATATATTTATATATCAAAACAGTTGCACTGCACAACATCAAAACGTCGTCATTGAGATAACATTTATGTACACATAAAAGTACGAGCAGGTGCATTGTACTCAAAATCTCTCATAAAATAAAGCACAAAGCCAAACAGAACTCGACAAAAGCTGTATATCAAGAAAGAGCAGAATGTAGTGTGTCAAAATTTTACAACAATATAACAAAATTACAATACTAAGTGGATAAAAAAGAATATGATTGTGTACAATTCACACACGACAGAAGTGAACATAATAAAGGAAAAAAATAATCAGAGAATAAGGGTATTAAGACGTATGCTTTTTCAATAATCGATTACCTTCTATTTTCAGCCTGTATTCGGACAACTTATTTCGCATATACCAAACTAGAATTAACTTAAAATGTACAAAATAAAATCGTTAGCATGATTAAGAAAGGGGTACAGCGCCATCGAGTTGCAACGCTGTCAACTGATTGCTAAACAAGTTTCACTTCAATTATAATAAATCGAATACGGTACTAGGTGTTCATATCGTCGTCGTCAACCCATTATTGTCCCACTGCTGGGCACGGGTCTTCTCTCTGAATGAGAGAGTTTTTGGGGTGTGTAGGTTTCCTCACGATGTTTTCATTCACCGAAAAGCAGTGATAATTAATTTCTAATACGCACATAAATCAGTGGTGCGTGCCTGGGTTTGAACCTCGGACCTCCCGATTGAGAAGGCAAGTTTCAACCATTAGGCTATCACTGCTCTGTTCATATCGTCAGTGGAAAGAAATTAATGCTAAAGCGCCAAACTAGCATTTGTGGAAAATGTATTTGGGAGTTCATACTACTCAAGATGATCCCACCACAGATAAAGGTGACATGATTTTTTTTCCGTAAAAAAAACTTCCCTCCCATTCCCACGAATGCTATTTTGGCGCTTTAGCATTATTTCCTTTCCACTGACGATTTATAATACCAATTTATAGTCAAGGGTACTATGGTAAAGATGATAGAAGCCTTAGTGGTCCGACTCCTCATATCAGCAGCACTACTGTGTTCAACCTTTGTGGTAATCGAGACATACTTATCTAAAGCAATCCAACCCTCGGGCGTTGAAACGTGACTGTCATCAACTTTAGTAAAACTACCACTACTTAGTTAAATTTACCAGGTGGTAGAACCAGTGTAGTTAGACAAAGAGG
The DNA here is from genome assembly GCA_949699795.1 of Spicauda simplicius. Classification (NCBI taxonomy): domain Eukaryota; kingdom Metazoa; phylum Arthropoda; class Insecta; order Lepidoptera; family Hesperiidae; genus Spicauda; species Spicauda simplicius. The sequence goes on along the minus strand of OX453058.1, from coordinate 5,962,852 downwards.
TACCACCGTCACAACTGTTTCTGGCGTGAAGCATTCCTTGTGTTTCAATGGAAGGGTGCTGTTGTCGGCACACTTTTATTTGAGGCGACAATCCTAATCCTCCGGAGTAGCAACGCGTGATTGACTTCAGATAGAACTCCTGTTCTATATGACGTTGCTTACATATGTCCATGGTTGGCGTTGACCGACCAGCAGGTGGACTGCATGTTCGTTTGCTACTTCATATTATAAAATTCATTTATAAAAAAAAAAAACTTGTGTAGGTTTAATTACAATTGGTTATGGGTGGCAGCGGCCACTTACCTTTAGATGAACTGCGCGGTAGTTAGCTACTTCTATATCATAAAAAAATGTTTGGTGGTCTATTCCATTAAATATATTTAAAATCCATACATATTCTCTGCTAACCTTCGTGAAATTTTACTTTCCAATGCGATAAAACAACTATCAAATTAAATATGTCGGGTAGACATAACTCATAAAAATAAATTTCGCCGGAGTTGTTTCCAGATGTTCCATCTGGTGAACTGTATACTCGTTTGCTGCTTCAACTTTACGAGAGTTCGTTTTTTGTCAAGATTTTTATCGTATGAGTATTTTAAAAATTAGAAAATATAAAATTCCGTTTTTTCATTCAATTGTTTCTTCTCTATTTTTTATATATTCAACATGTCCCAAATCGTCAGCTTTCTGAGCCTTTCATAGGCCCCCCTGATAGTTGTTTTGCCAGCGTGTAATTAGCGCGCCACCCTGTTTTTTTGTGAATGCAGTTAAGTAAATGTTACACATGAAGGTGCTACTGCTCATCTAGTGAATGACTTTTTTGTCACACCCTTTCCACAAACGCAAAAACTACTTCACTATAGGAATGAGTCTGACGTAGCTTCCTAGTCGAATTGCATTGGTTCTACCACCTGTCAAGTCGTTATCCCTTCTTTGCATCCTAACACATCCATCCATCCATCCATCAGCCCTTTGATGTCTACTGCTGGACATAGGCCTCCCCTAAATGGCGCCACTCCAACCGGGACTGTGCCCTCTGAATCCAACGGTTTCCCACTATCTTCTTCAGGTCATCGGTCCACCTGGTAGAGGGGCGACCTGTACTCCTTTCGCCTAAACGTGGTCCCCAGGACCTTTCTTCCCCATCGGTTATCGATCCTTCGAACGATATGGCCGGCCCATTGCCACTTCAGCTTGCTGATTTTGAGAGCTATGTCGGTAACCTTCGTTCGTCTACGGATTTCATCGTTGCGAATCATGTCTCGTAGCGAAAATACACATCCACGTAAAGAAAAATAGTGCTATTTATGTCTATTTATGCTATTTATGACACCACAAATATTTATTACCGTTATAATACACGAAAACCTAGAACGGGGCTAGAGTGCAAAGGCTATTTAAATTCCCCAGTACAATCAAAGTTAATTTAATTTGATGTTCCCAGTCCCGTTCAAAGGCGGTATCGAACGGTTGACTACCCTCACTTTATTGTCCGCTAATCCTGTAATTGGATTGCGCCCGGAGGCACCTGCACATATTGGCGGCTAATGAAATTTCCTCAACAGATCAAATATCGTTGTTTCAACGCAATATGCATAAATAGTATATAATGGAAATTCCATGTGCTTATATTCCGCAAATATTTGCAATACATTTTTTGGGGAAACGAGAAAAGTAATAATAGACATTTCTGTTTTTTAGGGTTTCGTACCCAATGGATAAAAACGGAACCCTATTACAAAGACTCCTCTGTCCATCTGTCCGACTGTCTGTCTGTCACCTGGCTGTCTCAAAACCGTTTTAGCTAGAATGATGAAATTGCCCCAGTTGATGTATTTCTATTGCCGTTATAATAACAAACAACAGGTGGTAGAACCAGTGTAGTTCGACCGGGGAGGTACCACCGCCACACCTATTTCTGCCGTGAAGCATTTTTTGCGTTTCGATGGAAGGGTGTGGTTGCCGGTACACTTTTATATGAGGCGACCATCTAAGTCCTCGGGAGCAGCAACACATCTGTGATTGACTTCAGATAGAACCCATGTTCTGTATAAAGTTGATTACAGATGTCCATTGGCCGCAGTGACCACTTACCATCAGGTGGACTGCATGCTCGTTTGCTACTTCAGTGAAATAAAAAAAAAAACAGAATAAAAGCCCCCTTTTAAAGGGCTCCCATAAAACAAACGCGAATATTTGCCGTTTTGCCGAAATCCTACGTGGGCGAGTCCAACTCGCTCTTTGCTGGTTTTATTTTTGGCTATCTGTTTCAAATCGCATCAAACTGAAAGTAATAGATCTATTTTAATATTTATGTGAACGATCTACTATTTGTAATCCTCCAGTATTAAATAGAAAAAAAATTTTAAACAAAAAATACAACCGACTTCCATGCCACATAAAAGTAAAAAATAATTTAAATACATGTTGGTTTAGAGCAAACACAGTACTTAGTACGTAGTCCCGAAGTCGGCGCTCATATAAGATACATGTAGTTTCGTCATGATCCAGCAAAATATGGTGCGCGCCGACTTCGGGACTATGTACTAAGTACTGTGTTTGCTCTAAACCAACATGTATTTAAATTATTTTTTACTTTTATGTGGCATGGAAGTCGGTTGTATTTTTTGTTTAAAATTTTTTTTTCACGCTTTTCAGTCACGATAAAATCAGTTATGGCTGTTGCTAGTCGTCCGCTAACCGGATGAATAAAATTAATTATTCGTCCGATTTTCGGATGAATAAAATTATGTGCTGACGTCATCATATAAAAATAGACTTCTTTGACACAACCGGTCGGGGGCGCTACCGCGCCCCCTCCCTTAGATTCTGAATTGGAAAAATCTGTTCGAACCTAACCTAACCGAATAAAACAACTTTTTCTGAGTAAACATTTATTTAAAGAATAGACCTATAATTATCAATATTTAAAGTAGAAAAAGTAATATAAACCTTATAACTAAGAGTATAATTCAACTGATACTGATAAAAATAACCCATCCAATTTAAAAAGGTTGGTAGTACTCTTGCATCTTTCAGGTAATTGTATTCAAAGTGGAATTTTTGATCATAATTATATCCTCTCCGAAACTCATTGTTGGTATTGTGAACAACAACATTATGTATACGTAAGCACAATATGGCCGATGCCTACGGTTTAAACTTGAAGGACCCCAGCATTATCAGGGTTGAGGAGTTGAAGGTCAAAATTATCATGTCATATCTTTGCTTAGTAATCTCATTACATATACGTAAGCACCATATGGCCGATGCTTATGGTTTAAACTTGCAGTACCCTGCATCATCAGGGTTGAGGAGTTAAAGGTCAATTTTCTTATCATACGTCTTTGCTTTGTAAATATATTACATATCCATAAGTATCAAATAGCCAACGCCTATGGTTTAAGCCTGAAGTACCCCTGCATCATCAGGGCCGAAGAGTTGAAGGTCAAAATTATCATGTCATATCTTTTCTATGTAATCTCATCGCATGCACGTAAGCAACAGATCCCCAACTTCTATGGCTTGGGCTTACAGTACCCTGCATCATCAGGGTTGAGGAGTTGAAGGTCAACTTTTTTATCATACGTCTTCGCTTTGTAAATATATTACATACCCATAAGCATCAAATGGCCAACGCCTATAGTTTAAGCCTGAAGTACCCTTGCATCATCAGAGTTGAGGAGTTGAAGGTCAAATTTGTCATCGTACATCTTTGCCTTGCTATCTTATTATATATCCGTAAGCACTAAATGGCCATCACCTACGGCTTGGGCTTACAGCACCCTGCATCATCAGGGTTGAGGAGTTGAAGGTCATTTTTTTTATAATATGTCTTTGCTTAGTATTGTTATAACATACCCATAAGCACCAAATGGTCAACCCCTATGGTTTAGGCTTGAGGCACCCCTGCATCATAAGGATTGAGGAGTTGAAGGTCAAATTTTCATCACGTGTCTCTGCTTAGTAGTCTTGTTACATATATGTAAGCACCAAATAGCTAATGTTATAGTTTAGGATAGCTGTAACCCTGCATCATCAGGATCGAAGAGTTGAAGGTCAAATTTTTCGTCAACCTATATAAGCATAGATATATAATACATATTCTAAGTTTCATAAGAATCGATTCAGCAGAAGCCGAGTTATCTCAAATTATCTAAAAAACTTGAGGAGTGGTGGTGGTTTCCACCCCATAACTCAAAGAGTTAAGCATCACAGCATACCCATGTCCAAGAGAAAAAGTTGCGTGACAAAATTTCCTATCAAATGAAAGAAAGAAAATGGAAATCGGTTTATAAACACCCAAGTTATTCAAGATTTTAAGAAACCGACATTTTCCAATTTTCCGGGAAAACCACCGGAAGGTTTTCATTTTCCTCAATATGGGACTGCCTGTGAAACTAGTCGCATACAATGTCGTATGAATCGTGTCGGTAGGTCGACGATTTCTAGCCATTTCGCCCGAACATACATAAAAAAAAAAAAAAAAAAAAATATACGTGACGAATAGATAACCTCTTTCCTTTGGGAAGTCGGTTAAAAATAATATGTTCATGTAGGCAAAGTTGTAAATAGGTACGCTGTTTAATATTACAGAGACGGTTAAATTGCATCATAACAAGCGGTTACTACAGCTTATTGCAAATAGTCTTCGTGTTAGATATTTTGCTTGTTACACCAAAATTAATAAGCGACTCATGAAAAATAATGAGGGTAATATTCTACCACTACAAATCAAATTCTTTTATAATAATTGTGCCTCCCACCAAAGCTACAAATACATATTTCCACCACTACCATCGCATTTATAATTTTTATTTTTTTATTTTATTTTTTTATTTGACTGAAGTAGCAAACGAGCATGCAGTCCACCTGATGGTAAGTGGTCACTACCGCTCATGGACACCTATAATCAACTTCATACTGAACATGGGTTCTATCTGAAGTCTATCACAGATGCATTGCTACTCCCGAGGACTATGATGGTCGCCTCATATAAAAGTGATAAAGTGCCGGCGACCACACCCTTCCATCGAAACGCGAGAAATGCTTCACGTTAGAAATAGGTGTGACGGTGGTACTAACTGGTTGTTGTCTAACTTAGGAACCGTGGTAAGATGGAAATTACAAAGAGTACAAACGGTAATAATTTGATGTTCTGTCGTAGCAACTCATCTGTGAGTGCCCTCAGATATAAACTTTGGGTTCCTTTCAGATGTCAGTGAACGACAGTGATTTAACGTTGCATAACGAGCGTACTTCATAGCTTACAAGCAGTTTAGTAGGAAAGTATTATATTTGATTTTACTCTTATATGTTCCGAGTATACACGATCGCAAGCGTAATTACATAATGTATAGAGTGGGAACATTTAAGGGGTAGTCGCGGTACCAAAATAACTTGATGTAGAGAATAAACTTGATGTAAAGCACTCGCCACTCGCCGACGGATGAGATTCCATCCGCATCAACTGGACTCGTGGCGGTCCTCTACGGTTCGGTTTGCGCGATCGTTCCTGCCGCGGACGTGCAAGATGTGGAATGAACTTCCTCCTGAAGTATTCCCGAGGTGCTACGACATGGGGTTCTTCAAGAAAGGTGTAAAAAGAGCTCTCCTCGAAAGCCGGCGATGCATTGGCGACTCCTCTGGTGTTGCAAATGTCCATAGGCGACGGTGACTGCTTTCTATCAGGTGGCCCGTCAGCCTTATCGTTAGGTTTTAATATGAAAAAAAAGCAGTGATAGCCTATATGGTTGAAACTTGCCCTCTCAATCGGGAGGTTCGAGATTCAAACCTAGGCACGCACCACTGATTTTTTTTCTAAAATTATGCGCGTATTAAAATTAATTGTCACTGATTTCCGGTGAAGGAAAACATCGCGAGGAAACCTACATACCCGATACTTCTTTTAAAAAAAAAGTTCTCGGAGGTGTGTGAAGTCCACCAATTCGCACTTGGCCAGCGCGGTAGACTATGGCCTAAACTCTCTCATTCGGAGAGAAGACCCGTGCCCAGCAGTGGGACAATAATGGGTTGACGAGAGAGAGTATAAACATCTCCAAAGAAAAACACAAAAATCTTACTTCTTACTTACTAATATTGTAAGGCGAAAGTTTGTGAGAAAGTAATACACAACTCTTACACTAAGTACATACGTAAGAGTAATGTGTATTATTTACCATTTACTCTTTCACACAAAAACTACTGATTACATTTGGGGTTAACTTGGGACACACATAGTTTATGACCCGTTTTTTTTTCAAATCAAATCAAATCAAACAGTTTATTTGTATAAGCACAGGTACAAGGATGACACATTACAGTTAGATTATAAAACCCGTTGTGTTTTTATCAGACTGAAGTAGCAAACGAGCATGCAGTCCACCTGAAGGTAAGTGGTCACTGCCACCCTGCAACATCTGTAATCAACTACATACAGAACATGGGTTCCATCCGAAGTCAATCACAGATACGTTGCTACTCCCGAGGACTATGATGGTCGCCTCATGTGAAAGTGTGCCGGCAACCCCACCCTTCTATCGAACGCAAGAAATGCTTCACGCTAGAAATAGGTGTGGCGGTGGTACTTCCCCGGTCGAACTACACTGGTTCTACCACCATTAACACATAAGATACTTTATGCTGTGAAAATATAGGGTGAAAGGAAACGTGTTTTCCGATTTCATACCTACATTAAATATTTAGTTTTCTATAAGTCAGAAAAGTACCTATATATAAAATGAGGTCGCTACGAAAACATAATCCAAGTAGCGGAGTCACGAGAATAAGCTATAGCTAATAATGATCCCCATAGAGAAATATAAACACAGTGTCCATAAAAAACGTAATATAAAAAAAACGTAAATATAATGAATTCTCGAAAACAATTTCAATTATTACAGCAATATACCAAATCAGCATCAACAAGTTTGAGTTATCTATAATTTAATGAACTGAAACTGATTTTCAACTATATACCGTAGAATGCGCTACCGGACGCAATCCAATCACAAGATTAGGCGACATTAAAACCATTCAAATGGATCATAATCAAAGCATTGGTGGTATATTAGTTTGAAACGGTAAATTAAACACTGCTATAATATCATTTGATAGCTATGGAATGGGAAAGATCAAACTAGCAGGCGTTGGAACATAACCCTCAAGAGAAACATTTCTGTAACCGAACTTAGATACCATTAAAATCGATACCATTTCGATCTAACGCATGGTCCCGGATTCGGTCCCCAATAAAATAAATATCGAAGGGATGAATTCAGATTCCAGTTCTAGGTCCAGGTTTTATATATTTATCTTCATATATGCGTCCATGTAGGTACCCATAACACAGGAAAAAAACCAGTAGTAGTACAGTAATAGTAAATACAGGGCTGTTATATTACGAAGTTGGTCCTATATCCATGCGCGACATTAGTCATTTACTAACAGTAAGACAGGCTCGGATGGGCCGGCCACATTGTTCGTAGGACCGATAACCGATGGGGAAGGAAAGGTAAGTGGCGATGACCTGAAGAAGACAGCGGGAAACCGTTGGATTCAGAGGGCACAGGACCGGTTGGAGTGGCGTTATTTACGAGAGGCCTACGAGTATGTGTGCAGTGGGCCTCAAAGGGCTGATGGATGGATGGATAGAAAACAGGCTCGTTTACTAATTATAATATGAAAAAAAAGACTTCACTGCTATATAAATTGACCTTTCAAAAGAGGCCGATTAAATGACGCACCGATATGATTATATAATCACGTAATTGGATTTCGTGTGAGTAACCCGACGTAATATGTGCAATATTGGACGCTAATGAGAGTTCGCTTCCATTTAATTAAATATCAAGAGCCTGGATCAATCACTCATAGGCTGATACATGAGTTGAAAGTACATTTTACCCAACTACGGGGAAACCAAAAGAGGATTTTCATTTTGACCGGATTGCATGTCCGTATGATGCTGTCTTAAACGCAAAAGGTAAAGAATGTATAAAAAAAAGTATATAAATAAAAAAAACGGGCAAGTATTCAAATAGCTCACTAAAACCCACACAGTTAAAATATACCAGGTGGTAGAACCAGTGTAATTCGACCGGAGAGATACTATCGCCACACTTATTTCTAGCGTGAAGCAGTTGTGTTTCGATTGAAGAATAATGCTGATGGGGATGATGAGGGACGGTTTACTTTCATATGAAGCGACTTTAGATAGAATCAGAGATAAATCAGATTTTTTTTATGTAAAATTACCATCAAGTGGACTGCAAGGTTGCTGCAAATATATAAAATAATAAAAATATAACAAAAATAAAAATGAAAAATAAATAAAGATGAAAAACTTAATCCCCACTACATGTGTTTTGACACAAATTCTTGTTCCCAATTCTCTATCTGTACTTCAGTTTTACTTGATAAACTTGTACAGACCTGATGTTGGTATTTGAATACTAAGAATGACAGTTAAGTTACGTGAATCCCTGGAAAACACTCTTGAAAAGTGTTACCTATCACCTGATATTAACGATAAAACCGTTTGTCTGTTTTCTAAGACATCTTAGCTTTTATGTTCATGAATTTCATATGACAGCAGTGTTATTAGTATCCAGATACAGTTTTTGAAAAAAAAACAGAATAAGCTCTTGTGGGAATTACTGGTTTGTATTTCTGTCTGTGAAGGTTTTAATTTTCTGACACTTGTCACAGAAAAAAGACAGATAAAATATTTTTGACTGTGTTATACAGAGATTTTTTTATTTATTCGTATGTCATTAAAACGCTAAGGTTTAATGCATAATTTTACAAGATTTTGTTTGACTTGATAGTCCGAAGGTATGTATGTGAGGGTCAAAACTTGAAACTGAATTTTAACAACTTCACCTGAACCGAGAGAGCTGTAATTTGCATTGCAAGTTTATTTAATGATTTATTATCGTAATTAAATTTTTTAGAATGTCAGACGCTACTAGACGTTAAATATTTTTTAACGTGCAGTAGTGTCCGACATTCTAAAAAATATGTAAACTTCAAACTAAATAAATCCGGCAATTTAGCCTAAAAAAATGTGTGTGATATTAAAAAAAAATTGCAAGATGTTGTGTCTGGAATTGGTTTATTATTTCTCTTGACCCGTATACTTTGTTTTTTAACTAATAATATTAACGTATTGTGTACCTATACCTATACCTAAATATGTGTATAAATAAAAAATACATTAATAACGAAGCACGGGATTCTTTTTACTCTTCATGTTTCCTTGTAAAATTGTACTTACAGTTCATATATCATATACTTCAATTGCTTTCGTTGCGCAGGCAGACCGCAGTAAAGATACCTTACCTGTAACAAAAATAGCATTCGTTAGCTAATTATTATACCACATATCAAGTACATTACTTTTTTCAGGGCTTTATTACATTTAAAGACCTAAAATATCCCTACTCTTTATATTGCTATTTAAGTACCAGTAGTAAGATATGATACAAAAAACTACCGACTTAACTTGGGCGCTCACCATACCGGTCTGACATGACGTACATAGGTCCCGGGCTCGAGGTCAAAAATAAAAGATTTAAATTACTTTTCTATGTCTGGACGTTTATCTGTTCGCTTAAATGTGTATCCAATGCGGGAACAATCAGTAGAAAGCGGTACAAATTATTTTTAATTATAACTCTTTAGGAGTCGTATTATAAGTTAAGAAATATTCCATCGAGATTTAAACTAATTTCAACAGAACACTCCAACCTTCTACGCAGATAATTGCGTTGCGTTTCGTTTCTTCAACACGTAAATCAAACTAAATTTGCATATTCATAACTGTGGTAAGAAGAATCAAACTTTCTCCTTGGGGAATACTGCTAACCGTTCCAGACTTGAAAACTGGTTTGATGGAATACTATCCGTAGACTCCTGGTTATGAAACTATTACATTCCAGTTTCTAAAACACAACGAATTAGATTTTTTATCTAACTGAAGTAGCAAACGAGCATGCAGTCCACCTGATGGTAAGTGGTCACTGCCGCCCATGGACGTCTGTAATCGACTTACAGAACATGGGTTCCAGTCTATCACAGATGCGTTGCTACTCCCGAGGACTATGATGCTCACCCCATGTGAAAATGTGATGGCAACCACACCCTTCGATCGAAACGCAAGAAATACTTCACGCTAGAAATATGTGTGGCGGTGATACTTTCCTGGTCGAACTGCACTGGTTCTACCACCTTCAAAAGAAAGGTAGATGTACGCAAGTACTTATATGTATATATTAGGTCTTCCAGAAGAAGATAATGTAGTCCAATCATATGGTATGTGGTAACTTCTAGTTATGAATTATATATGTATGTATACTCATATCAAATAGGCCTAAAATCTTATTTCAAACACAATAGCTGCGTTGTGCTAACTTTGAACATTAACTATTATTTCTTTGAGTAAATTTTGCCCTCCCAGATATTTAAGAACGTGTGTAGGTCAAAAATAATTTACAGCAGGCGACAATTATACATCATATCGCATATGTTCAAATCATACAATATTTAGTGTTATAATAGTATCCTTCATCGATGTTTCTATTTTACAATGTACGAACGGTTCTATAAACTTATTTATGTATCTAGTAAACGCTTTATAGGTTAATCTCGCAATGTGCGTGATGGGTCGGACTAAAGGTGGCAAACTCGCGTCCCTAATCCCATTTTATAGCCGAATTAAATGATTATAGTATGTACAATGTGTAGGTATATATGTACTAATACGTGGAAATATTTTGATCGTGTACCAATCTGCACTAAATTGAACTAATAATAATTAAGCAGATATTACGGAACTATAAGAAAAGGAGCGAATAGTTGAGAAGTTTTTGTTCTGATTGTTCAGTTTGAGCAAGCGAGTATGCAAATCTCACTTCAACAATGATTCTACTTAAACGTATCTGCAATTGACTTCAGCTTAATTTAAACGGATTATGAGCAGCCGTGGAATAAATAAACGATAGCAGCGAAAAAAAGTGCAAGGTATGTGTATGAAACTGTCCCGTTATCGCACAAAATAATTAATATTTAACAGGAACTCACCATTTGCGGGTTTTGAATTTCTCTTTGCCGATATTTCGACCCAATTAATGTGTAAAGGCATATTGCCGTCAACCCATTATTGTCAACTGCTGGGTACGGGTCTTCTCAATGAGAGAGTTTTAGGCCATAGTCCACCGCGCTGGCCAAGAGCGAACTGGTGGACTTCACACACCTCCGAAAACTTTTTTTTAAAGACATCTCTGGTGTGTAGGTTTCCTCACGGTGTTTTCCTTCATTCAAAAGCAGTGATATTTAACTTTTATTATGCACATAAATAAGTGGTGCGTGCCTGGGTTTGTACCTCGGACCACTCGATTGAGAAAGTTTCAAAATGGCAGTGGCATATTAATATGTATAAATTCCGCTATAATATTAGCTTAAAATCCTATACTACAAATATTTTTTTAAATAACTTTTATTTAATCGTATAAATCCGATACAGCTAATATACTTTGTCGAACCTAAAACGCCTGGAATGCTAATATCCGCAACGCGACATGGCTGTTACGTTGGAGGAAAATATTTTTCTATAGACGGAAATAATCCGTAAAGAATCGTTCATTCAATAGGGAAACGGAAAGTGGTTACGTCACGGCTTATCGAACATAAAAGACAGTACCTTTGATCCTTTCTTAAATCTTCACTATATGATAAAAACTTAATGCTGTTGAAGCGAACATAATATAATACACGTGCACGGTACGTAGCACATTAGGCTTTTCCTAAAAAGGAATTTACCTTTTTCGATCGAAAATGAGACTGGTGAGATGTTATTTCCAAAAACTACAAGTTAAGAATATAGAACTTTACTTATATCGCACTTTATGGGCGATGGTAGTGTAGCTGTGTTTCGAGCCAGTTACAAAAAAAACACGCGTAAACCAAGGGGAAAAAATTCTTTGCAAGTCTCGTCAAACCGAGCGATCCATAAACGATAGCAAAATTGTGCTAACATTAAATTTTGCTATACATATATTCATACTATAATTATTGGAATGCGAAGTAAAAACAAATTTCATTGTAATAAAATAAAATAATAAGTCACAAATTAGAATTTAAGGATCCTGATTTAAATTCAAAATTAGTTTCTTTACAACTCTTTTTTAAATAGGTATGTATGCATTGAAGTCTTCTTATGTACAAAAACTTTACTAAAATCATGATAAAAATAATCCTTAAGTATTTATACAAATTATATTTGATTTACAAAAGACTTTGAGTGGTTTTGAAATTATCATTTCAGGAATAGGAAGCGTCATGAAAATTGGAAGCTGCTTTTGGCAAACATTCAAACAGATGTTCCCATTAAGGCAGAGAATCTGAAGCTACAAGAGCTTAGATAAGACACATGTGATCGTAATCATTAATAATGTAAGGAAAGGAATATTCGTAGAACCAGTGTAGTTCGACCGGGGAAGTACCACCGCCACACCTATTTCTGGCGTGAAGCATTTCTTGCCTTTCGGTAGAAGAGTGTAGTTGCCGGCACACTTTCACATGAGGCGACCATCATAGTCCTCGGGAGTAGCAACACATCTGTGATTGACTTCAGATGGAAACCATGTTCTGTACGAAGTTGCTTACAGGTGTCCAGGTGCCGCAGTGACCACTTACCATCAGGTGGAATGCATGCTCGTTTGCTTCTTCAGTCAGATAAAAAAAATGCGAATATACGCATATTTCATATTGTGTTTTACGAATATTTCATTGTAGTGAATTGTAAAAAAAAGTTGCCAAATTTATACAAATGTAATTCGATGCGGTTTATCGACAAAAAAAAGGTCGCCAAAATTTATATCCTCTGGCACCCTACACCAAAAACTGAAAAAAACTTAACAACGCATCCGCACTCGCGACTGTCAAATAATAACATTCGTTAAATCAATAGTATATATCATACTTACGTTAAAATTAATTTAATAAAATACTTAAACTACGATTAGTGTAGATACTAATCAAAGGATAATCATGTGTGTTCCCATATGTGGTCCATCGATATTTATGGTAGCACAGCGGCACTATAAATATCGATGTAACGATGCTGCGATAAGTTCGATGCTGCAAGGAATCTCCGTTGTTATTTCTTTTATTTTATAGCTAATTTTGAATGATTGTCCTATCTATTTACATGCTTAACTAGCATGCAACTAGCTTGAGATTAGTTAACATTTGTTGATATTTTTTAACCGGCTTCCTAACGGAAATTGATTATTCAGCTTGCATTCAGCTCTTGACAAGAATAACCTTAAGGTACCTTTTTAACTTAGAATAACATTCCATAAGCAATTATAACCATTGTCATCATGATTAAAGAATTTTTTCAATAAATGCATGAATGTTCCTAGGTGATTGGAAGAGTACCTATAGTTCTATCAATGAGGTACCAAAATCACACCTATTTTTAACGTGGAGCATTTCTTGCGTTTCAGGGAAAGGATGAAATTTCCAGCTCATTTTTCCTTTGATTGACTTCGGATACATCCCATGTTCTACATGAAGTTACATGGGTGGCAGCGAACAGTTGGCATCAGGTGGCCTTACTTGTTTAATACTTCAAACAAAAAGAAATATCTCATTTCATTTAATTTTAAAATAATTACAATTAAAATTATAAGGTCTTAGGTCGAAATATACCAGGCTGTTCGTCGATAAAGGATGCTTTTAAGTTTTAAGGCCAATAAACGTCGCTATAAAGATTTCTTGACCTCCGTGCCGTTCAATACAGCGGTACGTCAAAATATTCGTATTACCGTTTTACTGGCGCAACTGAGGTTTATGCCTACCGTATTCCGAGTCTAAACTGTAACTCTGCGTCTGATTGCTCTATAAATGTAATAAAAGGCCAAGTGTAGGGCCAAGTACAAAACAGAACCCATTCCCTAGTAAATAAACTCTCGTTTTATCACAATTTCCTGAATAAAGCTGAAACATAAAAATGTTTCAATCCATAAATTCCGCTTGTCTGTATATTGTCTATATTTGCAAATTTAAAAGAAAAACATTATTTCATTTCATTTTAGCAGAGCTACAGTTAGGTTCTTAGCTCGCAATGTACCAGGCTTCCAGTCGATAAAGGATGCTTTTAAGCTTTAAGACCAATAAACGTCGCAATAAAGGTTTCTTGACCTCCGTGCCGTTCAATACAGCGGTACGTCAAAATATTCGTATTACCGTTTTACTGGCGCAACTGAGGTTTATGCCTACCGTATTCCGAGTCTAAACTGTAACTCTGCTTCTGATTGCTCTATAAATGTAATAAAAGGCCAAGTGTAGGGCCGAGTACAAAACGGAACTCATTCTCTAGTAAATAAACCCTCTTTTTATCACAACTTCCTGAATAAAGCAGAAAAATAAAAATGTTTCTATCCATAAATTCTGCTTGTCTGTATATTGTCTATATTTGCAAAATAAAAAAATACATTATTTCATTTAATTATAACAGAGCCAGATAAAGTTAGCTCGCAATTTACCAGGCTTCAAGTCCATAAAGTATGCTTTTCAGTTTTAAGACCAATAAACGTCGCAGTAAAGATTTCTTGACCTCCGTGCCGTTCAATACAGCTGTACGTCAAAATATTCGTATTACCGTTTTACTGGCGGAACTGAAATTTATGCCTACCGTATTCCGAGTCTGAACTGTAACTCTGCTTCTGATTGCTCTATAAATGTAATAAAAAGCCAAGTGTGGGGCCAAGTACAAAACGGAACCCATTCCCTAGTAAATGAACACTCGTTTTATCATAATTTCCTGAATAAAGTAGAAAAATAAAAATGTTTCTATCCATAAATTCCGCTTGTCTGTATATTGTCTATATTTGCAAAATAAAAAAATACCATTATTTTCATTTAATTTTAACAGAGCCAGATAAAGTTATAAATCCTTAGCTCGCAATGTACCAGGCTTCCAGTCGATAAAGGATGTTTTTAAGTTTTAAGACCAATAAACGTCGCTATAAAGATTTCTTGACCTCCGTGCCGTTCAATACAGCTGTACGTCAAAATATGCGTATTACCGTTTTATTGGCGCAACTGAAGTTTATGCCTACCGTATTCCGAGTCTGAACTGTAACTTTGCTTCTGACTGCTCTATAATTGTAATAAAAGGCCAAGTGTAGCGCCAAGTACAAAACGGAACTCGTTTCCTAGTAAACGAACACTCGTTTTATCACAATTTCCTGAATAAAGCAGAAAAATAAAAATGTTTCTATCGATAAGTTCCACTTGTCTGTATATTAGTAGCATACCTTATACTCAGAGTATCCAAGAGGTACTCGCTGAAGGTCATACAGGTATATGCGCCGACATCGATGCACTCTGATGACGAGGTTGAGGTTATGTATGAGGACATATCTAAAGCCATACATACCTCAAAATCGTACTTCACGGTTGTGATGGGGGACTTCAACGCAAAGCTGGGCGTTCAATGTGGCGATGAGTTGAAGGTAGGGCCCTTTGGCATTGGTAATCAGAACCATCGAGGCCATTTGCTGGCTAACTTCTTGGAAAAGGAAGGATTCTATATGATGAACTCCTTCTTCAAGAAGAAGCCTCAAAGGAAATGGACCTGGATGAGTCCCGATGGTACTACCAAAAACGAGATTGACTTCATACTGGCAGACAAGCGGCACATATTTAACGATGTCTCTGTGATCAACAGGTTTAAGACCGGAAGCGATCACCGGATGGTAAGAGGCACGTTAAATATCAAGATCAAGCTGGAACGGTCCCGCCTTATGAAGTCGATACTCCGTCCAAGATCCTGTCAAATCCAGGGCTCTGAAGACTTTCAACTCGAGCTACGCAATCGCCTGAAATGCCTAGAAAATTGCGTTGATATTGACGAAATGAACACCAAGTTGGTAGAAACTGCCCACGAGGTAGGGTCGAAGTACTATAAGACCCCCTCCAATAGAAGTACTCAAAGACTTTCGGTCCAAACTCTCGAACTTATGGCAGAACGGCGGGCAATGTGTGTGCAGTCTCCAGCTTCACTGTCGCAGCTTAGGCGGCTCAACGCGCAAATCTCTAACAGGATGCGACGTGACCTTCGCCTCTTTAATGCAAATCGCATTAAAGAGCAAATTGAGCGGAACAAGGGCTCCAAGGTCTTCGCAAGGGATTTGCGTGTTGGGCATAGCTTATTAACGAAGCTGAAGACGGAAGACGGCACCACAGTTGCCGCGAGGCCTGAAGTTCAGAGAGAAATTGAGCACTTCTATGGGCAGTTATATACCGCTTCACGTGGCCCTTTGCCGCCTGTCAATGACAAGCGAGCCACGCTAACCCGACACTATACCGAAGATATCCCGGACGTCAGCCTGTACGAGATTAGATTGGCCCTCAAACAGCTCAAAAACAACCGAGCGCCCGGCGAAGACGGAATAACAACTGAATTGCTTATAGCAAGAGGGAGGCCTATTTTGAAAGCGCTCCAACAGTTGTTCGATTCCGTCATAAGCCAGAGTATAGCACCGGAGGCGTGGAGCAGAAGCGTGGTGATACTGTTCTTCAAAAAAGGCGATAGGTCTTTACTGAAGAATTACAGGCCCATCGCGCTTCTGAGCCACGTCTACAAGGTGTTTTCGAGGGTCATCAATAATCGAATAGCTCGCAGGCTCGACGACTTCCAGCCTCCCGAACAAGCCGGATTCCGAAAAGGCTTTAGTACCATGGACCACATACACACACTGCGGCAGATAGTAGAGAAGGGCCGAGGAGTACAATCTGCCGTTGTGTGTGGCCTATGTGTACTATGGGAAAGCCTTCGATTCTATCGAGACATGGGCGGTGTTGGAGTCGCTCCAGCGGTGCCAGATTGACTATCGGTACATCGAAGTGTTGAAGTGTATATATAAGGCAGCCTCAATGTCGATCCGATTACACGACGGATGTACGAACCCGATCCAATTGCAGCGCGGTGTGAGACAGAGGGATGTATTATCCCCGAAACTGTTTACCGCTGCATTGGAAGACGTGTTCAAACTGATGGAGTGGAAAGGATTCGGCATCAACATCGATGGCGAATATATCACTCACCTTCGATTCGCAGACGACATAGTCATCGTGGCGGAACCGATGGAGCACCTCAACACCATGCTCAACGACCTCTCTGGTGCCTCTCAACGGGTGGGTCTTAAGATGAACATGGACAAGACAAAGATCATATCTAACGTCCATGTCACACCCGTACCGGTCGTTGTTGACGGCACCACCCTCGAAGTTGTTGACGAATATATTTACCTGGGGCAGGTGGTGCAGATGGGTAAGTCCAACTTCGAGAAAGAGGTCACTCGTAGAATCCCACTCGGCTGGGCAGCGTTCGGGAAACTGCGCCATATCTTCTCATCCGATATACCTCAGAGCCTGAAGTCGAAGATGTTCGAGCAGTGTGTGTTGCCAGTGATGACATACGGCGCCGAGACGTGGTCCTTTACTGTGAGCCTCGTGCGTAAGCTCAAAGTCGCTCAGCGAGCTATGGAGAGAGCTATGCTTGGTATTTCCCTGCGCGACAGAATTCGTAATGATGAAATCCGTAGCAGAACGAAAGTTACCGACATAGCTCTCAGAATTAGTAGGCTGAAGTGGCAATGGGCAGGCCACACCGTTCGTAGGACAGATAACCGATGGGGTAGAAGAGTCCTCGAATGGAGACCACGCCTCGGCAAAAGGAGTGCAGGCCGCCCCCCGACCAGGTGGACTGATGACCTGAAGAAAACGGCGGGTAACCGCTGGATTCAGATGGCTCAGGACCGGTCGAAGTGGCGCAGATTAGGGGAGGCCTATGTCCAGCAGTGGACTTTCAAAGGCTGATGGATGGATGGATGGATGGTCTGTATATTGTCTATATTTACAAAATAAAAAAAAACATTACTTCACCTCATTTTAGCAGAGCTACAGTTAGGTTCTTAGCTCGCAATGTACCAGGCTCCCAGTCGATAAAGGATGCTTTTATGCTTTAAGACCAATAAACGTCGCAATAAAGATTTCTTGACCTCCGTGCCGTTCGATACAGCGGTACGTCAAAATATTCGTATAACCGTTTTATTGGCGCAACTGAGGTTTATGCCTACCGTATTCCGAGTCTGAACTGTAACTTTGCTTCTGATTGCTCTATAAATGTAATAAAAGGCCAAGTGTACGGCCAAGTACAAAACTGTAGTGAGTGAACATTCTTTTTAGCACAATTTCCTGAATAAAGCCTAAAAATAAAAATGTTTCTATCCATAAATTCCGCTCATCTACATATTTTCTATATTTACAAAATAATTTAATTTGGAGGGTTGAGAATAAATAATAATTGACATTTCTATAATTATTACATATTTTATCTCCCCATTATTTTGTCTTTTCTCTGTTTAAGAAAATATTATCAAATGAAAACCACTAAATTAATTTTAATGCTTGAATGTGAATTTATTGTTCGTATCTTGAGGTAATATTTAATTATAATTTCATTAAAATCCATGTACTCCTTCAAAAGTTAAATATAAATTTATAACAATTAACGAGTTATTTGTTGTTCGTATTTTCAGGACAAATTTTAGTAATCTATATTTTATTAAATATTAAATTATTAAATACTTTTCATTAAAAAAAAATAATAAAAAACAATGTAGAGTTACATTGTTTTTTATTATTATTTTTCATGAAACTGAAGTAGCATTCGAGCTCGCAGTCTATGGACCATAAACAACTTTATATACTTAGAACAGAGTTTCTATTTGAAGTCAATTACAGTTGAGCTGCTACTCCATTTCCAGCACTTCTTGCGTTTCGATGGAAGGGTGTGATTGCCGGCACACTTTTACATGAGGCGAACATCATAGTCCTCGGGACTAACAACACATCTGTGATTGACTTCAGATAGAACCCATGTTCTGTATGAAGTTGATTACAGATGGCCACGAGCGGCAGTGACCAAACCATCAGGTGGAATGCATGCGCGTTCGCTACTTCAGTCAGATAAAAAAAATCCCAAAGACTAAGATGGTCGCCTCAAATGAAATGTATACCTCCGATCAAACCACATCTTGAGAAACATGCCTAAAGTTATATAACCAAATTGTTTATCTTTACGTTCCCCAGTTCCTTTTTCCATTAACATCAGAAGTGCCTGTGAACATTAACACCGAGCAACTTGAATAATTAGGTGTCTGCGGTCCGAGTAGTCCTCTTTCAAACGTCTCATGAAATTCACAAACTCTAATTACGTTTTTACGTCGGCTACGAATGAGAGCATTGTTTACTTTGCCCACACTTAATTAAGATGTACTTGAGTGTGTTGTGTTAACAGTAATAGATTATTAACATGTTATGCAACTGACATGATATATTTAATAGATATCGCAGTGTATGCAATGAAAAAAAATAGTGAGCAAAATTTTTGACACTGAATCACATTACAAGTTTTATCGAAGACGCCTTATATATTCTAGTAAAAAAATGCCTATGTTGCTCAGGGATAATGTAGCATTCTAATGGTGAAAGAGTTTTTAAAATCGGTTCAGTTGTTTTTAGTTAATTCATGACAAACATACAAAAATACAAAGCGAGCATGCAGATAACTTGCACAGTGGCTCATACCACCCAATTTCTAGTCAAAACTAAGACGACCCGTGTGGCGGATCGGTCACCATGCCGGTCACCATGACACGGGCTTTTCCTGGCCAGACACGTATATGAAGGATGAATTTGGGTTCATGTTCTGGGTCTAGGTGTTTGTGTATTCATCTCTGTGGGTATCCATGGAGCTCACGACACAAGGGAGTGTGGAAAGCATTTATAAGAAGCCCAAGATTAAGGGGGCACCAGAGAGATGTGAAGTGCATAATATACGGAAGCATTTATCCATCAATAGTATAATAAAACATATTTTCTCATCACTACACATTTATTTCACACTACATTTTCGTCACAAATCAATTTCACATCACGAACATTCACATTAAGAACACATTATTATACTTCAACAGCATCCATTTTAGTTATTCTCATGACCGTACTCTTTGTTTTTAATCCGCACGTCATCGACTTTGTTCAGCAAAATACTTTACAAAGGTTTATTTAAAAACAATCTTTTAAATCCGACAATAATGACAATAGGATAAGTCGATTTTCGTCACTTACATAAGCGTTGCAAGAAATGGTTCAATAAACGCGAGCTAAGGATCCGTGACACATAGCTTTGGCGTAACAATCACATACAAGTTAGTTGTTCACCTTCAACCTGGAAAGCGACGTAGCTATCTCATACATGAAAAAGACACACCTAAGCACGTTTACTCGCAGCCCACGGAGTATCTTAATTACAAAATTGAAATCACTAACTTATAAAAATTGTAAGTTAATAAAAAACTTGTATCAATAGTGACTGTAATTGATGACCCGCGTGGCGGAGTGGTTACCATACCGATTTGACGCGAACTTCGTCCCGGGTTCGATTCCTGGCCAGAAACATATCTGAATGATGAGTTTAGATTCATGTTCTGGGTCTGGGTGTTTGTAAATTCGTCTCGTGTGTGTCCATGGTACCCACGACACAGGAGAATATCCTAGTGTGGGGCTATGAGTGTAGAAAGCGTGTTATGTGTTAAGCGTGTTAATAGTCAATTTATCTTTTTTTTTTTTGTTTTCGAGGGAGAAAGCTTCCAAAGGTACCCGACGCCGTGGAAGCGACGCAGGATTATGTGGGATTTTTACCGCACTATAACCCCCCCGGTGGCCGTCCTCGGCGCTGAAAAGGAGGACTCCGGGATCTCGAAACGACTTCAACCGGAATCCTCCGAGCGCGCTGCCCCATCGGGTTCCTCCCAGATGGGCGGCTGGGCCCACCGCTCCGTCTAGTCCTTACGACGGTATGCGACCACACATACCGCCGTCCTTCCCGGGATTGCCTGACCGAACGGTTCGAGCTCCCACTCTAGCCGTCTGCAACCCCGGAAGCCCCTTTTAGTCGCCTCTTACGACAGGCAGGGGATACCGTAGCCCTATTCTGACCCCGAGGCTACAGGGACAATAGTCAATTTATCTATCGGTAAATTAGTTTTAAATAGATACTTTTTAAATTTTAAAATGCATGTCTTTAAAATTCATAAAACATTAATCGACATAAACATAACGTAATACAATGTAAAAATAATAGTGATGTAATATAGTAATGACAGAATACTGGCATTCGCAAGAATTGTGCGAATATGTTGCGAATATAAATTGCAGTGCATTTGCAAAAAAGGTCGCCAAATATATACAAATAAAATTCGAATTGCAGTTTGTTCACCAAAAAATAGAAGGATGTGGTTGCCGGCACCCTTTCACATGAGGCGACCATCATAGTCCTCGGGAGTAGCAACGCATCTATGATTGACTTCAGATGGAACCTATGTTCTCTATGTAGTTGAATACAGATGTCCATGGGCGGCAGGGACCACTTACCATCAGGTGGACTGCATGCATCAACATTCGCATTCGGGAATGTCAAATAACATTCGTTACGTCACAAATAGCCTACTCGTATACTCGTAATGTTTAAACGATTTTACGATATACCTATGTTACGCAAAAACTATTGAATATTGTATGTAAAATTATGTATCTACTTACCCATAAAGTTTATTAGTGTTTATGCTAACACGTTTATAAATGTTTCACACTAACATCAACAAGTAATAGAACTTTATACGTAGCCCATTATAAGTACATGTTTTATCTTAGTGAACAGATAGAAGCGACATGAGGCGTAAATTCGAGCGGCCCTTATTCGAGTAAGCACATTTTGTTGAGTTTCTTTGCGTTCGACGACGCTTCTACGTGACGACGTATTAATCCGTAGGTAGTCGTAATATATGGTAGGTAGGTACCTACTAATTAACTAGGTTCCTACTGAAGAATCGAATTGTGAAAATAATCTTAATATTTTGAAATATATAAGTTGCATTTTTTAATAGGACAACTAAATCACTTAACAAGTAAATTAGGTGAATAATGATAAATAAATAAAAACTCCGATCTCCTGATTCATTCGCATAATTGACAAAACTTCACGAATATAACGCAGTATTTTAACTCATTTATTTTAAACATTGTTCCTGCCACAACAATGGAACAATACCTGCTGAAACTCATCTAGTAATGCTCTCAACATAATTAATACGTGCCAGGTTTACAGAGCTGGTTGCGCCAGGGCTATTGTGGACTAAACCCCGCAAAGCTGGGCTATTGTGAAACTTAAAATGAACCAAACGTACACTTGGGCCGCATAGCGTAGAAAATTCATATGATTTTTTGCATCTGTTTTAGATTTTTAATGTGCCTATCGCTATATAAAACATATTAAACAAACTTTCTACAGTCATAGCCCACTACTATTCATAGCCCACACTAGGATTTTCTCCTGTGTCGTGGTAGTCATGGACACACACAAGACGATTACACAAACGCCCAGACCCAGAACATGAATCTAATCTCAACATTCAGATACCAGTCTGACCGGGAATCGAACCCTGGACCCTAACTTGTTTTAATATGTTTTTTACGCTCATAATCCGCGCAGCGTATTACATGACACCCAAGAAAAATAATATTATGTGTGTTGTTAATTTGTGAATTTCCTTGAGATTGTAGATCTACTATTAATTCTCTTCTTATTGTAATAATTATGTAATGTGCTGGTATTGTGGACTAAACCTCGCAAAACTGGGGTATTGTGAAACTTAAAATGAACTAAACCTAGACTCGGGCCGCATAGCGTAGAAAATTCATATGAAATTTTTGCATGTATTTGAGATTTCTTAATTTACCGCTATAAATAATATTGGCTGTAAATATATTAATTATATAATTATGTACCTACATTATTTGACTACACCAACCAATAGTCTAAATGGTTTTAATGTGTTTTTTATTTCCTTAGTCCGCGCATACTTGTTACCATGTCACTAAAGACAAATAATATAATTGGTGTGGTTAATTTGTATATTTCTGTGAGTATACAAACTGCATATCAACTAGCGGTAATAACCACTAATATTGACAGCACACTCGAGTGATGATTAAATGTCATAAAAATTATCTAGTATAAATTTACATTTTGAGGGTGGTTTGAATCCGACAGGACTATACCGTCACACCTACATCTAACGCCTACAACTTAGACCACAAGAGTAACATTCGTGACAGACTTCAAATATGAAGTATATTTTATCTTAACTGTGGTCGAGCACGGTTATTCATGGCGGCAGTAGTCACTCACCATCAGATGGATTGCAGACCCGTTTGCTACTTTTACACTACATTAGATTTCACCCATGGCTTTGCTCGATTCAGTGGTTTACCACGATAAAGTATATCCTATATATTAATTAGTGTAAAAACTATATGTGTGACAAATTTATGCCAAAATTGATCAGAAATGTTTAAGTGAAATAGTAACAAACATACATACCTACTAACGTTCAAACTGACGCTATAATATAACTAGTTTACCCGGCGAACTTCGTTCTACCTTGTGTGTGTATCAGTGTTTCTCTACTATGCTACACATGTATTAAGCATAAGAACATTCCTCTTGAATCACTCAATCTATTAAAAAAACTGTATTAAAATCTGTAGCGTAGTTTTAAAGATCCAAGTATACATAAGGACAGACAGCGAGAAGCGACTTTGTTTTATACTATGTAGTGATAATGATGAAATGAAATGAAATGAAATGAAATGAAATGAAATGAAATGTCTTTATTTCGTATAGGCCTGCGGGGGCACTTACAAATTGTCAGTTACATTTTTTTTCTTACACTACCACCGGATCGGAATACGACCTCAACTGAGAAGATCCGGCAAGAAACTCAGCGGGTTTGTCTTTTTTTCTTATTTATATTCATTTTTTTTAATATTATTACAATCATGTTTTTTTTTTTACATGGTAATGAAAGTTAGCTCCAGTATCTTGCCTTGCAGTTCAGTAAAAGAGAGCCCTGTTTGGTAAGATACGCTACACTTTGACATTTATTAAATATACTATAGTAATGCATATTATTGCTCAGTCCCAAGCTGTTTTGTCTTCTATGTAATCAGAAATTTTATAATACGCTTTACGGCAAAGTTTAATCTTAATCAATGCTTTGAACTTATTCATTGACAAATTTCTGATTTCAACAGGAAGTTTATTATAAAAGCATTACATTACATTACATTACATTACATTGACCCATAAAAGAATTATTAATTTTGTGAAGACGAGTAACATGTGCAGAGAGATTGTGCTTGTTCCTTGTATTTATGTTATGCGTATCACAATGTTTAGCAAAATTATTAATATTTTTCTTAACATACATCAAATTTTCGTATATAAATTGGGATACAACAGTAAGTATATTTATTTCTTTAAATAATTCTTTTAGTGAACATTTCGGACTTAGGTTATAAATGGCTCGTACAGCCCTCTTCTGCAGTATAAAGACAGTATTGAGGTCTGAAGAGCACCCCCACAGCAGTATGCCGTATGACATAATGCTATGAAAGTAACTAAAATAAACTATTCTAGCTGTTTCTACATCGGTGAAATGTCTGATTTTTTTTACAGCATAAACCGCTGAACTGAGTCTACCCGACAATTTTTCAATATGGGGACCCCATTGCAATTTGGCATCTAAAGTAACGCCTAGGAAGACAGTTGACTCCACAAGGTCCAAAACCGTTCCATTGAGTTGTACATTGGTTTCAACCTGCCTAACGTTGGGCAGTGAGAATTTTATGCATTTAGTTTTTTTCTCGTTAAGAAGTAAGTTATTTACGTTGAACCAATGTACGACCCTCGAGAGAGCATTGTTTACTTCGTCAAACTTGCTTAATTGTCTTTTAATTTTAAATAGTAATAAGGTATCATCTGCAAACAATACGATCTCGTGATTATTTGCTACATAGTAGGGTAGGTCATTGATATATATTAAAAACAAGAATGGTCCGAGTATCGAACCCTGTGGAACGCCCATGGTAACAGATGCGCCGGGCGATTTAGTGCCATTAATAATAACCCTTTGAGTTCTATCGTTTAGATGATAGAACAGAAATCACAATTGCAAACTTATTAAATATTCATGACTAAATAGCATAGTATACGTATAAAATAAACATAAATATAAATAGAAATAAAGATAAAAACAAACGGGTATGATAATATGGTAGGTACCTGTTGCTATCATGCAGAGTAGGTGCAAATATTAGCATATTACCTTTAACTGGCACAAGGGCTTAGTCATAAAATCTCCAATACCAGCATGGTGCTGAGATAATTTTCAACAAAAATACTCATATTGCATTCTTCTAACTAAAAACGGGTTCTAACTGTAAACGGGTACTAACTTATACACTTCAAAAATATATAGAATCGCCACACCATATAATTATATCCAGCATGAAGCATTTCTTGTATTTCAGGGAATATATGTGATTGTTGGCTCATTTTCATATAAGGGGACTATCTCAGTCCAAGGTTAGTAACGTATCTGTGTTTGAGTATAGATAGACCCTCTGTTCTTTTTTCTTTTTTTTATCTGATCAAAGTAGCAAACGAGCATGCAGTCCACCTGATGGTAAGTGGTCACTGCCGCTCATGGACACCTATAAGCAACTTCAAATAGAACATGGGTTCTATCTGACGTCAATGACAAATGCGCTGCCACTCCCGAGGACTATGTTAGTCGCCTCAAGTGTGCCGGCAACCACACCCTAAAATCGAAACGCAAAAAAATGCTTCACGCTAGAAATAGGTGTGGCAGTGGTACTTCCCCGGTCGAGCTACTGGTTCTACAACCTACAAATTCTGTTCTCTATGCAGTTGATTACAGATGCCCATAGCCTGCAGTGAGCATTTAGTAAAATGAACAGCATAATCGTATGCTATTTTCATATACTTAGAAAATTCATACAAAATCAAATAGGCCAATATCTGTAATATAAAATATACGACCCAGCCGTGATTTAATGAAAACAGTGATCACGTAGACATGACGAAATATTTGGAAGTTGGACGCGCGGCATTATATAAGAGAATTAGTGGCTAATCTGCGTCTCTACGGCTTCCATCAAAATAGGTCAACTCCGCGGACTGTTTTCTATAATATGAATATCATCTGCGCTAGTAAAATTTTTATGAAATAAAAATAGTTCCCATGTTTATTATCTACAACTGCTAGGTTTGTTTGGAGATATCAAAACTGATCTATATCCTGAATCGAATATCTGTTAAAAAATCTTAACACGTCATAAAAGAAGAGGTACATCTTATACATTTATTCAATAAGTAATATTTATAATAATATGTGATGTTTGAGGTCAGAGGGATTACTACCTTTAGTAACCCCTTTGACCTCAAACCTCAGAACTTTGTCCTAGCTGACTTCTATCAGATGTTGAATATGCTTATATTTCCACCTTCACACCAAAATACGAAATTGTATTACCTCATACGACAACATTTAAAACGTCTATAAAAGAAAAAAAAAAACACGTTTTCTACACTCATAGCCCCGCACTAGGATTTTCTCCTGTGTCGTGTATCATGGACGAATAGACAAACACCCAGACCTAGAACATTAATCTAAACTTATCATTCAGATACCTGTCTGGCCGAGAATCGAACCCGGGACCCATTGCGCGTCAGACCGGTATGGTAACCGCACCACCACGCGAGTCGTAGCAATTTTTGTGCCACTCAATTTCTATGAAACACGAAATATAAACCCGTTCACGAAGGTACAAATTACATTTAAATGAAAAATTTTGCGGTGTCGAAATTATAGTCTTACGTTTCCTAGGCGTTTACCGGCGAATCATGAAAAGGGGAGGAAGGAGGTCATGTTTTTATGAAAAAGTACTACTTTCCGTTAGTGGGGAATATGTATAGCAAAGTGGGTCACATGAGTACATCCTGCCTGAGACTTGCATTCAGTTAGCTAAAATTAAATTAAAAGCGCGCTTGCTAATTGCAGGCTTGTAAGAAAGTGAAACTGAGGTTGGTTATGGTAGGAAAAGCGCTTTGTAACTCAACCTTATAAGGAACACAACTTATAATTGAGATAGGTAAAGTTAAGAGTGAATTAAAAATGCACTTGCAAAATTCAAAAAGGTGCCGAAAGAAGCTAAACTGAACTTCGGACTGAATTCGAGTTTGTTATTTTTATTACATTATTTTCTCATCAACCCATTATTGGCTCACTGCTGGGCACGGGTCTTCTCTCAGAATGAGAGAGTTTTAGGCCATAGTCCACCGCGCTGGCCAAGTGCGAATTGGTGGACTTCACACACCTCCGTGAACTTTTTTTTTTTAAGAACTCTCGGGTGTGTAGGTTTCCTCACGATGTTTTCCTTCACCGAAAAGCAGTGATAATTAATTTTAATACGCACATAAATCAGTGGTGCGTGCCTGGGTTTGAACCTCGGATCTCCCGATCGAGAGGGCAAGTTTCAACCATTAGGCTATCACTGCTCTTATTTCTTCTTCTTACATTATTTACACTCTGTTATTTATTCTTCTGTTGGAATAATAAGCATAATTCTTTACTTGGAGTTGAGAGGAATATCGTGGGAGAGTGATACTACACTGTATTACGACTCAAGCTTTCCGAGAATATGTAATTTTTCTTGTGATTTTCCATATCGCTAGACATATAAGAGTTGGTAAAGGTAAATCTATGTATGTAAATATTCTTACTAAGCCGCTTAAATATCAAACCTGTGGGTAACCTAACCTAATGTATCGTACTATTCCCTAATGCATTATGTTAGTTACTAGACTATATTTGATTTATATTTATTGATTACCAGAAGAAGACGGCGGGTAGCTGCTGGATTTAGATGGATCAAGACCGGTCGAAGTGGCGCAGATAAGGCGCCTGTGTCCAGCAGTGGATTTTCAAAGACTGATGGACAGATGGAAGGATTTGATTTATCCTTACCACGTCTACAGATATTCAATTAAAAAAGTCTTTACACAACCAATAAAAATATCTACCTATAAAAATTAAAGAAACATTAAAAATAATAAAATTATCATTATTATGAGGAACCCTACTCAAAACATTATTAATAACACGAAAACAACTCTCCACATCTCGGAACAAATGTCATCCGCATTCGAGCGAGATAGGCACCCGAGCGAAATGTTAAAATATTAATCCAAATTAATATCAGGCAACGATGTAATCCCATGTACGCGAGTATCATATTTACTTGCTATGTGTAATTTCATTTCACTAGGTGGTGTCAATTATTATTACTTAATTCCGCTTAAAATAATGTATATATTAGTACGTGAAGCAAAAAAATGTGATTCATTTTTAAGATACTTGCCGCAGGCGGAGGGGTATAAAATTACGCACGATTATAGTTCATTTCACACAAACACATACATAATAAAAGAAATAGAACTTCATAAATGTCAGATGTGTTTGTCAAAATACCTGCTATTGCTTTTAAATGTACCTTAGTTAATAAACCTCTTTTTACCTTTAACGGGTGCGATCTAAATAACTTGAAAATTATTTCAATTTATTTAAATTAGAGAAATATTTCTTGGTGCTACTTTAAACAATATGCGGCTTAGTTTTTTAATCTAAATTACGGTCGAATTTCGACCGTTGTGACGGGTGACTAGTAATAATAAGTAAATATTACACTTATAGCTACATAGTTAAGGAAATGACTGGACAAGTTTTTGTTATTTCGTCATCAATTATTCTAGAAAGTCACAATTGAAAACGGGTCCACCCATAAAGTATAAGAAATAGTCCCTCTTACTAGGTGGGGACGATTTTCTTATACTGTGAGGTTTCAAAGAATCAAAGATGTTTATGGAATCAGGTTTCATCACATTATGAAAACAGAGGTTCATCAAAAAAGTTTTTAAAGATAAGTGAAGCATATCAACACGTACTTGTTGACATGCACAATAGTGGACAATAATGGATTGATAGGTGAAATAAATGTAATTTTATAATTTCAAAAATAAAAAAACACGCTTTCCACACTCATAGCCCCACAGAAGGATTTTCTCCTGTGTCGTGAATACCATGGACACACACAAGACACACAAATACCCAAACCTAGAATAGGAATGTAAACTCATCATTGAGATACCTGTCTGGCTGGGCATCGAACCCGGGACCCATTAAGCGTCAGATCGGTATGGTAACCACTCCGCCACGCGGGTCGTCTCTATATACCTATATTTATTTTATAAAATGAGGTAGCATACGAACATCATGTAGTCCCCTGGTGTTAAGTGACCACCGTCGCCCCTCGACATTTGTAAGAAACTTCATAAGGAGCAGAGGTTCTATCTAAGGTTAATCCCAGAAAGTAAGCCATCAACCACACCCTTCCGCAACGTGAAAACTCACTTAAAAAATATGTATGACGGTAGTACCCCCCGATTGAATAGATATATTGACTAGATACCACTAATAATACCAAAACCAATTTTCTTTTTTATCTCACTGAAGTAGCAAACGAGCATGCAAACCTGATGGTAAATGGCCGCTTCCATCCACGGACATCTGTAATCAACTACATACAGAACATGGGTTTCATCTAAGGTCAATCACAGATGCGTTGCTACTCCCGAGGACTATGATGATCGCCTCATGTGAAAGTGTGCCGGCAACCACACCCTTCTATCGAAACGCAAGAAATGCTTTACGCTAGAAATAAGTGTGGCGGTAGTACTTCCCCGGTCGAACTACACTGCTTATACCACCTCGAAAATTTCTATCACACTTTCACATATCTACAGCAGTTTTCAACTGGTACAAATCTCGTTAATCTATAAAGCTTTGTGAGCTACCTAACTACAGAAAAATTACCGGATTCTGTGGGTTTTTTAGTGTTTTTTCATTTGAAATCCCTGGCTCTAAGTTTTATCTCGAACTGGCACAGCGCCAATTTCTAAACAATTCAGGCATAATACCTATAGGCGTCAACAGGTCACGGCAAACGTTTTCCTAGATATTAATATATTTACGTTCTGTGATGCTATCGGTAAAGCTAGAGGCTGTGACAGTTATGAAAGTTAGCTAGCAAACACACGTGTAATCCAATTAATTGTCATAATTTCTATACTCGAATTGGATTGTTTTGGATTTGGATTTGATCCAACTAAGATCGATTTCCTTAATTTAGGCATAGATGTGTTACTCCTGAGGACTAAACTGGACATGAGATATAAGTGTTTCCTTCAAACCAACTTAAATTAGTGGCAGAAATAAGTATAGCGACAGTGACTCCGGTGACTAATAAAGGGTTTTACAACCTAGGTGACAGATTTTTTTGTGCACCGCAGTGCTTTGGGCTTTGTTCTTATCTGAAGGATATTTTTTTTATCAGACTGAAGTAGTAAAGGAGCACGCAGTCCACCTGGTGATAAGTGGTCACTGCCGCCCATGGACATCTGTAATCAACTACATACAGAACATGTTCCATCTGAAATCAATCACAGATGCGTTGCTACTCCCGAGGACTATGATGGTCGCCTCAGGTGAAAGTGCGCCAGCAACCACACTTTTCTATCGAAACGCAAGAAATGTTTCACACTAAAAATAGGTGTGGCGGTGGTATTTCCTCGATCAAACTACACTAGTTCTACCACCTTGATATGTGACAAGATAGTCATACTCTTGCCGTGTTCTAACCTCAGAATTAACAACGCATCTGTGACTGTGGTAAAACTGATCTGATCTGGGCGTGATTACAGACGTCCCTGGGAGGCAGTGACCACTTATCTGATGAACGTCATACTCATTTGCTACTTCCATATTATAAAAAAAAAAATAACCTAATTCCAATCATATTTCAATTCGTATTTTAAAACATAATATAATGATTCTTAGCTCCAAGGAATTCCGCTGAACAGGCAGATGTAATATCATCTGTTTGTTCAGTTCAAGCAGAGTAAGGATCGAGCTGAATTGCTAAATGCCAACTCTGCATCAACGCTCATCTTTTATATTACTGCATTTCAATGTGTATTTTGTATGTAATAGGAGCAACTATTATGCTGTTACCTGATGGTAAGTTTGTCACTGACTTTATTTTACTACTAACTTTTACTCATGGCTTCGCTCGCGTAGAAACCCTTAAATAAACATCAATACTTCTAAATCAATGTAATTCAGTATTTTAATATTATTACATACAAAATATATGATTTTAAACGAATACTCTTGCGGAATTTATACATTGTATTAATAACACGTTACATATTTTTTTTTATTTTTCTTTTAATTTTTTTTCATAACAAGTTTTTTTTAATGTCTCTAAGAATATGTGTACAATAGTACTTTTGTCGTAAAAGAGTAACAAACAAATTTACACTTACATAATACTACTAGTAGGGATTTGTATCTAAATAAAATAATAAAATGGAGATGCCTTATGGTGGACATTTCGACCTAGTTCTTAGGGTGAAATTGAGTGTGGCATTAATCCTATTAAGGGACTAAATAAACCGCTCATTTGTTATTTCAATTAGATTCAACCAATCCGGGTCGTGCTCGACCGGGAATTGAACCTGAAACACCTGGGTCAATAATTACAATGGTACCCACACGGATCTTATTACACAAACTAATAGCAAGAGGTACGAAACTAATGTATTCTCAGTATGAACGCAATAACTAAAACAGAATACATATTTAATTTCCTTTCCCAGAAACTATCAACAGTGTTTACATAAAACATATCGTACAAATAGATAACTGGCTTCCAAATGTTATTCTATTCCTATATAGGTACAGTTAGGTACGTTTTAGTTTCTGCAACTTCATCAAACATTCTGAATTTTGAACGCTTGTACAATGTTTGTTTTACAAGTAATTATAACTATTTGTTAAGTATTTCGTTTTACTATATTAGGCAATAATATTCAAGCCCAATTACACTCGTGTTATTAATGCTTTTGAATATATAGTTATTACCAGCTGTCCCCGCGGTTCGGCCCGCGTTCAAGTCGATGTATCACAAAGTTTTTCCCATTTCACCCCCTTAGGGGTTAAATTTTATAAAATCCCTTCTTAGTGAGCACTTAAATCCTTAAAAATACCCGCATGCAAAATTTGAAACTCATAGCACTTGTAATTTCTGAGATTTCGTGATGAGTGAGTGAGTGAGTGACCTATCGCTTTTATATAGGTATATAGATTATCAAATTTTTTTTTTTTAGAATTTTAATGAATGCATATGTTACGGTAAATGTGAATAGTGCGGTTATTATGTACAATTACCGGGAACTATGCATAATTACCAGTGCTCGTGGTAAAGGTTGTAAAAACTTTCGAATTAATCACATTTACCGGAAATTATACAAAATTACCATACTCTTTTAGTAAATGTACTAAATAATTCATTTCTTGAGTACAACTGGCTTAAAATCCCGTATTTCGTACCAAGTTTGTAAAGATTTTCGTTCTCGATCGAAATTACAACGGCTATTATATTTCGGCCATCTGCTTTGGCTCAATCTACGTCTGGTACCTTAATTCTTACGCATTGAACTACTTCTATAGCAGAATAGCCTCATAGAGGCTACGGCTTATTCCTGAGTGATGAGCTTTACTTTTCATAAACTTCGGACCATTTCGGACCTTCGGACCATTTCCCGCGCCGTTCGCTCTCCATTCCAAAGCTTAAATCAACATTTACCACGATCGCGCGGAAGTTTTATATAATCACCGGTAAATGTGGATAATTTACTACATTCACCATGTGCGTTGGTAATTATCTATAATAACCGGTAATTATAGATAATTACCGGTTACTTACATTTACCGTAACACATACAAAGACAAGTGACAGCCCTGGTTGAAACTTGACCTCAAACAGTCCGAGATTCGATTCCAAGACATGCTAGATTTTTTTTGTAAATGATGTACGCATTAGATACTTATTCTGTCACGTCGTGAGACACGTGGGAAAGATCGTGGACAAAGCCGCCTGCTTTTCAATGCACTTTTAAGACCCTTGTATTCCATCGCAGAACGCAGTCGCCTTAGCTCTCCTATAAAGTATTTTCCTATTCAATAGCAGCATATTCGAGGCCAGCATTATTTATTTTTAACATATGCGAAAAATGTATCTTTTATGCGATAAACAGGTTATTTCCAAAGATAACATCCAAGGTAACATCGCTTTATCTATTTCTAGCGTGAAGTAGCGTGATGTCTTGAGGAGTAGCGACGCATCTGTGATGGGCTTCAAATAGAACCCATGTTTTATATAAAACTGCTCACTGATATCCATGAGCAGCAGTGGCCACTTATCATCAGGTACTACAAGCTTGTTTGCTACTTTAATCTGATAAAAAAATCTTTTTTAAAAAACCTCATGCGACCACAGTACGTTTCATCATCATGGTTTTTTATTGGAAAAAGATTTAAGTAAAAAGATAAATACCACAGAAGAAATAAACTGAAGTAGGTTCTATTACAGAAAACTATAAAATACTGAAAGCAAAACGATGTTACTAGATATCTTTGAAGTCTGAAACTATTTCTAGACTAGCTGGAGTTAGACTCCTCCCGCGATCTTTGACATTTAGAAAATAAGATATATGGTAGAACTGTCTCCACTACTTTATCATTTCTTATTATTTTAAAGTATTTAAAATTAATAAAACAATTTCTAACCATATGTTGCATCTGAAAAAATTAATGCTAATATATACATTTAAGACAATGGGTAGAATAATAGACTGATAGAGTGCAGTTGCTGTTTGCGACTGGTGAGTCCAACGGTTACCAAAATGGTTAGGAATTACACTTAATTTGTTAGGTGGTAGAACCAGTGTAGGTAGGCCGGGGAGGCACTACACTTATTTTTAGCGTAAAGCAGTACTTTGGTTTCGTTGAAGAGTGTGTTTGCCGGCTCACTTTTATATGAGGCAACGCATCTGGGATTGACTTCAGATAGAAACCCTGTCTTATCATATAAAACTTCATAAAGTTTCTTACAGGTATTCATAAGCGGCAGTGACCACTTACCATTAGGTTAACTGTATGCTCGTTTGCTACTTCAATATGATAAAACAAATAGAAATATGAGTTGATATCAACCTTCCAAATTCCACGCGGGATGCACCATCAATATTCCTGTTTCTATTATATCCTATCAATAACTAACAGTGGTAAGTATTTATTTTTGGTTTTAAGAGTGTATTGAGTAATATTCATTCAAGAAGTTCCAACTTAGCTCTTAGGCAGCGCATCTGTGGCCGACATCGAGTATGACGCCAATTCTGTCTCGCCTTAATTCCAATAGTCTATGGACACAGTTGCCCTTTACCACTTTCTACTTCTATAACTTTTAAAAATATCGCACTTTTAACTGTCTCAGTAATTAATAACTACAGTAGCTATGCTCATTTGCATATTCCG
The DNA here is from genome assembly GCA_949699795.1 of Spicauda simplicius. Taxonomy (NCBI): domain Eukaryota; kingdom Metazoa; phylum Arthropoda; class Insecta; order Lepidoptera; family Hesperiidae; genus Spicauda; species Spicauda simplicius. Next base: position 5,928,350 of record OX453058.1, on the reverse strand, counting down.
CCTTTTTTTTTGTTTTCGAGGGGGAAACCTTCAAAAGGTACCTGCCGCCGTGGGAGCGACGCAGGGTTATGTGGGATTTTTACCACACTACAACCCCCGGGTGGCCGTCCTCGGCGCTAAAAGGAGGACTCCGGGATCTTCAAAGGATCGCAACTGGAGTCGCCTAAACGCGTTGCCCCATCAGGCTCCTACCAAGTGAGCAGCTGGGCCCACCGCTCCGTCTGGTCTTTACGACTGTATGCGGCCACGCATACCGCCGTCCTGCCTAGCGTCGTCTGATCGAACGGTTCGAGATCCCACTCTACCCGCCCGCAACCCCGGAAGCCCTTTTTAGTTGCCTCTTACGACAGGCAGAGGATACTGTAGCCTCATTCGGTATCCCCTGCCTGTCGTAAAAGGCGACTAAAAGGGGCTTCCGGAGTTGCATATTCAGCCTATAAGAACTCGTGAACAAATTACAATAGAAGAGTACAGTTTTTTGAACGTATGTTTTTTTTTTATATCTAACTGAATTATAAAACGAGCACGCAGTCCACCTGATGGTAAGTGGTCACTGCCGGACATGTACATCTGTAATCAACTTCATACAGAATATGGGTTCTACCTGAAGTCAATCACAGATGCGTTGCTACTTCCGAGGACAATGATGGTCGCCTCATGTGAAAGTGTGTATGTTTGTATGTATGTCCATTTATTTGGCGTGCGCTACAACCCAAATGGGTTTACTTGGAATCGACTAAGTTGACTGAGTTGTGGAGAGTGACATCACTACATGGTATAAAACAAAGTCGCTTCTCGCTGTCTGTCCCTATGTATGCTTAGATCTTTAAAACTACGCTACAGATTTTAATACAGTAATTGAATAGATAGAGGGATTCAAGAAGAAGGTTTCTATGTATAACATATGTATAAAATAGTAAAGAAACACCGATAATTTTAGATTTTTGACTTTTAGGCGGAATGAAGTTCGCCGGGTCAACTAGCAGGCTATAAAATTGTTCAATATGGCGCCTGTGATAAGAGAAAAATGGACGGCGAGAAGTTTTCTTTTATAATCATACCAAGATGAGTATCGAATGAAAGCTACAAAGTAGGCCATTACAAAAAAATATTATAACAATTTTATGTTACTATTTTGACACAGGCTCCGAAAAATTATTAAATTAAATAATCTATCAACCAAAAAATACGCAAAAGCGAATTTAAGTAGTAGATGTCGGGTTTTTTGTTATTATAATAATAACTAGTGTTTATCTGCCTATATGGTATTGTTACAAACGGCTGAAACGATAATGGGACTTTCGTTCATATATGGCAGATACTATAAAGAGTGACAGAAACTAATTTGTACTCCATATTTAATTTTGTTCTTTCCTAAAAAATCCGATACTCTTACACGTGGGTGCACGTGGGCGAAACCAGAGCTCGTTAAGGATAACCCATAACGATACTTCGTTAGAACGTTGTACATACAAATTGTTTACACGAATTAACGTTTGCCATTTGTTTAAACATTCGCATATGTAATGCAAAATTTGTTTAACATTCAGTACGTTAGCCCCGACGTGTTTTAAATTACTATTAAGAACACTTTAGAAGCAATAAAATATCCAAGTCAGATTTACGTAAACTTTATTTTACTAATGAACGTTAACAAAGTTGGGCAAAAGGGCTGGGAGCTAGGGCTGTAAAAAAGAAAAAGTATACGTTATCATTACCCATTTCCAGAACTTTTTTTTTAAACTCTCGGGTGTGTAGGTTTCCTCACGATGTTTTCCTTCACCGAAAAGCAGTGATAATTAATTTCTAATACGCACATAAATCAGTGGTGCGTGCCTGATTTTGAATCTCGGACCTCCTGATTGAGAGGGCATGTTTCAACCATTAGGCTATTATTGCTCTGAAGACACTGTTATAGGGCAAAAATAGGTGCGACGGTGATAACTCTGGACTGGAACCATTTCTACAGGATTCCACCATCTATAATTTTATTCAATAAAACTAACGTTACATGTTAAATACGTTTGAAGGTGTTTGGACAGAATTTGTGGCTCACCTGTGTCGATTTCACCACCACACTTATAGACGCGGAAAAGAAATCTTGCTGTACCATGAAAAATGCAATATTACACCAGAAGCTCACAACTATTTAAAAAATATTAATAAGATTAAATCAGTTTTAAATCAAAAGATGTACTAGTATCCTATTTTGTAAATATAGAAATTTAAACAAAAATCTTTAATAATGTTAGTGTAGTTGTTTGTATATACGTATATACTTTTTTTTCAAGGAACTTGTCGTAAGTTCCCTTTCCTACGTCTATATTCATACATTATAACACACAGCAGTGTCAAGTGCTTGTATGTTTTAACAAGGTGTAGTATTGTAGAGTTAGAAAGAATTCTTTTATACATATATAGACTAGTTGACCTGACTAACTTCGTTTGCCTATCAGTCAAAAATCTAAAATTATCAGTGTTCCTCCACCATATTTTATGCATGTATTATACATGCAAACCTTCATCTTGAATCACTCTATCTATTAAAAAAACTGCATTAAAATCCGTACCGTAGTTTTAAAGATCTAAGCATTCATACGGACAGACAGCGGAAAGCGACTTTGTTTATACTATGTAGTGATTTATAAAACGACCATGCAGTCAGTCACATTTATTGCTAGCGAGAAGCAGTTCATGCGTTTCGGTAAAAGGGTGTATTGCCGGCTCACTTTTTTGTGAGACACTTAGTACCCACTTAACATATTTTTTTGAAAGACTGTTGAAAGACTGAAGTAGCAAAAGAGCATGCCGTCAACCTGATTACAGACGTCGATGGGGGGTAGTTGCTACTTACAGCAACTACCCCCCCATCGACATCTGTAAGCAACTTTATACAGAACAAACTATCTGAAAGCAACCACGACTATGATGGTCGCCTCATGTGTGCCAGCAACCACACCCTTCCATCGAAACGCAAGAACTGCTTTACGCTAGAAATAGGTGTGGCGGTGGTACTTCCCCGGTCGAACTACACTGGGTTCTACCACGTTCTGAAATTACGTTATCATTACCCATTTCCAGCACTGGATAAGGGTTTTTTTCTCAGAAGGGCTTAGTACTTCCTCGGTCGAACTACACTGGTTCTACCACTTTGAAAACTTTATCATTGCACTTACAATGCAATTGGCATTTCTACTCGCATCAAGTCTGTGGACATCGAACACCCACCCGCACACCGTACATAGAAATACCATCTGTACCAACACGAAATAGGAGTGAAATTCGCGTATCAGCGTGACGGGTGGCTTAAGAGGTTTACTTTATTTACAACGTTGCGTCGGATTACGCACATGACTCGGTCACATGACTCGGATCAGTAACCAGTTGACTTTCTTAGTCACGAGTCACATGATTTTGACGAAACTGTAAAACTTGGCATTTATCCGTACACTGAATATTAAGTTTTGTACACAACCTGTTACATATAAAGTACTAGTAACATATGGAGCCGCGCGGTTCCACTCATATTTTAGCTTAAAATAAGATGATTTTATATTTTTACTCCCGAAGAAAGTCTTGGTGAATAAATGACAAAATCATTACAGTGCTAGGATAGTATGTACATATATAAATAGCTTGAACTATTTGATAGTTTTTGAAGTGAAACTTCTTTATCGGGGTTGGAAAAAAATTTAGTGTAACATTTTTTCGTTACGCGCCATCTTTTTTTTCCCTTACGCGCCATCTTTTTCTTATCCCTACCACGCGTGATATTAGATAGATTATTATAGGTTAGATTATTAGATAAAGTTTAATAAAAGCCTTTTATTAAACTTTATCTAATTTAACTTTATTTAACCAATTTCTGTAAAGTTGCATATAGTAAATTATTTTTTAAAAAATAACGTCATAAAGAAGTTTCACTTCTTACGAGTGTACGCTAGTACACGCACACATTTTTTATACCGTTCCGCTCGCGTTAAAATTCTTAGTGTCCATTTCCATTGACCTCCCATACATAGGACAGCTCACGCTACAGACAGGTCAGTCAAGCAAGATCTCCAGTTTTAGGATATAGATTTTTGAAATTATAGCCATAATAATTTCCCCGATAAAGATCATATCAACAATACTTAGTCGACTAATATATCGACAGATTAAAGCGTAGAATAAATCTCAATAGCTTCAATATATTTGTCCAAATTAATGGACTGTATTTCAGATCCTATGATCAGATAATAATATCAGAAAATTTATTATACACAACATATCCAATTTGCATGAAATTTTGTTACGGATATTATTCGTCCATTACGAAGGAACAAAGGATGTTTATTTCATATGTATATACTTTTCTGCTGTACATACATATGTAATAATAAATAAATATATATGTCAGTATGTATGTTCAACCCATTATTGTCCCAGTTCTGGGCACGGGTCTTCTCTCTGAATGAGAGAGTCTTTAGGCCATAGTCCACCGCGCCAAGTGCGGATTGGTGGACTTCACACACCTCCGAGAACTTTTTTTTTTTTTTAAAGAACTCTCGGGTGTGTAGGTTTCCTCACGATGTTTTCCTTCGCCGAAAAGCAGTGATAATTAATTTCTAATACGCACATAAATCAGTGGTGCGTGCCCGGGTTTGAACCTCGGACCTCCCGATCGAGAGGGCAAGTTTCAACCATTAGGCTATCATGTATGTAAGTAATTGGTGGTAAAGTCAGTATCATTGTCATGAAATAAAAGTATCAAACGATAAAGGCTAAATTCTAATGCGATTATAAGAAGACTCTGCCACCCATGGATATCTGTAACCATTCCCAAATAGAAGTGTAGTCCTACAGTCCTAGTGATTACAGTTGCTGACACTAAAATCACGAAAGGTATTTTTTATATACTATCCTACAACATAATCAGAGACTGTTCTCACAGTTAACAGTAAAACAACTGTAGTAAAACTGTAGTAATAAAATTTGCAGTTGAATTAATTGAAATAACAAGTTTCGGCTACAGTAATAACGATTCTGAGATCGAGTTTATCTATAACTCCAGTTCTATATGGAATTGGATACAGATTCCATGGACTTCAACAGTTCATGGATTTTTATACAGAATGCTACTTTATTCCATTACAAACCTGCAATATTTATACGTGTGGCGGTGGCGCTGCGAGGAAGTATTTGTGCTGTTTCACTACTATATTATACTACTATATAATATTATAAATTCAAATAAATATAATAATAAAGTTTCTGTGTGTCAAGCTTCGCTGTGCCACACGCATCGATTTTGGCCTACTCGTTAATATTATAGACGAGACCGAAGCAGGCAAAACCGCGAGAATAACTTAGGAATAGTATATTTTGAATCAACACTTCCTGCGCAAATTCTATGTAAGATTAAACATTAACTAGGTATGACTTCTTATCACTAATCTTACCTTGACAAATTGTTTGTTTTAACGGAAAAGTTTTTCATTAATATTCAGTCACGAAGTTCTACTATGTTACTTTATCTCAGATGAAAAATGGTAAGTATATTTCACTTAAACTTAAATTTTGCTAACCTAGCCATAGAAGTAACAAACTAGCATGTAAGATTACGTAGCTATGATAAAATCCATGTACATCTATAATCTACTCTTGAAGACTTCAAATCCGGAAGTCGGCCATTAATAGGTATCGCTCAGGACTAAATTAGAATTAGCTTCGTCTTTACCAAGCTCTTCAAATCATTGCAAACCAGGACCCAGAAATATTGTTATTCCTAAGTCTAAATAATATAAAATTAAATATCTCTCGTCAACCCTTTACTATCCCACTGCTGGGCATAGGTCTTCTCTCAGTATGAGAGAGTTTAGGCCATAATCCATCGCGCTGGCCAATTGCAAATTGGTGGATTTCACACAACTCTAAGAACATTTTTTTTAAGAACTTTTGGGGTGTGTAGGTTATTTCGCTCGCGATATTTTCCGTCACCGAAAAGCAGTGATAATTAATATCTAATACGCACATAAGAAAAATCAGCGTGCCTGGGTTTGAACCTCGGACCTCACGATCGAGAGGGCAAGTTTCAGCCATTAGGCTATTACTGCTCTAAAAAACAAATATCAAAATATATTGTATCTTTATGTACATTGCAAATAATTTAATTCACAGAATTGCGTCGCACATGCTTTTTACTGCATAAAAACCCGTTATTTATAAGTGGATGGCATTAAAATGCAGCATTAATGATAACGCCAGCGAACCGATTGCAAGTCAACGAGGTGCTTAGATAACTCAGCTAATATTAATAATTAATGCTAAATTTAACTTTCTTGTAATTTAATAACCTATAATAGTACTTAAATTTGTGGGCTATCGCAATTTTCCGGATTTTCTAAAAGCCGTTGAGCTAAATGCTTGTCACGTTAAAAGATTCCGTATCTTATCATTTTCTCTAATACATCATGAATTAAAAGTTATATTTTTGGTTTAGTTAAAGTAACATGTTTTCAAGGATATCACATAAATACTGACCTAATTTATATAAAGAATAAATTCCACTAACACATCTAAAAATTCCAGTGAGACTTTTTTATCTGACTGAAGTAGCAATCGAGCATGCAGTCCATCTGATGGTAAGTTGCCACTGCCGCCCATGGACATCTGTAATCAACTACATACAGAACATGAGTTCCATCTGTAGTCAATCACAGATGCGTTGCTACTCCCGAGGACTATGGTGGTCGCGTCATGTAAAAGTGTGCCGGCAACCAGACCTATCCTTCTATCGAAACGCAAGAAATGCTTCACGCTAGAAATAGGTGTGGCGGTGGTACTCTCACGGTCGAAATACACTGGTTCTACCACCTTGAAACTCAGAGAACCGTTCAGTGCTCGAAATTGTATCCCAATTCCTCAAAAATACCGATGTTGAAAATCATTAGATCTCTTTTAATGCTACTATTAGTTACCTAAAACTAATAGTAGACTTGTTCTAGCTTCTGTGGACCAAAAGGCTGGCGGCTACTTTGCACAAAAATTAAGTCTAGCTGTACAGCAAGGTAATGCCGCCAGTGTTTTGGGAACCATGCCTCACACGGCAATTTTAGATGGCTTGTTTTATTTATAATAATAAGTTCCTTTCTGTTATTTATTTATAAGTTTAGTTTTTACTTTGTCTAGTTTATGGTATCAAATTTTATTTATTTTTTTGTTGTATCTATATAAATAAATAGTTCCTAAAACTAATAAATTACCACGAAATCTAAAACGAGCCATATGTTTCGATGCTGATAACTTATCATAAGAGTGAGTAATGTTTGACCCCCGCATGACCCCTTGCTCAGTAACCATTGTTTGAGTACAATACATTCGCTGTTTTTCGATAACAAATGCATGTTACAAGGACTTGAGAGAAGTGAGAAATAAGTTATCACTAAAAGTAACTATTTCAGCGATGTCGGCATCCAACGGCATTTGGGAACTAACTAGTAATGACCTTGGAGTCTCTTGTTATACGAGTATTTACTTATTATCTACAAAAATTACCATCACCACTTCCAGAAATTAATTACTATTAGACATGTCTAGGAAACCGCTTCAGGTTTCCACGTGTCAGACGACCCGCGTGGCAGAGCGGTTACCATAACGGTCTGATGCGCAACTGGTTCCGGGTTCGATTCCCGGCCAGATAGGTATCTGTATATGATGAGTTTATACTCATGTTTTGGGTTTGGGTCTGGGTATTTGTGTATTCGTCTTGTGTGTTCATATGTTCATGATACCCTATGAGTGTAGGAAGCGTGTGAGTGTGTTTAGCTAGAAAGCTGACTCTGATATGAAGTGACCATCTTATTTTTCGGGAGAAGCTACGCACCTGTGATTTACTTCAAATAGAATCACTATTCTGTATGAAGTTGCCTACAGGTACCATGGGCAGTGGCCACTTGTCATCAAGTGCATTGCATGCTCGTTCGCTAATTCAATCTTATAACAGGTAAATAGCTAATACACCTAATAGTGTTGTTAATTACGTCTACGGCTCTGTATATCCCATTTTAAATCCCAGGTGTGCTTATTTTACATTGATTTGATTGATTAATTAATCATTGATTAATCACAGAACTTTGCGTATCTACAAAAGCAAAATGATACTTTACCTAATGATCGCAGAGCACAAACTAGTGGTGCTAGAACCCATAAAATTTGGACAATTGATTGTCGATATATATACTTACGAGTATAATTGTAATATTTGTCATATTTTCCTAAAAGTAACATTTTATTTAAGATGCAATAATTCTCTACGAAAACATTTTTTGAATAGTCTACTGCTGAGGGGGTAAATAGTAGTAAAATGTTTGTATTATCTTGTATTAGAATTCGCGCCGACGAAATCGTCGCTAATATTGCTATTAGTGAGAGTATTTTAATAGCTACTTAAATTTCTAATCACAATATGAATATTGTCAAAGGAAGATTTTTTAAATCAGTGTATTTTTCTCACGATCTAAAAGACCCCTGTCAAAAAACAAGCAGTATTAGGTGGATTATATGTATTTGTAATGTGCGGCATATAATTTACTCCATCATAAAATATTCACCTAAGGATGCAAAACTGGAACCACTTAATATTAAATAATCCATAAACAAATGAAACGATTCATACTAAGAAGCACATTAGAAAAATACGCAGTTATTATGAAATGTTGGAATTGAAAAGACCTACCATAATATTCAATGCTTAAAAACCGAAGTCAAAATGAGTGATATATTAAAGCTTCTTTCATTAAGACCCCTGAGCAACATTAAACGAGTTTCAAAACCATATTACACAACCCATCTCTTTCTAAAGCTGTGAGCTAGAAGAGAACAGGAGATGAAGTATCAACCCCTCGGTTCACAACCCTTCCTATGAGATAACGTGAAGGTGACTCCAAAACTACGCACGGCATTAAGTCACTTATTCCTACTTCATGAAGGACGAAAATGGCTTAAACAGTTCTTCAGACAGATTGAATAGGGCGATTTTAAAGTGCATTGTACTTGTTTAAAGTACGCTTTGAAGTAACAATTCGAATATGGTCCAGTCTGTAATCCTTTACGCAGTTTTGGATCCATTTGAAAGCTGGCCGATATTGCGCCGGATTGGTATAACATAAATGATCCATATAAAGGTGTCAATTAGCAATTATTATTATCAATTGTCAATTAGGAAGCACTACCACCACAGCACCTCTTTTTGTCTAATAACAGCAGTATTCTTCGTGTTCTGGTCTAAAGAATATCTTGAGGAAAGCTTATTTATCCGAGGCGTTCCAACATAGTGTGTATGATGTTGAATACAGACAAGATTGTACCTATTCGTATGTTTCAATACATAGCTGGCAAGACATAGCATATGTGATTCTTTCGGGCTAATCGTATGACTCAGTGTTTCGTGCGTAAATTGTGTTAGCATTCGATGTTTAGGTTCAACGTGTGTACACAAACATTAAATGTTTACGCATTCGAATGCAACATTGACAGTAGTATTGAAAGGATTAATGGTTACAAGGTATTAGTGCTTTTAGAAACTCTATGACGTGTCTATACTCATAAGACCATGCTACCTTGAGAGCTTCAACTTAAAAGACTTGTTTCATGGGTATCGTCTTTATATATGTTCACGCACACGTATACGACGACTGCTCGTAGATATTAACAAGAATATAAATAAAAGTTCCACATTCAGATAACTATCTGATCAAAAATTGAATCAGCATATCTTTGCGCGGCTCTACATACCTTCACGTTTTTCAATTTTAAGTAAGTCAAATTTAGTTTTTGGAATACTTGAAATATATAATATAAGGTCAGGAGCTATTTTTTTTTACTTATTATAATCCTTAAGAGCAGCGCTTTGGACGCTTGAATACCTTACTTTGAATATTTTTAGAAAGTAAGTAAGTAAAAAACGACTTTCTGGCAATTAACATTCAAATCACTTAAAATTTTTCAAGTGTTATATCATACTCAGGGAGAAACATTATTAATTTACTATATTGGAAATGTATTATATAATTATTTTACAATTCGCACATTTGTTTCCAAATGCTGTTAAGTATTACTATTACTACTACTATTTACTAGTATTTTAAGAAGAAATTGCTCACAAATTACGTTCTTTCTATAGACACTTCGGTGTTTGCTGATGATGCGCGGCGTTCTCCATATGAAACGATTGCAAGTACTCGAGAGAGATTATGCATGCAACGCTTAGTACAATCGAGCCTCGATAGTCTAGGTCAGATAGATAGGTCTTAGCCTACTTTATGGCAACAAGATATGACGTCACACGTATGACGTCAGATTCAAATGCTAGATTTCTCACCAGGGTCCTAACTGGCGTTTATTTTTAACCCCTAATGAAATGAACGAAAACCGAAAATATCATGGCTTTAATTTTTTTTTTTTTTATTTGACTGAAGCGGCAAACGAGCATGCAGTCCACCTGATGGTAAGTGGTCACTGCCGCCCATGAACATTTGTAATCAACTTCATACAGAACATGGGTTCCATCTGAAGTCAACCACAGATGCGTTGCTACTCCCGAGGACTATGATGGTCGCCTCATACAAAAGTGTGCCGGCAACCACACCCTTCTATCGAAACGCAAGAAATGCTTCACGCTAGAAATAGATGCGGCGGTGGTACCTCCCCGGTCAAACTACACTAGTTCTACCACCTTGTTATAAATAAAAACTTCTGGGTCGATGATCCCTGTACGACATTATATAGGCTTATTAATTGTTTACAAGTGGTTTAGAAGAAATATTAGAATTTGATTATTTCTCTTACAAATCTATAAACCTATGATATGCAAAATCGGCAGCGAAATTCATTGGGAAAATCTGAATCTCTTCTACCATTTCAAATCGCAGTCTTAATACATTATAACCAATCAAATATAGACACACGCTTTCACGCCTTCTACACTCATAGCCCTCTCCTGCGTCGTGGGTACCATGGACACACACAAGACGAATACACAAACACCCAGACCCAGAATAGGAATCTAAACTCATCATTCAGATACCTGTCTAGCCGGGAATCGAACCCGGAACCCATTGCGCGTCAGACCGGTATGGTAACCGTTCGGCCACGCGGGTCGTCACGCGGGCGAGACATCAACACCATACAGAAATTATAAAATTTTGAGTGAAAATTCATTGTTTTAAATTTATAAAAGTGGCAGAACCAGTGTAGTTCGACCAGGGAAGTACCACCGCCGCAACTATTTCTAGCGTGAAGCTTGTCTCGCGTTTCGTTGGAAGGGTGTGGTTGCCGGTACACTTTTACATGAGGCGACCATCATAGTCCTGTTTGTGATGACTTCAGATGGAACCCATGTTCTGTATGAAGTTGAAAACAGACGTCCATGGGCGGCAGTGACCACTTACCATCAGGTGGGGTGCATGCTCGTTTGCTACTTCAGTTAGATAGAAAAAAATATATATAATGATGTAAAACAACGTGGACGTTTCAATAGGTTTACCTGCCGGTTGAAGTTTACTAACTTGGTTAAAGTTTTAGAAATAATTCAATTTATTTTGATTACACTTTCATGAAATGATAATTGACTTTGTAGGAACGATAGCGTTATAGACATCTACAATAGCGAAATGTCGTTAAGTTTTTTTTAACTTTCTAGAAATATTAATAAAATTGGTTGAAACTTGCCCTCTCGATCGGAAGGTCCGAGGTTCAAACCCAGGCTTGCACCACAGATTTTTCTGAAACTATGTGCATATTAGAAATTAATTATCACTGCTTTTCAGTGTAGGAAAACATCGTGAGGAAACCTACTCGGGAGTTCTTCGAAAAACAAGTTCTCTTAGGTGTGTGGAGTCCACCAATTCGCACTTGGCCAGCGCGCTGGTCTATGGCCTATAACTCTCTCATTCCTGAGAGAAGACCCGTGCCAAGCAGTGGGACAATAATAGGTTGACTTATTTACTTACAAATTTGTTAAATGTTTAAATTCATACGCAGGTTATATTTATTTTCATTAATATGTGCATTCACTGTGGAATTATTATCTCGAAATAATGTTTAAATTGTCTCCATTAATATTCCAGTTTTAGCAAACATTAATTACACACAAACTAATTCTTAAATACCCACAGCACTTTGTTTCACATTACAAATTCATAACATAAGCATTCCCTTTGCGAGTCACGGAAAACTAAACACATTGTAAGTTTAGGCAGATTCCACACTGCACGACATTACAGATATTTAAACCACATTGTGGAAGCGAGGTTAGTTGTTGCTATAGGACTTCTCCTGGGTATGGAAAGAGACCCATACCTAGCAGTGGTAAAAGGACTTTTAGTCAAATGTCAACATTTAGTTATTTTTGATGAGTTCCCTATTTTAATTATAATCTTGCATACTTAAAGTCGGTCGACTTGAAAAGTGGTGTTACAGACCAATATTAGATACAACTGCAGATTAATTTGCAATGACAAATAGAATTCGTCTTATCCAATAATACAATATTGAATTAATAATCCAGCAAGGAACAACTTTGAAATGATTACATGTTTTAACTTGTAATATTAAAAATACAGATAACTTGACTACATTCAATGTTTCTCCCTCAACAACCATATAGCATGAACAGATAACAAGAAGCTCGACTGCATCATATCATTTGTCTTTTCATAATTACAAAATCAACACAGAACTCTCAGTTATCCATCCATCCATCAGCCCTTTGATGTCCACTGCTGGACATAGGCCTCCCCTAAATGGCTCCACTCCAACCGGTCCTGTGCCCTCTGAATCCAACGGTTTCCCGCTGTCTTCTTCAGGTCATCGGTCCACCTGGTAGGGGTGCGACCTGTACTCCTTTTGCCTAAACGTGGTCGCCACTCGAGGACCTTTCTTCCCCACCGGTTATCGGTCCTTCGAGCGATATGGCCGGCCCACTGCCACTTCAGCTTGCTAATTTTGAGACCTATGAACTCTCAGTATATAAATGTAATTCTTATTTAAAATATATAAATAAATTGATAAGCCTTTGATATTTTTTGTATTTATTTATATACAATAGATAACCAACAAAGCAAAATATTGCAAGTCTTTCGTATGTAAACCGCCTTACTGTGACAATCAGTTCTCCCTAATAGTTCCGTGATTCATGGGTTTTACCATATTTAGCATTTAAATAAAGGACATACATAATGTATTTCGGCTATTCAAAATTAGTTAAAGTATATTGTTTCATATTATTTTTATGTCCAAACCACGTATGTAATTAAACGCTTAAACGTAGGTACTTAGTAGTACATACATATACATCTCAACTTGGATTTAATAATAACACAACTTAAAATGCAAATTTGACAGGAAAACCAGGTAAAAACAAAACAATGTTTTTTATCGTTATCTTTAAACCTAATGAAGTTAAAATAATAAAAATATATTAAAAGGTCATTAACCCCAGTGCAAAAACTGTAACAAGCTTTCAATCCCAGGCCTCTTGCAAAATATTTACATAATTATATCTGAAATTGATGATTTTGAATCGTTCCGTTATTCATGCAACACAAGTGTTTTGTTACTCTTTCACATATAGTTAATGATCTGGAGTAACACATGGGATACTCATTACCAAGGTAAACGTGATAAGCGAGCGGAGTCGTGGAAATAAACTAGTATAAACTAGTTTAAATTATATTAATATACCGGCAAACTTTTATATGAGGCCACCATGATAGTCTTCGGGAGTAGCAACGCATCTATGATTGATCACACAGAATCCAAACTCTATTTGAAGTTGCTTAGAAGTGTCCATGGGTGGCAGTGACCGCTTACAATCAGGCGGACATGCAGTCCACCTGATGGTAAGTGGTCACTGCCGCCGTTTGATATTTCGACCAGATAAGAAAACTATAACTACGTTTATTGCCACGTGTAGAATACACACTGATACAACCTTACATACTCATTTATACACGAGTTATTTTACACACTTATTATACATACATAGTAATGTATGGTACCAGATTTTTTTTTTTACTATTATTAATATTTTTTTCTAGAAGTTAGATGAACTTCTAGAAGTCACTTCCTGTTGTCTATCCCTATGTATGCTTAGATCTTTAAAATTACGCTACGGATCTTAAAGCAGTTTTTTAATACATAGAGTGATTAAAGAGGAAGGTTACATTTTTGACTTTTAGGCGGAACTAAGTTCGCCGAGTCAGGTATTGAATTAAAAACTGTTAATTTGTTTACGTAATAAGTAAATAAATATTTACGAAAGTAGTCTGAACGATGTTTTATACCTATTGTGAACATGTTAGAGGATACGAGTATTTAACCCTCTTACACGATCCATAAATTCATTTCTGCAACAAAAGGTGTTAATAGACTAAAATGAAACAAACATTTATCATAGTCATATTTACTTGTGTTATGTTCCGGACGTAACTTAGTTCGCGGTGTGAACTATGGTAATTAGTTATCATAATTCGCTTCGAAACTGTGTCATGCTTTAACATAATATTGTTTAATGCATCAAAATAAGTTATTAACAATATTTACAATTATAACAATTGAAATTATAATTTAACTATAACGCACCGCGGTTTTATTCGAATTTAAAAACATCGCTCTTTATATTATAGGAGTTTTTTTAAGGGAATGAAGTAGCAAAATCCACGCATTCCACTTGAAGGTAAGTGGTCACTACCGCCCGTGTAAATCTGTAAGCTTCATACAAAAAAGGTTCTTCACTTCGTTGGTACTTCGGAGGACTTAAAGTATCCTCATATATATGTAGGTATATAAGCCGGTCAATCACCTCTTTCTGCAAAACACAAGAAATGAGCAGTGACAGTGGCCACTTTTTTTTATCGGACTGAAGTAGCAAACGGGCATGCAGTCCACCTGATGGTAAGTGATCACTGCCACCCATGGACATCTGTAATCCACTACATACAGAACATAGATTCCATCTGAAGTCAATCACATATGCGTTACTACTCCCGAGGACTATGATGGTCTCATGTGAAAGTATGCCGGCAACCACACCCTTCTATAGAAACGCAAGAAATGCGTCACGTTAGAAATAGGGGTGGCGGTGGAACTTTCCCGGTCTAGTTCGACCGGGGTTCTGGTTCTACCACCTTTAAACTCCACTTACCACTTACCATCAAGTGTACTTTATGCTAGTTCGCTGCTTCAATGTGATAAAAAAGTATAACAGGTGGAAACCCTGTCTTAAATAGTGTGTGTTAAGATATCTCAGCAAAGCATTAATTGTACGTCAGCAAAGCTCTGTCTTATCGAAGGCTTGCATCGAAACCTGTGAAAGTGACTTCAAAGTCAGGTGAATACCTCTACAGTGACTTTGGTTAACTTTCAGACGTACCTAGATTATGCACGATATGTTATAGCTATTCAAGTATGTTACAGAGGTTCCTATAGATTTACGTCGCTAATTGGTTTAATTAACTAAGTTTATTTTAAAGATTATTTCAAAACGTGCCAGTGACAATAATAATTTATTAAAAAACTATCTCTTACCCTGCTTTGGCAGCTCGGTCTAAGGGAATTTGATAGCGTGATTCAGAATTTGCAATTGAATTTTACTAACGCCTATCTATTAACAATGTCTGGAGCTACTAAATATGTATCAATTAACAAAACTTCGATATTTTCATGGGAATGTGAGAGCGCAGTAAAAAGTAGCCTGCGTCACACCATACCATATCATACGCTAGCTATGTGGCGACGTGAAAGAGGAACAAACAAACTCACTTTCACATTTATAATATTAATATGCAAGTATGGATATCGACTGCTTAAAAAGGAATCTTTTTTTATTATTGTAAGGATTTATGTAATTTAACGCTTTTTTATTTTCTCAAAGTCAAAGCAGTAGGAAGTATTAAAGTTCTACAATGCATATCATTAATGGCCTGCTTACTAGGTCTCGTTTTATAGATTGTTATGTTAATAAAAAAACGTCCTTCGAAGTAATATAGCCTGTATCAGTCTTACAAGTAAGCCGTTTCAAATGATATCTCATCGGTCAAGACGTATGGACTGTTGCATGTTCCAAATAAATGTTCCACATAAACTCACCTCACGGAAAACATTACCTAATTTCTAACGCAATCGGGTAGAACTCATAAATATATATCGTCGCTCTGTGTTCTTCTGTCTCTGTGTGATTAAAGTAGCAAACGAGCATGCTGTCCACCTGATTGTAAATGGTCACTGCCGCCCATGGAATCGGTAAGCAACTTCACAGAACATAAGTTCTATCTGAAGTCAATCACAGATGCGTTGCTACTTCTGAGGACTGAGATGGTAGGCTCATATAAAAGTATGCCGGCAACCCCCTACCATCGAAACGCAAGAGATGCTTCACGCTAGAAATAGGTGTAGCGGTGGTACTTCCCTGGTCGAACTACACTGGTTCTGCCACCTGGTATTTTGCTAACAAACAAATATGGTTAAGAATATTCAAGAGAACTAAGCCTTCCCACACAAATTACGTAACCCGCCGCAGCTGAGCAGTGGCCTTTCGCAAATTTCTTCTAGAGGTGCAACATTTAAGTTTGCGCTAAAACTTTTTCACTTTCTCTTTGAAATATGCTCTTAGTCGAGCACCTCGTACAGTTTATCGCCAGTTAAAGTTAAATTCTAACAGCCTTCAACATAATATGCCTACTTTTATTAACGAGCGTGAAAACTGATACGTATTTCTGCCTAATAATATTAAACACTGCGCAATTTAACTAATAATTGATACAAGTTTGTTTAATTATAGTACACGGCATAATGATACGAACTAATGTGGAAGGCATATCACTTTCCGATACTTTCTACACATTTGGTGCATTTTACGCGAACGAATTATTTAAAGACGTCTCGCGTGGCGGAGCGGTTACCATACTGGTCTAACGCGCAATGGGTCGCGGGTTCGAATCCCAGCCAAACAGGTATCTGAATGATGATTTTAGATTCATGTTCTGGGTCTGGGTGTTTGTGTATTCGTCTTGTGTGTGTCCATGGTACCCATGACAGGAAAAAATCCTAGTGTGGGGCTATGAGTGTGGAAAGCATGTTTAAAATTATGTATCGTTTAGTCCGTTTATACGATAAAACGCGGTGGATACTTATATAAAAATATATTTTCCTGAATAACTATTACACATTTTTTTAGTCTTTGGAGCGTAAAATTGGTATATTTTATCCATTAACCAGTATTCTAATTTAAATTGACAATGCATATTAAACATGACCACAACAATTAGGCGCATAAAACAAAAGTGGTTCAATACCCCGCATCTCGTTTCTTACCCCGCGCATCCCCTAGTGACGTGCAGTTGTGTATCGTCTAGGTGTTTACGTTAGCCAGCATGTGTTTAATGTTATTTCGTTATAATGTTAGTTTAATAAGTGATTGTTGAATTCTTAAAGTTATTATCAAATTAGTTGATTATTCGTCAATAAACCTCAAAATAGGTAGGAAAAAAACTATTCGTGGAGGAGAAAGGACTCTTACATTCAAAATATGCATTTTTTTAACAAGTGAAGAGTATTGGGCTCAATACTCCTGTCTCCTAAGTCGAAAATGGAATGTGTGCTGCAACAGGCATCAGTCTCTTACACACATAAAAAAGAAAGAAATTCCATGTCTGCGAATATATTAAACACATGAAAGTGCTTTAATAACTACTCGACTATTGAAAATACACCACTATGGTGTATGTTTTAATAATGGTATACCTACATACTTTTGGTATTTGGTAATAGAATAAAATTCGTATCGGGATGGGAAATCCCTAGTTCTAATGACGTTTCAACTGTCGTGCGCCTAATTGTTTTGGTCGAGTAGTATTATCAAATTGGTTACAAAATTGCAGGCGAGAATAGCCAGAACAAAGCAATGTATCTAAAAAAACATGTTTTTAAAGAAAGTTTTAAAGTTGATCAGAAAAAAGGGCAAACAATATCCACGTATTTCAAGTTTATAATCGACAAATAATAAGGTTGCTCATAAATATGTAAGCAAGTCAATGTAATGACTATGTCATAAATATTAAAGGGAAAATCTCATATTGGGTTCAATGAAATCTGCTTTGATAGTCATCAGCCAATTACTTAGATAAGCGTACGCAACAGCTTTGGAACATGATAAATTACATTTGCCTCCATTATACCCTAGTATATGACTAACCACATAAAATAATAATAAGCTTGTTTGTTTTTACTATAAAAGAAGCAAACGAGAAATATAATAAATAGCCACTTTTTTATAATAATGAAGCAAAAGCATGCAGTCCACCTGATGGTTAGTGGTCACTGCCGCCCATAGACATATCTAATCAACTTCACATAGACCATAGGTTCTGTCTGAAGTCAATCACAGATGCGTTGCTAGTGCCGAGGACTAGGATGGTCGCCTCATATAGAAGTGTGCCGGCAACCACACTCTTCCATTGAAACACAAGGAATGCTTCACGCTAGTAATAGGTGTGGCGGTGGTACCTCCCTGGTCGAATTACACTAGTTCTACCACCTTTAAATGCCACTGTCACCAATCTGTAAATAATAATCAAACCTAAAATTAAAGTCCTTGTTGTGGTCGGCCATAAATGTGTTACCAGGTTGTAGAACCAGTGTAGTTCGACCGGGGAAGTACCACCGCCACACTTATTTGTGAAGAGCGTGGTTGCTGCCACACTTTCATTTGAGGCTTTCAGCTTATTCCTCGGTAGTAGCAACGCATCTGTGATTGACTTCAGATTGAACCCTTTTTCTGTATGAAACTATTTATAGCTGCCAATGGGCGGCAGTGGCCACTTGACATAAAATGGACTCCATGCTCGTTTCCTACTTCAAATTTATAAAAAAAAAACATAGCCAGATATTGTTGCTTCGATATTTTCCATCTATATCTCATCAACCCATTATTGCCAACTTTTGGGCACTGTTGGGCACGGGTCTTCTCTCAGAATGAGAGAGTTTAGGCTACAGTCCACCGCGCTGGCCAAGTGTTAATTGGTGGACTTCACACACCTCCAAGTTTTTTTTTATGAACTCTCGGGTGTGTAGGTTTCCTCACGATGTTTGCCCTCACCGAAAAGCAGTGATAATTAATCTCTAATACGCACATAAATCAGTGGTGCGTGCCTGAGTTTGAACCTCGGACCTCCCGATCGAGAGGGCAAGTTTCAACCATTAGACTATCACTGCTCTCTTTATTTTCCACACATCCGTTATTATTAGCCTCATTTAAATTTTAAGGATCACATTCATTTAATTCGACAAACAACAATGGAAACCTTCGCAATCGTTAACAAACCGTATCCAATTACAATTTCATCGATACCTTAAACATAATTTCCTAAAATATGTATAAAACACGTTTATTACCTAAAAGGAGCTTTATTTCCATAGCAATGAAGTTTGTTCAACGTCGTGTATTCGAAATCAGTTCTCAAAAAGGATTGAGATTTCTAGGTCACCTATTAAAACCTGGAGGGGAGTGTTAGCGCAAGTTTGTCGTAGCAAGGGCAATGAAATGATTTGTAATGTTATATTAAG
The DNA here is from genome assembly GCA_949699795.1 of Spicauda simplicius. Taxonomy (NCBI): domain Eukaryota; kingdom Metazoa; phylum Arthropoda; class Insecta; order Lepidoptera; family Hesperiidae; genus Spicauda; species Spicauda simplicius. Next base: position 5,908,748 of record OX453058.1, on the reverse strand, counting down.
TAGTATTTTTTGAACTAGTTACATTTTGAAATGTTAAGACTTTTAGGGCTCCTTACTTAAAAGAAAAGACAGTATTGATAGGCCTTCGCTGTCTGTCTGTTTAGTACATGGCTCTGTATCTTGAACCATAGTAGATAAATTCTTCAAACTTACAAAATGTGCGTTACAATGGCAACTATAATTAATAATAAGTATTAGAACAAAAGAAGTTAAATCTATAGTTATACCCGCTCGCAAGAAACTGATATTAGACTTTTTTTTTCATTTCGGTCTATCATACAGTACATATACTATGCATAGCAGTTCAGTTCACATGGCACCCATGTTCTGTATGAAGTTGCTTACAGATGTCCATGGCCGGCAGTGACCACTTACCCTCAAGTGAACTGCATACACAAAAAAAAAAAAACACGCTTTCTACACTCATAGCCCCACACTAGGATTTTCTCCTGTGTCGTGGGCACCATGGACACATAAGACGAGTACACAAACACCCAGACCCAGAACAGGAATCTAAACTCATCATTCAGATACCTGTCTGGCCGGGAATCGAACCCTGAACCCGTTGCGCTTCAGACCGGTATGGTAACCGCTCGACCACGCGGGTCGTCACGCGGTTCCAATTTCAATAGGATGAAGTAACTAGTTAGTATAACAATATTTTAGTGATCAATTTCACAAAAAAACTCGTTGAATTGAACTCGAACTGAACAACAATTTTAAACTCAGTATCAAAGTCAGGATGGCCGAGCGGTCTAAGGCGCTGCGTTCAGGTCGCAGTCCACTTCTGTGGGCGTGGGTTCGAATCCCACTTCTGACATGAAGAGGCCATATTGGTTATTTTTTATATTATTATGGTTAAAATATTTTACAAACACACTAAAAATAATGTTCTTTTCTATTTTTATAAGAATTAGAAACGCACAAGAAAACGGTTTTTAGTTCGACTAAAAATCCCTTATCCATTGCGTTATGATTTTTAAAGTATAGTTATATGAAAATAAGATGGGTCGAAAAGTAGATTTAAACTAGCATTCACCATTACTATCCTACAGTGTCATTCAAAGGCAGTAGTACCCTTCGTAGTTCGACTCTGGAGACACCAACGCCACATATTTCCACCAACGGAAGCGTTAAACACTCTCGTAATTTAATTTCATGGTTTTTGTAAGCACGATTAATTCATATAAAGCATGAAAAGTTAGTCCTCTTATGTAGCAACAAATCTATCTCTCTGACACGCAGCGCTTGAGATAATGCTCTACTCTCACCTTGTCAATACCATGCAATTTTCTGGGTCCTCAGAAGTAGCAACATATCTCCCTAACACGCAGCGCTTGAGATTATGCTCTACTCTCGCCTTGTCAATACCATGCAATTTTCTCGACTCAAATTACTTTTATTTCATATTGTTCGTATTTTTAATTAACAATTGGATAAAGTCATGTACACAAACATATAAAAATAAGCGTAAGTTAGTTATTCCCAAAAATACTGAATAAATAAAAACGTAAATTGAATCAGGAGCGAAACCTTTAAGTGATCCAATTACCGCTTTATACGTTTAGGATCTAACGAGATCCATAAAGTCTTTATAGTCGTTTCTGTTGTTAATTCGTTATTAAAATAGAAATCTCGGTTTAAATATACTCAAAATATACATAAATATAAACATTAAGTAAAAATACTTTTAAAAAGAATGCTTGGAGAATAAGCAATCCGTGTGTTTCAAATCACATGAATTATAAACTACAAAATTTGATTTTAATAGTTTTAAATAAAAATATTAAAAACCTTGTTTTGAAGTGTGTGGTTCATAACATAGAATAAAAATACCTCTTTCGAAAGTTATAACAATTTAAAGTTATGCTACAATTATTTAACTAGTGTGAAAAAGCGAAGCACAATATAGAATATAGTATTCGAATTATAGGATTAGAATATAGTATAGCAACGATTCCGATTTAGATTCAATGGACTTATAGAATACTAGCAAAACTCACGCGACTTCGTTCGCGCAGGCCATAATGTAATCTATCCAAACATTATACATTTGAGATCCATCGGGGCCCACTGGAAATTGCGCGACGGCGGTGTCCAATATTTTCGTACATATCGATAATAATATGTTATCTTATATTCTAGTTCTTAAGTTCTCGGAGGTGTGTGAAGTCCACCAATTCGCACTTGGCCAGCGCGGTAAATATTTTTAAAACAATTTTACATTCCGATTCACTTTACGGAAGGTTTACTTAGGACACCTTATGTATTCTAGTGATAAAAATCACTTATATTACTCAAGAATAATGTAGCATTCTAATGGAGAAAGAATTTTCAAAATCGGTTCAGTAGTTTAAAGTTAATTCATGACAAACAAAAAATACAAAGTTTTCCTCTTTAGTATAGAGTGCACCTGAACCCGACGTATTCTTTATCTACGAAGGGTGGTCGGATATGGAAAAATCAAGGTACAAACCTTGATTTTTCCATATCCGACTGCGGGCCCGCAACCGCGGCGGCCGCGGGTGAAAACCGCTCCGTGAGGACGTAGCCTTAATATTGTAAAATTGTTCGTTAGCGTTATGGTATACGTACAGGGAATACTTTAGGACATTTTATGAAGTTATTTTTCACTTATTTTTTATTCTGTTATAAGTAGCCATGGCTCTTTAAGAATTCAAGATAAACGAGGAACGTAAGAGAAGATGGCCTAAAGCGGGAAAGCCAAAGTTAAATATTCTTGAAACCCTATGAAATATTTTATTTTATTATAATAACAGCTTTTATTTATTTGATAGCACAGTTATAATAAAGGTATTAGTAGTTAAGAGCAGTGATAGCCTAATGGTTGCAACATGCCCTCTCGATCTGGAGGTCCGAGGTTCAAACCCAGGCACGCACCACAGATTTTTCTAAACTATGTGTGTATTAGAAATTATTTATGCTTTTCGGTGAAGGAAAACATCGTGAGGAAACCTACACACCTGAGAGTTCTTTAAAAAAAAACTTCTCGGAGGAGTGTGAATTCGCACTTGGACAGCGCGGTGGACAATGGCCTAAAACTCTCTCATTCTCTGAGAAGACTCGTGCCCAGCAGTGGGACAATAATGGGTTGGTACCAAGGTGTTAGTAATAGTACCAAGTAATAATTTATTATTCGTGAATATGTCCTCTATTTAACCTGATTGTGTAATGTTACGTGCGTGGGGTTCTAAAAACTTAGTTGTCCCTTATAATACACAGTGTGAAGTACCCTTTTAGTATTACTATTAGTCACTAAAATGTTTATTAATAACAATATATAAATGATAGTGATTTTGTAAGTAAAATAAAAAAAAAATACTTTATATCTATTTAATGTTGCAAGGATTGATAAAGACTTTTTTATTTTTTATTTTATTTTATAATAGGTACATACCTATTAGAACCGATTTGTTCACACCAGAATACAACGGAGTTTTACTACATAAACTGGCTTTAAAAATAAAGAATTACACTTTTAAGAAACTTATCCTTCTCCATAAATGAAGGGATACACATCGTTGCAATGTCGATGACTGAGTTTCAACCCGACCGCGTCAGAAAAAGGATAATGTTTTACGAGCGTATGTATTATTTTTTATGCTCATAACCTAGAGGCGCGCGACAGCTTAAATGATGCGGATGGTATTTTTTTTAAAACTGATTAATTTCTGGTTTACTATGCCGCAGACTTTACCTAATCTTCTCTTTCATTCCAGTGCTCGTCAAAGTGTCATAGGTAACATAATTTTTAAATATAGCGCCTGCAATCTACAAAAAAGAAATCTGTTTTGAAAAAAATCGTTATTTTACCAATTTTGTATAAAAATAAGCTAAAACGCTCAGCTGAAACTGAAAAATCACTTTTAAGCGGTCGTTAATCCGTAGTTAAAAGATTTCTATATCAACATTTTGTGACAGGTCAATCAAATTTGCGCCGGCCGTCCATCGCGTCGCTAACTTGATTGCAATGCAGCGTATACAATGCAGTTACTCTGTTTGCATGTAGACATAGTTACTGAAGTGTTTGATTAAACTGAAACAGGAAACGAGAAAGTCTAGCAGATATCACAGTGCTTTAGTACGAGTTCATTACGTTTCCTCGAAACAAACAATGGAATTGGTTATGTTTTGGCTTATCATTGCATCAGTACATCTCAATATGTAGCCGAAAACAAAAAAAAAAAATTAAACAAAAAATACAACCGACTTCCATGCCACATAAAAGTAAAAAATAATTTAAATACATGTTGGTTTAGAGCAAACACAGTACTTAGTACATAGTCCTGAAGTCGGCGCTCACCATATTTTGCTGGATCATGACGAAACTACATGTATCTTATATGAGCGCCGACTTCGGGACTATGTACTAAGTACTGTGTTTGCTCTAAACCAAAATGTATTTAAATTATTTTTTACTTTTATGTGGCATGGAAGTCGGTTGTATTTTTTGTTTAAAAATTTTTTTTTCACGCTTTTCAGTCACGATAAAATCAGTTATGGCTGTTGCTAGTCGTCCGCTAATCGGATGAATAAAAATAATTATTCGTCCGATTTTCGGATGAATAAAATTATGGGCTGACGTCATCATCTAAAAATAGACTTCTTTGACACAACCGGTCGGGGGCGCTACCGCGCCCCCTCCCTTAGATTCTGAATTAGAAAAATCTGTTCGAACCTAACCTAACCGAATAAAACAACTTTTTCTGAGTAAACATTTATTTAAAGAATAGACCTATAATTATCAATATTTAAAGTAGAAAAAGTAATATAAACCTTATAACTAAGAGTATAATTCAACTGATACTGATAAAAATAATTTTGACTATCCTTAGTTGGAAAACCAATACCATTAAAACCAATTTAAGTTCGGGCAGCATGGTCGTTATTCACTACATCAGGTGTACCCATAGCTTTACACAATTTATTAATCTCAGTAATATGATTTAACTCACCAGTTTCAATACGTTTTTTATTACGAGGATAATAAGTATGTTTAATATACAGACCATTTTTATTACGAATTTACCGTTTAGCGGACGATTAATTTATTTTATTCATCCGATTACGGGACGACTAGACACTTCGATCAGTTATACGAGACCATGTAATACATAGTATCCATAAGACTGCATAGTGCATACATAAATGGCAACGGTAATTTAAAATCAACCTTAAATGACAAGTCAAACAAAAGCCTAAGCGATATCTTACATTACTGGCACAGTGCATGTGAACTGAGCGCAACCGCTCGCAGGGCGCTGCCGCGCTCTGCTCGCTTAGTTTCTATATTTTCTTTTAAGTTCCAACTTAACCTAACCCATCCTATGTAAAAAGGTTGGCAGTACTCTTGCATCGTCCAGGTAATTGTATTCAAAGTGGAATTTGTGATCATAATTATGTCCTTTCCGGAACTCATTGTTTGTATTGCGAACAATAATTACCAAACACACATACTTTAGGCAGGCTGTATACCTATATTATTAGGGTTAAAGAGGTGAAGGTAACTTTATTAATCGTTGCCTCTGTTTATGGAACTCCTAATATATTCATAAGGGCCATATTACTATCACCTGTGGGTTAGATAGGCAGTACCACTGAATAAAAGCCCAGTTAAAGATAACGGTTTTCATAAGTCATCTCTTCTTAGCATTTCTTCAATAAATCCTTAAGCACTAAATAGCCAACTTCTATGGCTTGGGCTTACAGTACCCTGCATCATAAGGGTCGAGGATGTAAGGTCAATTTTCTTATCGTCTTTGCTTTGTTAATATATTACAATTCCATAAGTATCAAATGGCCAACGCCTATGCTTTAAGCCTGAAGTACCCGTGCATCATCAAGGCTGAAGAGTTGGAGGTCAAAACTATCATGTTATATCTTTGCCTAGTAATCTCATTACATATACGTAAGTACCATATGGCCAACGCCTATGGTTTAGGCTTGAAGGACCCCAGCATTATCAGGGTTGAGGAAATGAAGGTCAATTTTTATATTATACGTCTTTACTTTGTAAATATATTACATACCCATAAGCATCAAACGGCAGGCCAGGGGCCAGGGTCAGGGGGCCAGGGGTGACAGGCCAGAAAACCTCCTCGTGTGCCCGACTCCTGCTTGTCCCTTTTGGATGAAACCATCCGGGGGGAACGGCAGGCTGTTTGGGACGGTTCACCCTGGGCACGGGTAATAGGTTCCCTTACAGGGAATCTATTACTTGTGGCGAATGTTCTGGCACTACTTCGCTCCATATCCTCTAGCCCACCTCCACTTCTCAGAGGGAGAGGTTTATGTGAGGCGAAGCTGCGACGGGTTCAGTCACTCATTCGTTTGAATGCTGGACAGGCAAATCTGCCAACCGCGCCACATCGTAAACCTGATTTGGGTGCCGTGGTCACGTCTCGCGACCCAATATCAGGAACGAGGGTCTTGGCTTAACCGCCCGGACTGCGAGGAAGAAAACCTCTCTAAAAAATTACCCCGAATCCTAAGTTCTGGCGCGCGGCGAGGGGATGCATGGTTGATGGGTAGTTTAACCGTAAGCGCGCTCCCAGCCAGGGTACCTGCGGACCCCCTGAGTTGGGTTAAAAATTTACGCTTGCCCGGGTACAGGGATCTCTGCCCGGGTGGACGGATGTTTATCCCATAATCGTGGGTACAAAATGGAAATTGAACTTATTAAAAATCAAACAAATGAGAAGAACAATGAGAAGAGTAGCGAAATGCCTCGTGACGTGGAGGCGAAGAACACCGATGCTGATGCGACCTTTAAAGTTCCAGCAAATCGTAAAAGGGCGCATAAGGCAAAAACATCGTCGTTACCGGCATCGGAATCGGAAACGGAGACAGAGCCTATGCCGAAAATAAACTCCTCACGTCGAGGCAGAGCTGCACCTGCAGCTCATAGGTGGGGACTTGCCAAAGCAAGGCGAGCATTGAAAGAGAAAAATGACGATGCATCGGAAGAGGGTTTCAATAGGTCGCTTCACCGGCAATCATCCAGCCAACCAATATCGGTGGCGGCAGGTGATGACAGTGAATCCTCACTATCGGCCTGCACAGCCCCTGAGGACTCGTGTGACGTAACAGCCTTGGATGATGATACCATGAACACGGACAGCATGGATCCTGAGGAAAGTCGTGCAAAGGCAAGACGTCTGGCCAAAGACATCCTAGAGGTTGCCACGAAATCTGGCCACCTAAAAGGTACTTTTGTCAAAAGGCTCAAAGACGACGCCAAGGGACTTCTTGAGATCGTGGAGACCTTCGTGGAGAGACCAGAGTCTACAGTCACCAAAAGGCTTAGAGCAGAGAACGCCAGATTGAGGCGCTTCGTGGCGACGCTCGAAGCTGAAAATAAAAGCCACAAGCGGCAGTTCAGCGAAGTGACCGCGGCGGCCAAAGCTCCTGAATCGAGCAACGCCGACCTGGAGGGACTCGTAGGGAGGCTAGAAGCCTCTCTCACTAGATCGTTCGGCAAGATGCTCGACGCCCGTATGGCAGGCATCGAGAACAGACTTCTTCCGGAGCAGCCTCTCCGTCCTCCACTGGCGGCCGAGAAAAGGCAGATTACAAAAAAGACGCATGCAGGACAGCCGAAGAAGGTTATGCCGACAACTAATAGGCAGGAGCCTTCCAGACCCGCTCCATCCGCTGAAAAACAACCTGATGCTATTTCAAAGGGGCTCAGGATTTCTAACGATCCCAACGCCCCCGAAGAAGCATCTTGGGCCACGGTCACAAGGAGGACTAAGAAAAAGACCGCCCCCATCCCTGCCATCCCTAAAAGGCAACCTGCGATGCCGAAGACTCCCCGCTCGGCAGCAGTGATCATCACTATAAAGTCAAAAGCAGTGGAAAAAGGTGTTACCTATGCCCAAATCATGTCACGGGCCGAGGAAGCCGTAAACCTTGCTGAATATGGCATAGGGGAAGGTGTACGCATCCGCAAGGCGGCCACGGGTGCTAGGGTGCTCGAGCTCCCAAAAACGCAGACACTAGAGCTAGCCAACAGGCTAGCTGGCAAAATTCGTGACACGCTAGACGGAGTTGCGGACGTCGTCGTCCCCATTGAGAGTGCGGACCTCAGAATTACGGGGCTCGATGATTCTGCCACCCCCGAAAAAATAGTAGCGGCGGTTATAAGGGCAACAAAATGCTCAGAATCAGCTGTTAAAGCTGGAGATATCCGCCAGGGCCCAACGGGAATGGGCATGGTTAAAATCAAATGCCCAGCTGAAGCAGCCAAAGTCTTAGTGGAATCCGGCAGGCTCCTCGTCGGCTGGAGCTCAGCAAAGGTGTGGCCTCTGGAGCGGCGACCTTTACGCTGCTTTAAGTGTCTGGCCTTGGGGCACACAAGCGCTCTCTGCCCGTCAGGTGTTGACCGGTCGCACCTTTGTTTTAGGTGTGGATGCGAAGGTCACAAAGCCTCGCAATGTGCCAAGACACCGAGGTGTGTTGTTTGTGCTGCAGCGCGTAGACCCTCTGGTCACGTAATGGGTGGACGTTCTTGTAAGCCCCCAAAGATAAAAGGAGGGGTTTCCCGTCCCCAGGATGAATTTGAAATGCAGACATGACCAGTCGACAAGGCTTCAAATTTCTCCAGTCGAACATAAACCACTCTGCCGGTGCTCAGGACCTGTTAATACAATCCATGTTGGAGTGGGATATAGATCTAGCGGTGGCCTGCGAACCATATTACATCCCCAGCCAGCCCAACTGGGCCAGCGACAGGGACAACTCTGTTGCAGTTCTGTCGAAAGGAGGTACTCCCCTCTCCATCATTGAAAGAGGAGACGGTTTTGTCGTGGTGGGATACAGGGACTTTGCCGTCGTTGGACTATACTTCTCTCCCAACCGAAGCCTCTCAGAGTTTGAAATCTTTTTAGACACCGTCGGAGCTTCGGTCCAACGGCTGTTACCGAGACCGACCTTCGTTCTCGGCGACTTTAATGCGAAGTCCAGAGCATGGGGCAACCCAGCTACAAATGGTAAGGGGAGGGCAACACAAATGTGGTCGCTTCTCTCAGGGCTTTCGCTTCTAAACACGGGTAACACCTGGACGTGCGTGCGGCAGCATGGTGGTTCCATTGTGGATCTCTCGTTTGCGAGTCCTGCTGTCGCGCGCCGAGTGAATGACTGGAGAGTAGTAACGGAGGTGGAAACGCTGTCGGACCACCGTTACATACGTTTCAGCGTCTCCACCTCGTCAACTACTGCGGAGCGCGTTCAGGGCAATAGCTGTTTTCCACGGTGGGCTCTCAGTCAACTTGACAGAGAAATGGCCCTGGACGCGGCAATAGTCCAGCGTTGGGGATCTGCAGGCCGCCAGAACCACACTGAAGAAGACGTGGATACAGCCGCAGACCGGTTTAGCAGTGCCCTGAGGGAAGTCTGCGAAGCAGCGATGCCGAGGACCCGGAGGGGCCCACCCTGTCGTCAAGTTCACTGGTGGTCGATCGAAATTGCGGAACTTCGGACGGCCTGCATGAGAGCGCGGCGGACCCTTATGAGAGGTCGGCGTCGTCACGGCGCCGAGTTCATCGAAGATCAGCCACTAGATGAATACCGGGTGGCCAAGAAGAACTTGCAGTGGGCCATTAGCCGGGCTAAGGCCGAGGCACGCGAAGAAATGCTGAAAGGCCTCAACAGGGATCCGTGGGGCCGCCCTTACCTCGCGGCGCGAAATAAACTCCGCGCGCGCGGCGCCCCTATTATCGAGTCTCTCCAAGAGGATGAGCTGTTGAGGGTCGTAGCGAGTCTGCTCCCACAGTCTAGGGGACACACTCCCCCAGCGATGACTCCTCCAGTGTTGACGGGGAATACAGACGATGTTCCCCTCGTCACCGAAGAGGAATTGGACCGCGCCTTGGTCCGGCTTTCGTCAAATAAAAAGGCGCCCGGCCCAGATGGTGTTCCAGGCCGGGTTTTGAGCATCGCAATGAAGGCTCTGCGGCAGTCGTATCGGGAGCTGCTCGATATGTGCCTAAGGTCTGGGGAGTTTCCGAGGGACTGGAAAACCGGACGTCTATGTCTGTTGCGGAAGGAAGGACGTCCGTTGGACTCACCTTCTGCATACAGACCGCTAGTACTGCTGAACGAGACAGCCAAAATTGCCGAGAGTATCCTTGCCAGCCGGTTAATCCAGCACCTCGAGGAAGTGGGACCGGGACTGTCGGAAGCACAGTACGGTTTCAGAGGGGGCCGATCGACCACGGACGCGCTGGTCGCTTTAAAAGCCCTCTCCTTGGAGGCTGTGGCCCAGGGCGATGTGGTTCTGGCAGTTTCGCTTGACATCGAGAACGCCTTCGGCAGCTTGCCCTTCGAGACGTTGAGGGAGGCGCTCCGGTTTCATGGAGTACCTATGTACCTCCGGAGGCTGCTGGAGGCGTATCTGGATGAAAGGTACGTCGTGTGGGAAGGTACCGATGGGCGTCTGTTCCGGCACCGAATTGAGCGCGGTGTTCCACAGGGGTCGGTTTTGGGTCCGACGCTGTGGAACATCGGCTACGATTGGTTGTTACGCGGCGAACTCCTCCCCGGGATGAGGGTGATTTGTTATGCTGACGACACCCTCGTCACGGCGAGGGGAAGCAGCTTCGACGCGGCAGCCCGACTCGCCGAAGTCGGAGTGGGGCTTGTCATTGAGCGCATCGAAATGCTGGGTCTGAGGGTCTCTGTTACCAAAACAGAGGCCCTACTATTTCATGGCCCACGACGTGGTGTCCCGCGAGGGGCGAAACTTATTGTTCTTGGCCAGGATGTGCCAGTGCGCGCCCAGATGAAATATCTGGGTCTACACATTGACAGTAAGTGGTGCTTTAGGCCTCACTTCGCCCAGCTCGCCCCCAAATTAGTCAACGCAGCTGCAGCACTGGGTAGACTTCTGCCCAACACTGGTGGACCGGGGTCGTCTTGCCGGAGGCTATACAGCGGGATTGTTAGGTCCATGGCGCTGTACGGCGCCCCAATATGGGCTGATGCTCTCAGCGCGAGTAATAAGGCCCTGCTAAGAAGAGCCCAACGGGTCATCGCAGTAAGGGCTATCAGGGGGTATCGTACAGTGTCGTGGACGGCTGCTACGGTCCTGGCGAGCGACCCGCCTTGGGAGCTAGAGGCGAAAGTACTGGCTGAGGTCTATCGTCACCGCACGGTGGCGCGATCTCGGGGCGAGGAGCCGGCTGTGGGCGAACTGCGAGCGGAAGCTCAAAGTGCCCTTGTCCGGCGGTGGAGGGAAGAACTGAGGACCCCTGCCGCCGGAGTTGAAACTGTCGAGGCCATCCGGCCAAAACTGAGAGAGTGGCTTCAACGGCAACACGGCGTGCTGTCATTTAGGTTGACGCAGGTGCTTACCGGACATGGTTGTTTTGGTAAGTACCTGCATCAAATCGCCAGGAGGGAGAACTCACCCTCTTGTAAGGCATGCGGCGCGCCTGTCGACACGGCGCGCCACACAGTCGAGAGTTGCGCTGCCTGGCAGACACAACGGAGCGACCTAACTGCCGTCATTGGCGGGGACCTGTCGCTGGAGCGAATAGTAAGTGCCATGTTGGTCAGCGACAGGTACTGGCAAGCTGTCGCCGACTTCAGTGAGGCTGTAATGCTCCTGAAGGAGGCTGCGGAGCGGGAACGAGAGGCCGACGCTGGTGCGGACCTGCTCCGCCGAGCAAGGCCAGGGAGGAGGCGACGCCAATACGCTCGTCTCCTTCCTCTGCTTTAGACGGTCGTAGCCCTGCCAGGCTAACGTCGGAGCGTCAGAGAGAGTCCGGAACGGGGAACCTCTGGCGCCCCATTAAAGACGAGTATAGCGCCGCAGTTAGGTTTAGTCGGTATTCTGACGCCCAGTTCTATATAGGCGTCAGAGAGTCCGACACTACCCACTGCTGCCGTCGCGGCTCAAGTCGCGATGACAGGAGTGGGTGTGCGTAAAGGCATTCCCCTGCGAAAAAAAAAAAAAAAAAAAAAAAGCATCAAACGGCCAATATCTATAGTTTAAGCTTGAAGTACCCCATCATCATCGGAGTTGAGGAGTTGAAGGTCAATTTTTTCATTTTTTATCTTTGCTTAGTAATCTTATCAGATATACCTAAACACCATGTGGCCAACGCCTATAGTTCAAGCTTGAAGCACTCCAGCATCATCAGAGTTGAGGAGTTGAAGGTCCAATTTTCCACTGTATACAACCATTAGTCTAATGTTCTACTTTTAATCTGTTTAATCTCATTTTAAATGCGTAAGCATGAAATAGCTAAGTTTTATGGCTTAGGCATTCAATACCCCTGCATCATCAGGATCGAGGAGTTGAAGGTCCAATTTTTCATCGTATACCTTTGCTTAGCAATGTTATTAAAAATCCGTGAGCAACAAATGTTTAACGTTTATGGTTTAGGCCTGCAGTACCCCTGCATCATCAGGGTTGAAGAGTTGAAGGTCAAATTTGTCATCGTACATCTATGCCTTGCTATCTTATTATTTACCCGTAAGCACCAAATGGCCATCACCTACGGCTTGGGCTTACAGCACCCTGCATCATCAGGGTTGAGGAGTTGAAGGTCAAATTTTTTATAATATGTCTTTGCTTAGTATTGTTATTACATACCCATAAGCACCAAATGGTCAACCCCTATGGTTTAGGCTTGAGGCACCCCTGCATCATCAGGATTGAGGAGTTGAAGGTCAAATTTTTCATCACATGTCTCTGCTTAGTAGTCTTATTACATATATGTAAGCACCAAATAGCTAATGTTATATTTTAGGATAGCTGTAACCCTGCATCATCAGGATCGAGGAGTTGAAGGTCAAATTTTTCGTCAACCTATATAAACATAGATATATAATACATAATCCTACAAAGCCGGCGATGCATTGGCGACTCCTCTGGTGTTGCGAATGTCCACAGGCGACGGTGACTACTTTCCATCAGGTAGCCCGTCTGCCTTATCGTTAGGTTAAATTATAAAAAAAAAAAAAAAAAAAAAATCCAAATTTCATAAGAATCGATTCGGCAGAAGTCGAGTTATCTCAAATTATCTAAAAAACTTGAGGAGTGGTGGTGGTTTCCACCCCATAACTCAAAGAGTTAAGCATCACAGCATACCCATGTCCAAGAGAAAAAGTTGCGTGATGAAATTTCCTATCAAATGAAAGAAAGAAAATGGAAATCGGTTTAGAAACACCCAATTTATTCAAGATTTTAAGAAACCGACATTTTCCAATTTTCCGGAAAAACCGCCGGAAGGTTTTCATTTTCCTCAATATGGGACTGCCTGTGAAACTAGCCGCATACAATGTCGTATGAATCGTGTCGGTAGGTCGACGATTTCTAGCCATTTCGCCCGAACATACATAAAAAAAAAAATATATATATATACGTGACGAATAGATAACCTCTTTCCTTTGGGAAGTCGGTTAAAAACGTAAAGTGCATTACACTCTACGTACACCTTACGTACGGGTACATAAGTTGGACTAAAGTTTAAGTTTTAGTGTCATCACAGCGTCGGGTACCTTTTAAAGTTTGCGCCCTCGAGAACAAAAGAAAAAATAAATGAATACATATTATACATAATTTCAACAACATACTACCGACTTGAGCGTAAGGAATTTGAGAGTAAGGTACAAGAGTTACAATTCATATCGCCAAACATCGTCAATTGTCGTTAACTGTCTGTGTATTAGTAGAACGAGTACCATAAAAACGACATCGCCTTCATACCTATTTCTAATGTACAGCAAGGCTGAGGTTGCCATCTCACTTATAGATAACGCGACCATCTCAGTCCTCAGGAGTAGTAACAAATCTGATTGACTTAAGAACCCATGTTCTGAAATAACAGAATATGTAGCTATATATTTAGCTTACATGTGTCCATGGGGAGCTATTAACCTTAAGCATCAATTGGGTTTCATAGATACCCATTTGCTGTCCCTGTAGTTCCGGGATCAGAATAGGGTTACGGCATCCCCTGCCTGTCGTAAGAGGCGACTAAAAGGGGCTTCCGGGGTTGCAAGCAGCTAGAGTGGGAGCTCGAACCGTTCGGTCAGGCGATCCCGGGAAGGACGGCGGTATATGTGGTCGCATACCGTCGTAAAAAGACTAGAGGGAGCGGTGGGCCCAGCCACCCATCTGGGAGGAGCCCGATGGGGCAACGCGCTCAGAGGATTCCGATTGCGGTCGGACCGAGTACCCAGAGTCCTCTTTATAGCGCCGAGGACGGCTTCCGGGGGGGTTTTAGTGCGGTAAAAATCCCACATAACCCTGCGTCGCTCCCACGGCGTCGGGTACCTTTTGAAGGTTTCCCCCTCGAGAACAAAAAAAAAAGATACCCATTTGCTACTTTTAACTTATAAAAGCCAAGGTCGTCTGTCATCAACAAACATCGTCGCCTGTCGGTCTTCACTAACATCTGGTAGATATTTGAACAATGTTCGTTGCAGATTTGGTCATAATCGAACACAAAACAACGTTTTTGTAAAAAATATATATTCTGAAAACTAATCCACACAACAGCTAGTTTACGTACCTAACGTTACTATGTCGCAAGGATTGCGGTTTTATTCATAAATTCAGAAATACAGCAGATAATTTACGATCGCATTATCATGAGCTATTTATTTCAGCTTTCTGAGGTGGCGACACTGAATGGAATTCTGCTTTTATACGCGATAGTGAAGGAATTCCAAAGAAATATACCCGGATATATATAACAACTAGCTTTTACCCGTGGCTTCGCTCGTCTTGAAGCCTAGATTTTAAATTTTTAGATAACAATCAGATCTGCTATTTTTTAGTAAAAAGTGTTTGTGTTTTTTCTAATCCCTCTAAGAATATGCGTACAAAATCTCGTGATAAACAGTTGAGTAGTTTTGACGTGAAAGCGTACCAAACAAACTTACATTTATATTTATAAAATTCTCGTGTCACAGTTTTTGTTGCCATACTCCTCCGATACGGCTTGACCGATTTTTACTAAATTTTATATGCTTATTCAGTAGGTCTGAGAATCGGCCAACATCTATTTTTCATACCCCTTAAGGGTTGTCCACCCTTAACATTTTTTTATTTTTTTTATATGGCAAAACAACGTTTGTCGGGACAGCTAGTTTATATTAATAATATTAGTGGGGACAGTAGAGATACGTATTACACAAAAAGTACTTTTAAATTTGTTGTGGAACGTGGTTCGGTGTAATTTCTCCGAGCGTCGCTAAACTTTTCCCACTCATTTGCAGGGAATGTCGCGAGGTTATGCTTAATTCGTACTATTATACAATCTTTCACCGAACAGTTCTATTACTTTTTTCTCTTTTGTTTGTCAATGGTTATTCCTTTTTTTCATTGGTGGCTATTGGTCGAATTATGATAAATAACCATATGATGACTTTGTAATTTTATTCAAAGATATCATCACATCACATCATAGACTTTCTTTATCGACCACGTAAGGTTGCTCTCTCTCTTAGTTTGATGATCTGATGATATATAAGAAGAATATAAATTATACCACACCTCAATAATAGGAAAATAATTTCCTCAAATTAGGAAAATTCTAGGTACTTAAATCAATGTTTATGAAGGTTTAGTTAAAGGCTAAGTTAAGGTAAAAGGGTGGAATCCTGCGGTGTTGTGGTTGCGTTTACCACACTAAAGGGACGCACCTTATAAAATATGTATGTACCAACGTTTAATGAGAACTTTAAAGTATTTGAATATAACTTTAGAATATAATTGAATATAATTGCATAGCTTATATCGCAGTCTTTGAACGCTGCGACCGAATCAAGAAACTCCGTAACGAATAAACCTAACACCCCCCACTCCGCCTACCACGCTGCCTAGGGTTCGCTTAACGTGTATGTATATGTTACGAGTACGACAGTACGAAGCTCGCACGGATCAAGATGAGCTGCTCGGAAATTGGACGAACATGTAAGCAGCTGTTTGTGAATTAAGTAATATCAAAAAAAATACTGCATAAATAAATAAATAATTATAATTGCATAAATTGATAAAAAATGCTATGCAATAGCTTAACCGCGGCAGTCCCCGAGTGCCGCACTTATTGTCTTTTTTTATGTAAAAATTGAGTAAAGACCAAATACTTTAGACTTCTAGAGATAAATATTAGCAAATACGGGTTGTAGAGATTATTTAAAGGTGATAGAACTAGTACCAGCATTACCCCTATTTCTATAGTGAAGCAGTTCTTCAGTTTCACTTTGTTCTACAAGAAGAATCTTACCGATGTTAACTGAGAATAATTGTAAATTAAAATTTCAATATATCAATGACATATTTTGCATGCCTTATGGATAGAATAAGAGGTTGAAATATTTAATCATAAGACCAATTTGTAAAGACCTTATTCAAAGCAAATAAAGAAATTATAATTATTATTATCCCTACGATCAGCATTCAACATTTATCATCAGATGATGAACTTCATGATTCGACTTCTATCTTGTAAAAAAAATGCATATAGAATGTCAGTTCTACCGATTGATACTGCGTCACTCTTAATAACTAAAATGATGGTCCGTAAGTTACCGGTGCGGCACCCAAAATATAGTATAGTAAACTAGTACAGCATTTACGTATTTGTTCAGTTAAAATGAACTTATAAGAGTTTCTCTTTTAAACTTTTTGCAGGTTGTAAAGTTAACCTCAATTGCCGCTGTGGTGCTAATTGACTTCTCTAAAGCCTGAAACGTGGTTACTAGTAAGTTTTTTCCTTTTATATTTTGCATGTAGTGTTTTATTCCCTCAACTTTATGGATTTTTTGTAAAAACTATTGTATTGTATGTTATTAATAAGTGCAAGATGTTGATCATTCATATGACGTCTCGCCTACAAACTAGACGGCCAGATGGACCGACCGATAGCGGAGTCTTAGTAATAGGGTTCCGTTTTTACCCTTCTCGTACAGACCCTTAATAAGTATCTTAAAAGCATTTCGATAATATATTGATTTTTATTTCAACAGTTTTTTTATTAATAGAACTGGCATTTAGATCACGTCACAGCAAGTGAGCATTACATTGTTCTCGAGGGGGAAACCTTCAAAAAGTACCCGATGCCGTGGGACGAGTCGTCGCGAGGCAGGGTTATGTGGTATTTTTACCGCACTAAAACCCTCCTCGTTAGCGTCCTCAGCGCTACAAAGAGGACTCCAGGACTTCCAAAGGAAAACGCCACCGAAATACTCTGAGCGCGTTGCCCCATCGGGCTCCTCGGGCTGAGCCCACCGCTTAGCCGTCTTTACGACAGTATGCGACCACACATACCGCCGTCCTTCCCGGGGTCGCATGACCGAACGGTTCGTACTCCCACTCTAGCCGATCGCAACCCCGGAAGCCCCTTTTAGTCGCCTCTTACGACAGGCAGGGTATGCCGTAGCCCTATTCTAATCCCGGAACTATAGGGATGACACGATTTTTACCTACAAACGAACATAAAGTACAGTAGTATGTAACAACCAGTACATCATTAATCTACTACAAGGAATATCGGTTTTTCAATTACATTAATGGCATCACAATTAAAACGTGACTTTACATTTCGAAAACAATAAGGGCTTAGAGCCAAATTCTAAATTGCTACATAACCCCTCTTTTGAAGCAGACGGGTAGAAAATAATTTATTTGAAAATAATAAATCACATTCAAAGGTCAGAACCCTATTACACAATAACATATAAATGTAACTTATCATCCACAAATAACTTTGACCTTTAAAAGTTTGTGTAATAACGCATTGTCACCGAAATGACCGACCAACCAGGTCACTCAGAACCTTAGACCAAAAATGGAGATGGATGACAAAGTCTCGCAAGGAAATATTAAAGTACGCTATTTTTTCCATTTTCATAGTAAACAAAAATAAGGGTGCTATTTCACAAGCGTGTGAGGAAGCTAAGCTTCAAAAGTTATGTCAATTCCACCAATAGGATTACTTGATTTTTATTTGTGGAAACGGGTTTAAGGTGCGTTTTAAGGATTTAAGAAGATATATTTTCAACGGTTCGACCGCGAAGGTGACAACACCACTCCTATTTTCCGCGTGAAGCAGCTCTTGCCTTTAAACGAGGTTATTAGGTTAGTCCTCGGTAACCTCGGAAAACCAACACACCTGTGATTGACTTCATATAAATACGGATATCTCTGTAGATAATTACAGATATCTCTGGGCAGCAGTTACCACTTACCTTCTGGTGAACGGCGTGTTCGTTTGCTACTTCAATCAATAAAAAAAATCGTAAGATGAGAGTCAAAGTTGGGAACTATAGAATTTTGTTAGTATTTTTCACTTGCTTTGATAAACACGATTTCACTGTTTCATTCATATCTTAGCGTCAACTTAGCATATAAAGCTCAGGCGTTAACATATCAATTATCTATTTCACCTGCCCTATATGGAGATGATAGTTAGTGACTATGAGGTGGACTGCATGATCTGTTACTACTTTATTATATAAAAAAATAATGGTCATATTACTCAATATTGAGCAAAGCAATGTGATGTTGTGCGAGGCATTGTCTTCCTTTTTAGTCTGAGTTTTCAACCATAACCTAAATGTGTTGATTGGAAATGGCAAACGGTACTCGTAAATTTTTACGACCACGTTTTGTTGTTTTATTTATTGTAAGATCAACCTAATTAAAACAATATAGAATTATCAGGTCTTGTGATGGAATTATTATCACTCCTCTTAACTTTTTTATATTCAAAACGTTACGTCATTAAGTATGCCATTTTTTGAAATTTCCCAACCAACCCATTATTGTTCCACTGCTGGGCACGGGTCTTCTCTCGGAATGAGAGAGTTTTAGGCCATAGCCCACCGAGCTGGCCAAGTGCGAATTGGTGGACTTTACACACCTCTGAGAACTTTTTTTAAAGAACCCTCGGGTGTGTAATTTTTCCTTCACCAAAAAGCAGTAATAATTAATAAGAGCAAGTTTCAACCATTAGGCTATCACCGCTCATCATTAAAAAATAGTCTTTTATGGAAGTGTCTTCCACATTTTTATACTGTAGATAGTCGAAGTTATGGACATAATACAAATGTCAAAAAAGTCCTTATTTTGACATAAATAAACCAGCTTCACCTTATTTGTACATCCAGGCCATCTGATAATAAGTTGCCAATGTTACTTATGAACATTTGCAACCGACGGCAGTTAAGACTAAAATCTTATCGAAGATTGGCCACAGACGCATACAGACCCGTCAGGAATAAGTTTAAACGCTACAGACAAATTTGAATCTCAACCTACATTTTATCTGATTGAAGTAGCAAACGAACAAGCAGTTTACCCGAGGGTAAGTGGTCACTGCCACCCATGCACATCTGTAAGCAACTTCAAATT
Organism: Spicauda simplicius; assembly: GCA_949699795.1. NCBI lineage: Eukaryota > Metazoa > Arthropoda > Insecta > Lepidoptera > Hesperiidae > Spicauda > Spicauda simplicius. Next base: position 5,889,358 of record OX453058.1, on the reverse strand, counting down.
GAACATGCGTTCTATCTGAAGTCAATTACACTTCGTGTGATCACAGTGCGTTGCCACTACCGAGGACTATGATGGTCGCCTCATATAAAAGTGTGCCGGCAACCACTCCCTTCCATCAAAACGCAAGAAATGCTTCACGGTAGAAATAGTTGTAGGTGTGTGTTATCTGTTGTAGAAATTAATGTTCTTTGTGAAATCGGTGTTGAATAGCCCTACTCTCTGTATTCCGTAATTTTGTGTTATTTTATGACTTAGGAGGAGAAGAAGAAATTCAAGAAATGGGCAGCAGCGTCTTTTGTACGATCGATGCCGTAAACATGCACTGTTTCTGAATGCATACCCTAAGTGTGATCTGTTTGCGTCTAGAAATATTTTCTGTTTGCTTGAAGTTTTGTGAGTGGGAAGTATAACTGCGTAGTAATCTACAATTAATGTAATTGGTTTTCTTTTTATACCGTTTTAATTGTAGTAAATAAATAAACATCAACACTGAAGATGATCGCACACATGAATTCTAGGTACGATGACTATCAGCTTAAACCATGATGGAAAGATGTCCAGCAGTGGACAACAAGAGGGTGATGGAAAATTGTCATTGAATACTGTGAAATTTCAATATATATGAAAATCCACTGTCACGAAAAGCAATTTGGTATCTCGAAAAAATGTAATGAAAAGAGTGTTGGAATTTGGTATACGCCAAAATAACCAACGTCGAGTCACGTAGACGAGCTAGAACGAAACATAACACGATTAATGTAGTTACATCTACGAATGTAGCATTGTTAACTTTCCCCTTTTGAGGGTAGCTACGCCCTTTGACGCGTTCAAATAGCGCTACACGGAAAATGATAATTCTATTTACGCGGAATAGTTGCGCTGCAGCTATTGATTTTTTTTTGTTTTTTTGTCAACCCATTAATGTCCAACTACTGGGCACGGGTCTTCTCGCAGAATGAGAGATAGGACATAATCCACGACGCTGGTCAAGTGCTAATTGGTGGAGTCGCACCTCCGAGAACTTTTTTTAAGAACTCTCGGGTGTCTAGGTTTCCTCACGATGTTGTCCTTCACCGAAAAGCAGTGATAATTAATTTCTAATACGCACGTAATTTTAGAAAATTCTGTGGTGCATGCCTAGGTTTGAACCTCGGATTTTCCTCGGATTGCCATTTCGATCGGGATGATTGAAATGGCAAGTTTTAACCATTAGGCTATCATTAGGCTATCACTGTTCTTAGCTAGTTTTCGAATACCTACTACTAATACTAATAACACTAGCACAAACTAGTTAGTATCCGTATTTAGTTGCTCGTACTTCTACTGCTTCTATAACGATTACTGCTGCAAACAGTACTGATACTAGTTTTTCTACTACTAGCAATTACTAGTATTAGAATTTTGCATGAATTATGTTTATGCGGGACATGTTCATCTTAATAATAATACTGGATCTCCGGAAGGTCTATTAATATTATTAATGCAAGTTCTACTACTGCTAATACTACTACTACTACTATTACTACTACTACTAAAATTTATCCTCATCTTTCAGGTGTATCTTATTTGAAATGTTTCCTCTGTTTATTTGTCATTATTTTTAACTAAACCCGTCTCTAGCGCATTATAATTGGTCGACGAAAATTAAATCTGCATTTCTTTTGCAAAAATCTGTTAGTAGTACTGCTATGAAACTTCCGTGAATTCAAAACAATTTGGTGACGTTCTTTGCACCTCTGAATTCTCGATGCAAAATGAATTTTACATTTTCGCCACCAACTTAAGTACGTATGTAAATGCACAGATGCTTGCCTCCTTCGTTCTGTACGAACTAAGATTTTATGCAATGCTATATTATATGCAGTTATTTTTATACAGAAGGTAACCATCGGGTAAGATGAAATGCTGTGGTCGACTTTAGGTTTTATGCAATATAAGAGCGCTACTCCATAGTTATTTTTTGTGTACTATAAAGCGACAATCTGTTAAAGAATCGTTGAATAACTTAATATAAAATGCACAGAATAGAGTATTTCAATGTAAAAAATCTTTAAATCATACGAAAGTGTGATCTAAAATAAAGCCTGTAGGGTCTTTTAAACATATCGGATATACATACGTAGAGCTTTTAGTTCAATTAAATTACATACATCACTACATAGTATAAAACAAATTCGCTTCTCGCTGTCTGTTTCTATGTATGCTTAGATCTTTAAAACTACACTACGGATTTTAATGTAGTTTTTATAATAGATAGAGTGATTCAAGAGGGTAGTTTTTATGTATAATACATGAATTATATAGTAGAGAAACACTGATAATTTTAGATTTTTGACTCTTAGGCAAAACGAAGTTCGTCGGATCAAGTTAGTATGTTATATTTTGCAACATACAGTGGATTACAGTGGTATTTTACTACATGTTAAAAAACACTAAATATGTTCACAATAATAGTAATTTAAAAATTTAATTATTATTTGTTACAACTATTTGCATAATTGTAAATTAGATGGATGGACGTTTTAAAAAATTGGAACATACAGTAAGTAGACCGACCTAGCAAAACCGAAATATACGCGACATAAATATTCTTTTGTGATTCGGTTAAAATATTTTTTTTCTTATTGTCCCAGGTCGAAACGTGCATCACCACAAGTACGATTGGTCTAGCTTTTGTACTGATCCGATCGAAACATATTATAGCACTCCGGACAATGCTTCCGGTACAAAGGAATACTTTGAACAAGAATCTCTTTTGTGCCTTTCACTTTAAGTACCTTTACTGATAACTTAGGCATTTTGGTATTAGTTTTTCCTATGCTAATTTATTATTTATTTTAAAATGATAATTAATATGTACTTATAACTTAATTATAACATGTACTTATAAGGAAAAAGAGAGAAAATAAAAGAAGGGAAAATGCTTATAATAAAAATATGTTATAAGCAGTCTCCAAATTATATAGTTAAAAATAAGAAAATTAAACATGTGTTCTTGGAATTTGAATCCGGGACGAAATTTATACCACTGAATCCCATACTGTGTGGGCTGTATACACATTATATGTGGTAATAAAATGTATGCCACTCTTTCATCACTGCAGCCTGCGTCCTGTATTATCGTAGAGTGGAAATTGCCAATATTTTAGCATCAGTGCCTTCAGTACGAGTTAACGTTTCAACAACATTGTTTTTGTAAGGGATATTCGCGTTCCCGTCAACCCATTATTGTCCCGGGCACAGGTCTTCTCTCAGAATGAGAGAGTTTTAGGCCATAGTCCAGTCGCGCTGGCTAAGTGCGAATTGGTGGACTTCGCACACCTTCGATAACTTTTTTTCAAAGAACTCTCGGGTGAGTAGGTTTCTTCGCGACGTTTACCTTCACCGAAAAGCAATGATAATTAATTTCTAATACGCACATAAATCAGTGGTGCCTGGGTTTGAAACTCAGACCTCCCGATTGAGAGGGCATGTCTCTAAATATATAGAATATTCAAATAATAACGTTCGTTACATCACAACAAAGTACTTAGCACGTGTACGTTTTCGTTTCGTCTAAACCTTGAAACTTAACAATGATGAGAGAAGACGTAAACAATTGTTTTGCGGAAACTAAAGGCTGAACTAAAATTGCAATCGAGTATTTCGGTTTTTAATAATTCATGAATTTTTGAAAATTATATAGTGCCAACTGAGTCGCCTCTATGATACCTAAATATTATGCTACAATTCGTGAAGCTATAAGGGCTGTAGACTATGCCAAAAATAGTACATACAAACATACATACACACATACACACTTGCATGTATGCGCTCGAAAGACATTACCCCCTTTTATCATTCAGGTAAAAAAATGTACCACTCATTTAGGTTTCTACTTAGACACAGATTCTACTTAAAAAAAAAACACGCTTTCTACACTCATAGCCTCACACTAGGATTTTCTCCTGTCTCGTGGGTACCATGGACACACACAAGACGAATACACAAACACCCAGACCCAGAAAACGAATCTAAACTCATCATTCAGATACCTGTCTGGCCGGGAATCAAACCCGGGACCCATTGCGCGTCAGACCGGTACGTTAACCGCTCCGCCACGCGGGTCGTCAAGTCGTCTACTTATGGATTAACAACATATCTCAATAAATATATAGTGTTTACTACAAAGCAGTTTTATAAAATTCTCTAATTTTTAGCTATTGCATAGCTTTTATCGCGGGCTTCGAGAGAGGCGACCGAATCAAGAAATTCCGTAACGAAAAAAGCTAAGACATCCACTCCGCTTACCATGTAGCGCGGCCGAGAGTTGCTTAACGTGTATGGTAATAATATGGTACGAGGGTATGAAGCTCGCACGGATCCAAACGATATGCTCGGAAATCGGACGACTATGAAAGTATATAGAATCAAAGAAAAAAACTTGAATTAATATCAATGCTGCAAAAATAAATTAATAATTATAATTGCACAAGTTGATAAAAAATGCAAAGCAATAGCTTTACCGCGGCAGTCCCCGAGTGCCGCCCTTTTTTGTCAATGTCCTATGTATAATCTGTCCATACTAGACTATGATGTCCAAAGTAGAATATGTCCAATGTCGACTAAACCCTCATTCATCACTGCTGCTTGCGTCTATCCATATTTACGCACTTTTAAAATTGCCAATAGTTTAGCGTCGTACCTACAGCCTGTTGTCAACCGACTTCTATTCTAGGAACAATCATAGCAACGAACCAAACGACGCAAATACGGTCACTGTTTGTAATGCGGTATTTACATTGTAGCCGTCGATCGTGCTACGTCATTGGTACTGGATGTCTATACTAGTTGTATCTAAAGGTTTGTTAAGGAGGAGTTTAATGGCGGTACGCAAAAAAATATTACAAGTTATTCCTATAGGCTTGTTAAGGGGAAGTTTACGGCAAAAAATATTACAAATTATTCCTTTAGGTTAGTTAAAGGGAAGTACAATGGCGGCGATCACCAAAAAAAAAGGTTTGTTAAGGGGAAGCTTAGCGGCGGCGGTAGGCAAAAAATATTACAAGTTTAGCCTATAGGTTTCTTGGTTGGTTGAGAGGGAGTTTAACGGTGGTACGCAAAAAATATATCGTTTTGTCTCGTTTATGTATGAGCATAGCTATATGTATATTTGTTAAGGGGATGTTTAACGGCGGTGGTCGGCGAAAAAAAGGTCGGGTTGCCTTAATTTTTTCGGACCTTATGCTACCAGAGTTAATGTTTTACCATTTTATGAATAAAAGGCGACAGCACCTTTTGTGGTTCAACTTTTTCTGCATGCAACATTTAGGCGCTGTGTATTGGTTTGCAAGGTGTGGTGAAGGAAATATAGATACATCCGAGGCTTTCCAGTTTAGTCCTCAATGGTAGCAACACCAGCAGATTGAGGCAGGAATAATTTTAGCAGTGTTTAATAAGATGCTATTTGTATATTACCCGTATTAAAGGTGGTAGAACCAGTGTAGTTCGCCCGGGGAGGTACCACCGCCACACCTATTTCTAACGTGAAGCATTCTTTGAGTTTCGATGGAAGGGTGTGGTTGGCAGCACACTATTATGAAGCATATGAGGCGACATTCCTAGTCCTCGGGAGCAGCAACGCATCTGTGATTGACTTCAGATAGAACCTATGTTTTATTTGAAGTTGCTTACAGATGTCTATAGGCAGCGGTGAACACTTACCATCAGGTGAACTGCATGCTCGTTTGTAGCAAACGAGCTTCATTATTATATAAAAAAAATAGAGTTGCACTCTTCTAGGTGTAGAGTCAGTGCACAGATTAGACATTCTAACATAATAGGTACTTAAAAGCAAAACATGCCCTTGGCAATTTGACCTAGACGATTAGCCCTTTTTAGTACCGCCGGTCGCAGACCTCGGCAATGTTCATCATGGGCACAAGTGTGTTTGAAATTTGTATTTTCAAGGAAAATATACAAATTCCCAATAGATTTTTGCGACTAAAATTTAATGTGTCTATTTAGATTGTAGTCCGTTTAAAAATATGGGTTAAATTCATATTTATTTCGTTCAAAAAAATAGTAATGTAAAACACATAAAGACACGAAAATATATAAATAGATAACACCACTGGATTTTTTATGTATGGAAGCTGTCTGCTTATTGACCGGTAGTTCACGTTATAGGATAATGTTAATCAAAGATTCTACTACCGGGTTTAGGGTTTCAAAGTGTTATCCACGAGTACCAATTGGTAGTATGTCAATCTAAAATATTGCAAACTGTCAATCAACACGAGAGAGCGTTGCGTGAAGGGGGATTAAGGCATTTGCATGAAATTTTTACAATGTTTACTCTAGCTTAGCTTATGTTTATCTCATGTCAGCTCTCGGGATTAGCAAATCATCTATGATTGACCTCAGATAGAATCGCTGTTCTACATGAAATTGCTTACAGATGTAAGCACTAAGGTCGAGAGTGATTATCCAGTTTAGTTCTCTGTAGTAGCCAAGCCAACTTTAAGCAAGACGGATATAACTGAGTTTGATAAGAAACGTCCACGTGCTCTAATAAAAATATTTCCGTCAGTTTTCATAAAAATATAGCCATTTATAACCAATAGAATAGTAGTATCATCAACGTAGAAATCTGTCTGTTCAATGACACATACTTCACAAAATAGAAAATGCATTTATATTATTAAAAGATTTAACTACCTAACTTTGGGATAAAATGTGTTATCCACGAGTACCAATCGGTAGTACGTCGATCTGAAATATTGTCAACTGTCAATCAATGCGAACGAGAGTGTTAGCGTGAAGGGGATTAAAGTTTTTGCACGAAAATCTGGACTAGATCTAGATAGCTTTATACATATGTATATTAATCCGTTTGGTCCTAGTTTTTGATAATGTGTTAAATTATGTATCTACGAAGTTATAAGTGTTGGCACTAATAGATTCGCTATTAGTGCCACCACTTATTTTATATACCTATTACTAAAAATCAAAAATATATTATACTATATACTATATATCGACTATATTATGAAAACTTTTCTCTTGAATCACTCTACCTATTAAAAGAAACAGCATCAATGTATGTAGTATTAGTATTTTTTTTTATAATAAAGAAGTAGCAAACGAGCATGCAGTTCACCTGATGGTAAGTTTTCTCTGCCGCCCATGGACATCTGTATGCAACTTTATACAGAACGTAGGTTCTATATAAAGTCAATCACAGATGCTACTCCCGAGGACTAGCATGGTCGTCTCATATAAAAGTGTGCCGCCAAACACACCCTTCCATCGAAACGCAAGGAATGCTTCACGTTATAAGTAGGTGTGGCGGTGGTACCTCCACGGTCGAACTACAATGTTCTACCACCTTTATAATATAGTTTCACGCTCACAACAAACAGACTACGTATAAAATAATTTAATTTCAAAGATACCTAGTTGGACTCGAACTCTAATTCATAGTGTCGTAGCCTAGGACGGCGACCAATATGCTTTGATATATATTTATTTTTCATTACTAACTAAATACTATCAGTACATCAATAAAAAGTTAGGAAATTTACATAAATATATTTTTTACGCTGTAAATCTGATACTGTAGTGCATATTGGACTTTCCACTATGCCTATGGCCTCAATCAGTGTGACGTCATATTACTTATGTGAGACGAAGAGAAATGCAGGTCCAAGTGGTATATTGGGAAACGAGAATAAAGGAGACAAAATATTGTTGTGTATAAATGTGTAGCGTAAACAAATAATTCATACTTTCAAACTTTTAGCTGAATCGTTTTTTATTGCATTGATATTATTTTACCAGAGATTCTGCATCTAGGTATCCATTCCAGTATTTGTACTGAATTAGCCTGGGTAGATTGATTAGTGACTTTGTGACGTGGCCACGATTATCGCTTGTTACCAGCGAAGTGGTGAACGACTTAAATCATCTGGTAAACGATTCGATGATACACTCGTTCACGGTCACCACCGATTAGCTCTTAACTTTTTACCGTCAAGGAATTAACAAGCGGTCTTCTTTGGAGATCAGTGTAAATCATGAACATATAATTCATACTACAAATACGAGTAAGTCCTTTTGGCATCGTAGTCCTCGGGAGTAGCAACGCATCTGTGATTGACTTCAGATGGAACCCATGTTCTGTATGAAGTCAATTACAGACGTCCATGGGCGGCAGTGACCACTTACCATCAGGTGGACTACAAGCTCGTTTGCTACTTCAGCTAGATAAAAAAAGGTAGGTCTCCCGCCAGGCTGTGATCATGCCTGGGGAGCGGCCGCGCTCCGACAGTCGTTGTTCCGAACTTGTATAAATATGCTAGGTATTGAAAATACTTCGATAGCATGTTTTAGAATACTAGTAGCGCTATCTCTTGATGAGTAGCGGGAGGTCGCCACATCCTGTTCGCTCAAGGAAACTTTATCAACAAAGAGACACGTTTGAAAGTGTTAGAACTTTTTGTGGTTGGACTCTGGACTTTGTGGACACTACCTACTATCGCCTCTACCAACTACTCCTATTACTGTTATATAACAGCAGTGTTAAGCTCTGCTATGTTCTGATCTGAATCTGTCTGATGTGAATGTTTCCTCTACACTCGAAGGGTTCCAACTGGATCTTCAAAAGTAGCAACGGATTTTTGCTAACTTTAGATGAAACTGTGACTGTGAGGTAATTTCCCATCGGGTGGACTGCATGCTAGTTTGCTACCTCCATGTTATAAATAAAATATATTTTTTAAAAACAAGCTTTTATTTCAATGCAATGAAAAGAAAAAAAGAATTTGTAGTAATCAAATACAATTTTCACAATTTTCTATTATATAAAAGCCTATCACGGGTTTGTCCACATTAGATTTACTCCGTTCTATGTCTTTGGTATCCTAAACTATGCTCGATATATATTAGGCAATACGTCCAAATTACCGGTTACAAAAACGTAAATCGTAGTTAAATAAACATTTTGGTATTAATCTTATATAAATATCCAATTATTATTATGCTGTACTAATTACTGCTAACATGAAAAGTCACATTACGTAAATTAAAATTATTTAAATTAAACGTAAGTTCAAATTTACTTCACATCAACGTATTTATAGAGCTATTAAATATGTAGTGACTTAACTCCACTTTTGTTGAATTTGCAAATAAAATGTTGTGAAGTACCTATCGCTTGACGAAGAGATGGGCTATGAATAGTAAGCCTGTATTAATATTTTATTATTAATCGACCGGTGCCCATTTTCGCTACTCTTTATTCAAGGCGACCATCTTAGTACCCGGGAGTAGCATTGCATCTGTGACTGACTGCAGATAAAATCCTAGTTCTGTACAAAGTTGTTTCAGATGTATGGACATCTGTAACAACTTTGGCAGCCACTTATTATCAGATGATTACAATGTTCCTTTGCTTTTTCAATTTTATTAGGAAACTAGCTGTACCCTGCGCGCGTTGCTACACTAGCACAAAAAAAATACAACAGAAACGTTCGCGAGCTCATGAATAACAACTTTGCTACAGATCATTACATGATTAAATGAATAGTTTACGATTCTATAGAGAACATACAGACAAACATTCAGTTTTATAATGAAAAAGAAGAAAAAAGAAAATGTAAACCAACCAAATCTTCACAGACGTCTAATGCGGTCAGATATAAATAGCGCTTATGGCCTATTTTTGTTAAATATACCTGATAGGTAATGAAATATATGAATTTTAAAATGGAAGTTTGATGGTGACCATTTGACAATCCTAATTACATTTTACCATAACTGATTTTCATTCGTTTCCCTCGCTGACATTAAGTCAGTTACTAATTCATATTTTTTTCTACTGCACCTATAATATGGTTAATAATGTTTTATTGTTAAAAAAATATTTGACAGATTCGATTGTCCTATAATTAAATTTTAAGCTGTTTCAGAAGGAAGGCTATTAATGCATATTTTAGACTGATAAGACTTCTATTACAAACCCCAAAAAAATCTTAGCAAGTATAATACTGTAAGTAAAAACAGCCACCATTATTGCTTTTGAAGTTTATTGCTTTTTTGCGTTCACACTGCTACTTGATAAAATAAATTTCAGACAAAAAGTACAAAATCTCCTTTATTTATAATCCACCGATGATAATATTATATTTGATATTTTGAATATACTTGTAACAAGTAATTCTCTGCTTGTATTATTAATCTTACTAATATTATAAAAGCAAAGGTGTTTGTAAGTTAGTTACTCTTCTACAGAAAAACTCTTAATAGTATTTGGATTAACATTGGCCTACAAAAAGTTTATGGATTCCTGGATTAACATACAGAAAAGTCTTTACCGTGGTAAACATAAGCGGGTAGAGTCGCGGGAAACAACTAGTAAGAAATGAAATGTCTTTAATGGTATACACTTCATCAAACCATTACAAAACTAAGATAAAGGTACTTGTGGTTATTTTTCTGAGTGAAATGTTCACATTACACTACTTAGAACTGCAGTTTAATTCAAGTAAAGTAAACGCAGTTTAATATAATACGTTCAAACTACATACCTGAGTCGGGTAGCAGTTTTCCTTTGAGCTCTACGTCGCTCTCCGCGGAAGTAGCTCCGTAGTTCTTGTACGTTTTGCCCGAAGGCTCTTCGAACTTCGTCACCTTGAAGCGTTCAGACATGTTGAAACACACTAACACTAATGGGTACACACACACTTACACTATAGTCATACACACAATACACTTATACTATGAACGTATTTATTAGGCTAGATTAAACTTTTACACTCATGATATGTCTATGGATATGTCCACTAAGATTCGATACGCATATAGATATGTCTTAGGCAAACTTTACATAGTTGAGATATGAAGTATCACATATCGTACTTTCTGGAAATAAACACAGATGAATACGTGATGTACATACGACTCGAAATGCGGTAAAACGTATTTTCCCGAAATGTTAATTAGCAAAAATAAAATAATTGCAGAGTGAATGTTAAATAAGTAGCGTTAAAATTAAATAAATTATAAAACTTAATAATTTTTAATAAATTGTACATGTATTTTAAGCAACATTAAAACAAAACATAAAAATAATTCTAACTAATTATAATTATTTAATGGCGATTAGTGCGTCAATTGTGCAATTTTAAAAGTTTATTGTTGCTTTTAAATGTAACTTTGCGCAATTTCATTTTACAAATCAAATTTTTCGATGCCAGTCACGCGCGCAGTATTCAATTTCCGTCACTCAATAAAAATACATTTAAATCTTTTTTACCGTCAAACGTTCATAAAATTTGTCCAACTTTTTTCCATATTATTTCAGGTCATATATTTTACATACCTATTGGATATTACGCGAATATTTTCTTTAGCAGCTGCATTACATAAATGAGTATCTGATTAATTTTAAATATAATTATATCATGTGCCCAACACGCCTTGTTTCATCTAACTACACGTGTTTCGAATTTTTTAATTTTCTTGTAACAAATCCTTTGCTAAATGAGGCACTTATCATGACAACCGCAGATTTGGCTAACGGCCAGGCTTGAGATCTAAGCTTTAACAATATTTCTTCAGTCTCTTAAACGCCTACTGACTAAATCTAATCTACAGTTACCGTCAATGTTTACTGGAAACTTTAAAGTATAGACTGAGATTGTGATGGCACCAGTATGCGTGTGAGGATAAAGTTTTCATAGAAATTATATATTTTATGCAACAAACCTTATTCTTAAACAAAATAAATGAAAATACCTTTTTGTCAAATATAATAAAGGCAGTACTAATATTGTAGCAAATAAACATCAATAATATTTTCTTTTTGTCTTTGGAGCAAAACGTATCTTGTTTATTCAGTGAATAAATGTAATCTAACACATTTGTTACTACCTAAACATTTATTATCACAAAGTTCGCGAGAAAAATAAAATGGGAGCAACCAATTCACTTACCTCCTACTAAAATTCTGTTTAAGTTTATCGTAAAAATTGTTAGAGAAAATCTTGAATAACCTACCCGTATAAAATATGTACAACTTGGTAAGAAACTTTCTTACGTACATATTTTATATCGCTTCCGACAAGAAAAGGCCTCTAATGAACGAATGTCGTGGCAACATCGCAATGCAGTCGAACCGCAAAAAGGCTGGACATGTAAAAATGCGGTAATTTATTGAAATGTCCACCTGAGCCGCGAAATTGCCAGTTACAGTGGAAATTACTCGCTACTTCAATTTGCGCTTCGAATTAGTTTCTAAGTTGCTCAGATAATGGAGCAGTTGTAATGTTGGCGAGGAACGATTAGCGAGGAACGAGTTGCGTCAATTTGATGGAAAATTAATTAGAAATCTGCTCGAAAATTCAGAATTACATAAACCAAAAAATCTACATGTAATCTTTTTCCTATTATGTCATTTTCATGAATTAATATGTTCATTATTAATTCAATCGTGGGATTTTAATAAATATCCTTTATCGTCTAATTTGATAATGTAATTAATCTAAATCATTTTAACGATTCTGTTTCAACGGAGTAGACAAAAGAAGATTTTTACATGACACGTATGTACGTAATATTATAGCAAGTGCAATATGTTCACAGTTATAATCATTGATTAACGCTCCAAACTAATATACAAAACAGATGTTTTCATGTTTGTTCAAATTATTAATGGACTGTTATCAATCTTTTTATGAATTAAATTTATTCAAATTAGAGGGCAGTACAAATTTAAAACTTGTTTTCAAAAGAATTGAGCCCTTAAAATTGGTTTTTACAAATATTTCATTTGTTTTATTTATCGTGAAATATTCGGTGTTTCGTAAATCTCTTTTGTTCCGACAAGAGACAAAATACTTTTAATTAGTGTCGTACTATTATGTATAAGTAAAAAGAAAGGACCTATTATTTATTTTATATAGCTCCTCCTCCCCGCCTTTCTCTCTAAGAAAACAATTCAGGGAAACGGTACACTTAACAGGATAAACAAGAACTAGGAAATAATTTACTAAAGGTGCGCACACAAACATTCTCAAAATTGAATTATTTTGTTACACAAGTATTTTATACGTTGCACGTCTCAAATGTGAAGCGTTTGAGGTAGTTCTATACTCTCACCGCATCAATGTAAAGCTATTTTACATGTATGTATGTACGCCCCTCTCTTTTATACCTGTGTCTTGAATTATAGGTGATTCTTTTTAGTTTGAGTCTGGTTTTAATAACATGGTTTTCTAGCCTGTATAGTATTCCCATCGTTGTACAGGGATCCCATTATCATACTCATACTAATATTATAAAGGCGAAAGTTTGTGAGTGTGTATGTTTGTTACTTCTTCACGTCTAAACGGCTGGAGGGATTTTCATAAAATTTAGTAGGGAGTTAGCTGACACTCTAGATTAACATATACGCTACTTTTTACTGTGTGAATCTTATTCCCACAGGACAATCGATACATCGTTTTTTAACGCGGGCGAAGCAGCGGGGTTCATCTAGTTTGATAATAATTATATATGTAATAATCAAAGCAGTGATAGCCTAATGGTTGAAACTTGACCTCTCGATCGGGAGGTCCGAGGTTCAAACCCCGACACGCACCACTGATTTTTCTAAAATTATGTGCGTCTTAGAAATTAATTATCACTGCTTTTCGGTGAAGGAAAACATCGTGAGGAAACCTACACACCCGAGAGTTCTTTAAAAAAAAAAAAGTTCTCGGAGGTGTGTGAAGTCCACAAAATTCGCACTTGGCCAGCGCGGTGGAATATGGCCTGATACTTTTTTATTCTGAGAGAAGACCCGTTGCCCAGCAGTGGGACAATAATGGGTTAACGTAATGTAATAACAGTCAAAACTACGTCGAAGGTCAACAAATCCTCAACTATACACATCTTGTTAGAAACTTGAAAGTATTCAACGTGTAGCGCAAAGTAAGCAATATTTGAAGTCTGAAAATGCAACAACTTTTCACTTCCAGCGGAATATTTCCCGGAGTTTTCTGCACACTTTTCCAATACTTTTGTAATGAACTGTTGATAGCTACGGAACAAAATTAACTACGTGTTGCCGATTGTTTCATAATAACAAACGATGTATCATATATACAAGATTACTGTGTATCATTCTCCCATGTATCACAGGCTCTAAAAATATATTGATGATATCATTTTCCGTGTATTATTATTATTGTAGTGTAAGAAGTAATTATCTTTGGAAGTTATGTTTATAATTATCTTAAATCCTGCAGCAAAAATATATTATGATTAAAATAGGCCTATGAAACGCGGGATAACAGTAAAAAATACAGTTGAATTGAGAACCTCCTCGTTTTTGGAAGTCTGATAAAAATTGTAAAAGTAACTTGTTCTACCCGCGTGGCGGTGCGGTCACTATCCCGACATAACACGCATGGGGTTCCGGGTTCGAAATCATAGTGTAAAAAGCATTATAGTGTTTTTTTTTATAATTTAACCTAACGATAAGGCAGATGGGCTACATGATGGAAAGTAGTCACCGTCGCCTATGGACATTCGCAACACCAGAGGAGTCGCCAATGCATCACCGGCTGTGAAGGAGAGCTCTTTTCGCACCTTTCTTGAAGAAGTGTTACTATAACTACTAGTTAGCAACAAAAAATATGTAGGTATTTATTTATGCCTATTATTATTCTAATCTGTATAGCAATATACTTAAGATTTTTTTAATCCTTATGATCATCAATTGTGTAAAATGATGAAACATTGGAAAAGTGCACATAATATTTATTCACTTCAATTTAGAGGCTTGGTAATCACTGAAAAACGTAAATTGTAATTCCGTAGTAGGACTTTCACAGTATTATTTAATCGAATAGCTACGAAACCTGATCGAGATCATGCACCATTTCGTGAAGGAACTTCCAATTTTAATAAACCAAACGTATCTTCATTTTCGTTCTCATTACGTGCCTTCTGTCTCAGTGAATCGCAATCTCTTACAATCGAATTTAGATCTTTCGACAGATAAATTAGATTCCAACGAAATAAGGCATTTAAATTTCCAATAAAGTGCGCATTTCAGAGAATTACACTGTATAAAATACGTCGATTTGCTCCTCTTAGTCACGTTATTAGTATTTACGGAGAAATTTCCAGTTTATCGGAGGCATTTGGTCGCAACGCGGGACCGATTCTAATTCTATTGAAAACAAGATATTTAAATTAATATTTTTGTAACGAGTAACCGATGTAATATAACATAGTAATATGGTATGCAAACTCTGCCGCTCATGAACCTTTCTAAGCGGCTCAAAATAGGAAATTATAACCAATGAACCCTTAGTAAAAGCTAATTATGTTTTCTAAAACAATCATTACGTTTTCATTCATACATTGCAATGTACATCGCATGTTTTTGTCTTCAACCATGCTTTGCAATGACGACCCGCGTGGCGGAGCGGTTACTATACCAATGACGAGCAATGGGTTCCGGGTTCGATTCCCGGCCAGACATGTATCTGAATGATGAGTTTAGATTCATATTCTGGGTCTGGGTGTTTGTGTATTCACCTTGTGTGTGTCCATAATAACCACGACACAGGGGAAAATCCTAGTGTGGGGCTATAAGTGTAGAAAGCGTATTTGCAATGTTCAATGATAGGCAAGAATCTAAACAATTATTGATTTTAAGCAGATGTAAAAAAATATACTAATTGCACATTACTAGTGATGTAAGGAATATTATTATTTGAACATTCGCGAATGCGAATGTTCCTTACCATCATTGGCAAATCCGAGTGGGAATGTTGTTTTTTTTTTTCAGTTTTTGCTGTAGGATCTAAGGATCTAGATTTGGCGACCTATTTTTGTTTGAAAATTTTCAGTTCGATTCCAGTTAGCATAGGTTTGGCGACCTTATTTTGAAAAGCTCTGCAATTCTCAAAAATATTCCTACAATTCGTGCGAATACGAATATTAAATGCATCACTACACAGTACTTCTTTCCTTCTGCTAATGTCTCACTTTAGATGCCTTGTGAGAGTATTGGTTATATTACACGGGAAACTGGCATACACCATGATATTGTCATCATAAAAGATAATATAAAAATGTAAGACGCAAAGACAAGTTATCTTCCGATAATAAACATTTTAATTACTGCAAGATTATCACATTAACTACAGTTGAAAACTGAACGTTTAAAAGTTTCTACATTGTTTTAAACGCGAATAACAGCACGACTCTAACGATCTACAAACTTTGTGTATAGGGTTGTCACTACTCAAATATAGTTGAATATAGGTAGGTACTTTAAAACATAGAAATTAATTTGAAGTACCGAATAAGTGTTTCTAATTAAGTTTGTATACACATAGTTATGATTTTGTTTATATTGCTATAAAATCAATTTGATGAAAAATATAATATTCTTCTTCTATATAATATAGGGACCAATCATATTAGGGAATCTTATCATACCTTACGTATAAAACAAAATAGTAAGGTATTACGCGTAAGTATTTTCTTTAAATACAAATCTATGAAATAGTGTACAAACACGTATAAACAACGCTGTGTGCTCAACATACTAAGCAAAATTGGTTGTTCAAAAACAGTTATTAGCGCTAACATGAGGTATCAAATAATATACTTAGCGTTATATATTTTTGACAGCCCTAGTAATGTCTCAGTCAAGATGGAATGTCCACAGACGTAATGGAATCGAATCACGAAACTTTGACATGTCTCGAGTATTAATTTGAGTTGTAATTTATGGATACACTGCGTCACGCTTTGACATATACATAATCATAAGTAATTGTTAGTACAATGCCCTTGTTACGACATTGCTACATTTTATAGAAAACATTAATGTTTAGGATTTTGCCAATAAGGATGTTTACAAAAATTCAACTATTTTAATAAGATAATTGCGTGAATTTAAAATGAAGATTCTTTTTGGACAATATCTGAACGCGTGGCGATCGTTAACCAAGCGACTATGGATTAAATCCCGGATTAGACAGAAATCTTATTTCGAAAATATAATATACTGAATCCAAATTCGGTCAAAAACCGAAATCAAAAGGAATTTTACAAGAGTCCCAGACCCGTTGCTACGTCTAGGAGACTACCTTAGAATACTTGACTTAAGTAGGTATTTCTCCTTTACCTACCTCTCCCGTCAAATCTGAATATAGTAACACAAAACTTTGCTGTTAAACATACTTACAATAAATACCTAATAACATATAAAAAAAGAAATAAACGTACACCCTATATTTTGCAAAGGCGAGGCGGTAGTAGAGCACTACCTCAGCGCCCGTGTCATAGATGTGCGATATTGTTTGAAGAATTGAAAACAAGTAGAGTAAAAAAGTAAAAAATCTATAAATTTTAGAATTGTTGTAGCACGATGTAACATTAAGTCTTAATTTCGTGAAACTTTTCTACGTAAAATTATTACAATTAGAAGCTTTGGTAGCTGTATCACGCGGGCAAAACCGTGTGTCACAGCTCTCGTCAACCCATTATTGTCCCACTGCTGGGCACGGGTCTTCTCTCAAAATGAGAGTTTTAGGCCATATCTAGTCTACCGCGCTGGGCAATCGCGAATTGGTAGACTTTGCATACATCTGAGAATTTATTTTTTTAAAGAACTCTCGGGTGTGTAGGTTTCCTCACGATGTTTTCCTTTACTGAGAAACAATGATAATTAATTTCTAATACGCACATAATTTAAGTAAAATCAGTGGTACCTAGGTACCAGTGCCTTGAACCTTGGACCTCTTGATCGAGAGGGCAAGTCTTATACCATTAGGCTATCACTACTCTACAACTCCTCTACTTTATTAAAAATATTACAGTTAATAGCTTTGGTAGCTGTAAACGCGGGTAAAGCCGTGTGTCACAGCTAGTAACCCATAAATCAGGTGTCGCGTTGCCAGTACAATTACGAAAGGGTTACCTTTAAAACTATGCCGAAAGCCTTGAATTTCGGCAAGTATCGGTACATGACGCCAAAATTTTATTATGACTCATTCATGTCCTTACACGCAATCCGCATTATAATAAACCAACGTCTTGAAATAACCTTTCCTGAAATACTGCATTGCCGCTTACCTACATTTTAGTACTATTATATCATAATCGATTTAACAGATTGTAGGTTTATTACTTTATTATACGGCGTTTGAGAAATATAAAACTAATTGCGTAGGTACACCACGTAATCTTAGTTTTTAAAATTTTAGAAAGACTAGATATATTTCAAATCTTTCTGTCAAAATATAATCTTCATTTAATTTAAGTGTTTAGTCCAAATTAGTTTAGTTGCTTAAAATTGGCTATGTATGACAAATTGTTGAAAACAAATAAAAAGTTACACAATATTTTTATACACGTTCCATTGCCTTGTTTTCTGGACTATTTAAGTACTATATTAACCTTTTTTCCAGTGATATGTACCTATTTCTATTTTGAAATTTGAAGAAGAAACCGAGCATGCAGACCGTGTGAAGGTCACTACCGCCCTTGGACATCTGTATGCAATTTTATATAGAACAGGGATTATCGGATTACAAGAAAATATCGGATTATTTGACACTTATTCTCGAAATATAAAAAAAATACAGACGAATTGAGAACCTCATCCTTTTTGGAAGTCGATTAAAAAGAACATATGAGTTTCCATATCACGCAAACCAGTATAACATTCCAAACTTATACAAATCCAGCAATTTGTAATACAAGTAACAAGCAAACAAAATAAAACTCAGCGCATTTCAAGTGCCGCATTATATCATGTTGGCGTTCCATAAATAATTCTATAAATATAACGAGCTACAATCGGCAGATACTGAAGCAATCCAGTATAGTAGACAATCGACACCCAATTGATACGTATTGGAAACCAAGAATTGAGTGCCACGGCCGGGCGAACAACCGTTAAAACTTGAATCAATTTAGCGCTGATATTTTTTTAATTTTATAAATGCGAGATGTTCTGAGTATGTGTGTGTGTTTGTGTGTTTGCTTCTCTTTTACGAAATAACTACTAGTCGGATTACGCTGTAATTTGGCATACTCATAGTTTATTAAAAAAGACACGTATGTGATGTAGATGACGAATATAGATGTAAAAGACGAACTTGTTTTGGGTCGACCAACTGCAGTTCGACTTAAATTTTAACACACCCGCTTTCTACACTCATAGCCCCACAGTAGGATTTTCTCCTGTGTCATGGATACCATGGACACACACAAGATGAATACACAAACACCCAGACTCAGAACACGTATCTAAACTGATCATTCAGATACCTGTCTGGCCGGGAATCGAACCCGGGACCCATTGCGCGTCAGACCGGTATGGTAACCGCTCCGCCACGCAGGTCGTCAAGTTTATGTCGAGTTTATGACCTAGACTTAACACATTAGACCCTTTACTATGGTAGACGTGACCGTAGCGGTCAAAGTCGCGTGAATAACCTAGTCACAACTATTTATGTTACAAAATTATTACCCTGAACGAGAATTTATTGCAGTTTTTAATCGATGTAGTGGTATTTGAAAGAAAGAAAGAAAGAAAAAATATTTATTTCGTCAGTTTTCACTACAACAGGTCTGTTTATAAGGTGCAAATTTTATTTCTACAAGTTTGAGGTTGCAGCGAGAACTAGACGAAAATGGAGTCGCACTCGACATAAGCCGCGGATCCCGTGCGGCATCCACGACGGCCGATTTTCAGTGCGCCCCAGGTTCTCGCGCAGAACGGTCAGTGGCGATTTATGTGTATATATCCTATTATATTTATGTGTATATATTTATTTATTTAACGAATGCAAACTCTACAATTAGAGATGGTAGATAGTAGAGAGTTAGGTAGGTTGACTCCGTAACCGCCTATTCACTTCCTATTTTTTGCCGTAGACTATCTGTTTTAAATATTGCTAAATCATATTCAGATGGTTGGATAAGACAGACACAATTATACGAGGTTTCTACTTAAACCTGGGGTAGTGTCTATCCAATCTAACCCAACCTTATTTGAACTTGAGTTTACTAATGTCACAAAGAAACGAAAACAAATATGTATATTTAATCAATCAAGTAACACGTAAATAAATAAGAGTCTTACTATATTTATTATTATTTTTTACTATATTTATTATTTGCGTACATCGTGAACTATATTTTCGCTTGTTACTTCAAACACAAAATGTAAGTTTTAAGAAATCTTGCAACCGAATATGTATATTAAAATTTGCCATATTGCTTTTAAAAAATATGTAAAAAGACCCCTATTTTAAAGCTTCCTGTATTGCACATCGGAAATGGGGACAGCTAGCCCTTCAACAGCGATGGCCTTGATAGGGAGAGCCCTTATTGACTCACCTGCTTGTGTTTTGCATTGAAATTAAATGTTTTTATTTTGCATAGGCCTACGGAGGTACTTACAAATTGTCAGTTACATATTTTTTTAACACTACCATTGAATCGCAACACGACCTCAACTGAGAAGATCCGGCAAGACTCAGTGGGTTTGTCTTTTTATTTGTATGTCTTTTATGCCATATTGTTATAATCATCAGTTAAAAAAGTTAGCTCCAGTATCTTACCTTATATTTGGCTGAACAAGATGCATTTTGCTACTAAGACTGTTTTATAGAAGGGTCATAAAGTAATTTTATTAATTTAATTTTCAGGTTATTCTTTCCATAGTCACATATTAAGTGTATATATTTTTATTACACCTATGGCAAGTGCCTACTGCTGCCCATAGACATTTGTAAATAACACCGGATAAGATTTGTCTTACTCGAGACAGCCACAATTGCTTCGCTACTCCAGAGGACTAAGTTGAGACTGATAAGTATTAACACATTTCATATTAAAATACAGCAACACTTAAGACTATTTTTGTTCTGGCCAAAAGAAGTGAGATGAGGATCCTGCCACATTGGAACCAAAACAGATAACTCAAAAACATATTTTGATTGTATAATTCAATTACAAAAGTGATTAATGATTTTGCTATTTTAAAGCCGTACCTATAAGATTAAAAGCACTTCATAATTTACAGAAGTGGGTTAAGTTGATTACAAAATGCTTCACGGACCGAGAAATCCTGTTTGCACCACTCAAAACGTTTTAGCATTTCTATCGAGCAAGTTGTTAATATGATTATTCTATGTTAACATAGCTGTTAATTTGTTAACATTATTGATAAATGTGTAAAACATTAACGTGTTATAATTTTTGTTCATTTATAAATTACATACTTTTAGATTTAGATACAGATACACAATTTCTACACTCATAGCCCCACAATAGGATTTTCTCCTGTGTCGTGGGTACCATGGACACACACAACACGAATAAACAAACACCCAGACCATGAATCCAAACTCATCATTCAGATACGTGTCTGGCCGGGAATTGAATCCGGAACCCATTGCGCGTCAGACCGGTATGGTAACCGCTGGGTTATCGAATTACGCTAGATGGTCTAAAATGAACTACATACTTATACTTATTAATAGAATCGCATTTGAAGTTGCCACTCATATGAAGTTATTCCCAATAACTTCATATGAGAAGTCTTCTTCAGGGGTATAACTACTATTACGCTAGATGGTCTAAAATGAACTACATACTTATACTTATTAATAGAATCGCATTTGAAGTTGCCACTCATATGAAGTTATTCGAAATAACTTCATATGAGAAGTCTTCTTCAGGGGTATAACTACTATTAAAACCCCTCCTGCACCTATGAAATCCAACCATAACGTTTAAAAATATTGCTATAAGGCAAAAATAATAGAATTTCGATTAAAAACTTATAAAAAGAGTATCTACAATTACAATCACACGACTTTTTTATTTTATATGAATTAATCATTAAATATATATATTTGTGGTAAACCACATTGACATACTTAGGTATAATCATATATATAAATGTATATGCCTAAATGTATGTCACGCCGTTTTCCTTAGTCAAGTGCCACGTATGACTTGTTAGCTCTTCTATAAATAAATCCGATGAATAATCTATATGTTCATATAGTGAATTGATATTGATATTATTAACTACTGTAAAGAGAAAATTATGACACAAGAATATCCGAATTTTATACTGTTTTTCTAATTTTTATTTTTGAGTTGTTGACCCGGCGTACTTCGATCCGCCTAAAAGTCAAAAACTTAAAATTATCAGTGTTTCTCCACTATATTATACATGTATTATACATAAAAATATTTGTCTTGAATCACTCTATCTATTAAAAACTGCATTACAATCGGTAGCATAGTTTTAAAGATCTAAACATAAATAAGGGCAGACAGCGTGAAGAGACTTTGTTATACCTACTATGTAATGATGACTCAGATCTTTTTATTTTTTTTGTATGATAAGAGTAAAAAAATATGTACCAAGTATATCAAGTACTATATGTAAATAAAAGTGTTCACTTCTAAATACTTCAGGATTCTAAGAATCTTTACGCATTATTTACCGATTTTAGTGATAGAGCTTATTGCGATAGAGCTAAAAAGCAAATTCATTGGACTTACGTACAAAAAAAACCATGTCTACAATAAAGTGATCCACTTTAATTATTACTTATTACTATTATTTTGTTAATACCCATTTTAATAATACCTATTCAATAAAAAAACTGATTACCTATTAACATACCAAAAATGTAATAGCTCATAGATTACATATACTGAGGAGATTTAATTTTTAAACGGTTCTCAAAATGAAGACGAAACGATGTTGTACTGTCTTGTCCGTCTATCTTGTATACTGTCTAGACTTGTCTTGTTCTTGTACACTTCATATAAAAATACACGTGCCATTCTTCCATAGAAATAAATAATTCATCGTGTTTCTTAGCGTTTGTGTTATAACTATGAATATCGAAATAACATTGTGTCATATTTTATTCGTGTAAATATACCTACTCGAGATCTACGCGTACACAGGAATGTACTTGAAGGTCAGAAAGACCTCAGAAATATGTTCCGAAAAATCTGACAGCAATATTTGCAATACGCAACGCAAACACGTTTGTACAAATCTGCCTTGTTGCTGAGCAACTCAGATGAATAAATAATAGAATCACCCTTTCTATTCTATTTAATAACTAGAGGAATATCAGAAGTATGATAAATCATAAATACTAAATGTCTTTTTTTTGTTCTTGAAGAGGAAACCTTCAAAAGGTACCCGACGCCGTGGGAGCGACGCAGGGTGTTGTGGGATTTTTACCGCACTAAATACATAGTAACCAATAAAAATGCAGTTATGTGTCATCATGTACGAAAATATAACTCAACATAACATAAAATTCAGATGTGACTGGAACCCCGGCTTTCAATGTTTTTATTTATTTTTTATATTAATACATAAACTCCACAGACTGATCGTCCGTGCCTTTTTTACAATAGTTCTTTTTTTAACTTAATTAGTCATGGCTATGTCTCATCTGTGTTATCATACGGACTTATCATTTGGGGCAACTCTACAGAAGCAATACGTGCATTTAAAGTACAAAAAAAGTGTATACGAGCCATATGTGACGTCCACCAAATAGATAGCTGTAAACCATTATTTACAAAAAATAAAATTTTAAGTTTGCCATGCATGTATATTAAAGAAATGTGTATGTTCGTATATAAATATCCATGGTATTTTCAAACTAAAGCAGAAGAGTCATGCAGGCCTGTTAGATATAAATATAGGTTAGTTCTGCCTCAGTGTAATTTAAAGATGCACAATAAAAATGTGTATGTAATGGCTATAAAAAATTATAATTGACTTCCTGACTTGTTTAAACAATTGCCGTATAATAGATTTAAGAATGAAATTATAATATGGCTTCAAAATAAATGTTTTTATTCTATTAATGAATATTTAGAAATAAGTTGACATTATTATAATTAATTGTATATTGACATGAATATTTTTATATAAGTAATAGTATCTTGCTTTCGATTTGTTTAAATTAAATATAATAGTACACAATTACAATAAAAATAAACATAAACAGTCATTTATATGACAATTTGCACGAAATGGCAAAATAAGAGGATCTTCTTTTCAAGACATACTACCATACATTTGTACCTTTTTTAGCAAATAAAGATTTTGATTTGATTTGATTTGATTTCTTTTTTAGCTCCACGTTAGGCCATCGCTGTCACCATCACATTGACGAGTGCGGTGGTGGCAGCGTTAGCTGTTTAGGAAATCTGGCCTTCAGTGTTACAAGTTAGAGCACTCCAATAAAACTCTTTGGAGCAGCAATAGTCTAATGGTTGAAACTCAACCGCTCAAACAAAGGTCCGCGGTTAAAATCTCAGGCAAGCACCTCTGATTTTTACAAAATGATATGCATATTACAAATTATTTATCACTGCTTTACTTTTGGCAACCTACACACCTAAACGTTTACAAAAATAAAAAGGTTTTAAAGATAAAAATACGCTTTCCACGCTTTCTACACTCATAGCCCCACACTAGGATTTTTTCCTGTATCGAGGGTACCATGGACACATACAAGACGAATACACAAACACCCAGATCCAGGACATGAATCTAAACTCATCATTCAGATACCTGTCTGACCGAGAATCCACGGCGTTACATACACCCTGACGTATAGAATTAGGTATCGTTATTTATAATATCTCACATTATAAATTAAAATTCCCCGAAGCAACGAGCCAGTGCTAGAGTTTCTAACAATATTTGCCTACGTACCTACAAACATAAATACATATTGAATAATTACAATTACTAACTACTACATACCTACTACTTATGAACAAGATCTACAAATATAACTAACTTGTAATCACGTTATACAATTTTATAAATCTAGAATGAATAATTCTAGATAGTGTTTATTATAAGATACAGATATACTGGTAATAACGTGTATGCTTTGAATAAAAAGATGTATTGTATAAATGAAACAGTGAAATATGAGTCAATAAGGAGACCACAACAAAAATATGCATTAGAAATCCGTTCAGTTATGAAATTGTCTTTTCAATTGTGGCCTTTAGGGTCTTTTTGTCGAAATCTTTAAAAAAATCTATTAGCTGAAACCTAGGTTAAATGTGTCGGCGCTGTAGTTCCGGGACCAGAATAGAGCTACGGTATCCCTTGCCTGTCGTAAGAGGCGACTAAAAGGGGCTTTCGGGGTTGCAGGCGGCTAGAGTGGGAGATCGAACCGTCCAGCCAAGCGACCCCGGGAAGGACGGGGGCATGTGTGGGCGCACGCCGCCGTAAATCAGAGAAGGTGCGGTAAGCGTATTCACTCATCAGGGACGACCCTGAAATAGGCATCGCACTCGGAGGACTTCGGTAGTGTTCCGTTGGAGATCCTGGAGTCCCCCACGCAACGCTGAGGACGACCACCGGGAGAGTTTTAGTGCGATAAGAATCCCACATGACCCGCGTCGCTCCCACGTCGTCGGGGACATTCAGAAGGTTTCTCCCTCATAAAAAAAAGTTATCCTGCTTTATCGTTATCGTTTAACCGTATTCCTATCAAAAGTGTTTTTTTATTATTAAGAGACATTCATCAGTTCTCAGAAGAAAAGCCTTAATACTCTTCAAACAAAAAAAACTGTAATCTAAAGCGCTCGTACTCATATGTAAATATGACCAGACATACCACACCAGACTACCATTTTAGCTGAGGAACAAGCAAATATTCATGGGTAATGACCTAACATTAGTAAATCAAGGTTGTTTCTACTACAATAACAAAAAAGGTGTGTCTCTATACAAAAAAATGGAGCGCATTAACTTTTCTAGAAACCATACCGGTATCTGCTATTCATTTGACGCGAGAAAAGAAATACGTCGAACGCACACACGTACCTACATACTTATACACACACACAAACGCAGAAAACTTCACTCATTACCGCAAAAATGAAGTAGTCATTAAATCAACGCAAAGTTCAAAGCCCCAAGCATCGTAAAAACTGTAATATATACAATAATTAAAGTATAATACGTATGCAGTAACATTTGCAACCTGACATCAAGGTAACACAATGTTGTAACAGCTGAGTGGATCAATAAGTATTAAATGTATATTTACGTACATGTTAACTCTTTTGTTATTCTAATTAAAGTATCTAACGAATTGTAAATATATTTTCAAAAATGTTCATATTTACAGAGTTTCTATTTGGCGTTGAAGTGAATGAAACATCGTGTTATGTCGTCATGTTACGTTTTATTTTATTGGAAGACTATGTATCAATAGGTTATTGCTGCAGCTCTGTTCGCTTTGCTTAAGTATACCTCGGAAATTTGTTAATACGTATTCTTTATTTTAATCTAGGTCATATACCATGTTTGTGCGAAATTCCAGCGAAATCCAAGCGATAGTTTTTGCGTGACATAGTAACAAACAAGCCTAGATCCTAATAAACATTCACATTTATATGACTTATACCAACGAAATTTATATTATTTTTATTATATTTATGTGAAATTCCTCTAAACTTCGTTTATCAAATTATAAACAAAATTGAAATCCGATTAATTCTTCCGGAGATAAACATTAATACGGGTAATTACATTTTCCACAGTTTTAAAATAAATCTCATTTGCGAAGTTAAACTAAGTAAAAAATATTACATTGCCGTTATAAGTGTCAAAGTCGACGCCAAACAAAGGGACGGAGCTTGATTAAACAATAATTTTAATTAGGTGTCACAGAGAACGGAGAGGGAATCGAAAAAGTTTTGGGATAACAAAAATGCGAAGTTTCCTATGAGCTACCTAAACTGTACATCTATTTATATATGTTCGACCCGCATGATAGATACAATCATGACACATTAGGCAAAGGTTTCGACGTCCCTGTAGCTCCGGGATCAGAATAGGGCTACGGCATCCCCTGCCTGTCGTAAGAGGCGACTAAAAGGGGCTTCCGGAGTTGCAGACGACTAGAGTGGGAGCTCGACCCGTTCGGTCAGGCAATCCCGAGAACGACGGCGGTATGTGTGGTTGCATACCGTCGTAAAGACTAGACGGAGCGGTGGGCCTAGCCGCCCGTCTGGGAGGAGCCCGATGGGGCAACGCGCTCGGAGGATTCCGGTTGCAGTCGTTCCGAGATCCCGGAGTCCTCCTTTTTAGCGCCGAGGACGGCCCCCGGGGGGGTTTTAGTGCGGTAAAAATCCCACATAACCCTGCGTCACTCCCACGGCGTCGAGTACCTTTTGAAGGTTTCCCCCACGAGAATAAAAAAAAGCAAAGGTTTCGAAACTTATTCCTCACACAGGTAAATTATTTTGTACTAGTCACCCGTCGCAACGGTCGAAGTTCGACTGATATGCAACTCAAAAACTAAACTAGATATTGTCCAAAGTACCTACTTCTCAAATTCAATTAAATTTTCTTAATTTTCTAGTTTTAATACACCCGAAACTTATTGTCCCACTGCAGGGCACGGGTCTTCTCGCAGAATGAGAGAGTTTTAGGCCATAGTCCACCGCACTGGCCAAGTGCGGATAGTTAAATCTGTTTAATCCTCTATTTTAAATCTGTTTAATCCTCTATTTTGCTACTGTTATTGCCGTACAAACCGACTATTCCAATAGCTATACTGATTTCGGAACATTCACGTAACGACAATTAATAATGACTTGTAGCGAAGACATCTATGCGATACATAATATTTAAAAATATAATATAATACCAGGGAGGAAGAATGTGGCGGATATAGACATTAATAATATTTTTATCACTAGTTTAAAAATAGACAGCTGTAACACTCATAAAATACCTAAAGCAAATATTTAAGTGGGTGGTTTATTGGTTTACGGATTGTATTGAAGCGGGGTTGCCAATCTTATTGTTTTCCCAGAATTATATAAACATGACCATCGATAACTAAATTAACAAAAGGTTATATTACAATTAAGGTAACGACTTTTTATTTAAGAAACAACTACAAAAGAGTCATTAAAATGCACGTAAAAGTATACATATAAATGGAGCCTTCCACAGACATCTAATTATCAATCCCAAAAAGTTTCGGGTCCTACGAGAGGTTACGCACAGATGCGTTGCTACCCTTATGGTCTACGTTTGAATTACTTCGTGTAAGCTTCGCCCTTACCACACCCTTCAAACCAAAACTCAGAAGCATTTAACACTGTTTTTAGAAAGCAGAAAAAAATGTGGCGGTGGTACGTAAATGACATGAATGATGCATTCATATCATAACAAAATGCCTTAAGGGGGTAGGTCTACTTTTTTTTGTTAGGATTTTATTTGGACAATATTTTTTTTTACAGTCAAGAATATCAGCGAAATTTTTATCGAAATAAAATGATTGACTTTCAACGTCTGTCATCTTATAAAAAAAACTGAAATTTTCCAAAACCCTTCGTTGAACCGGAGAACAACTATATAGAGAAGAAATGATAAAATTTCAACCCGATTGTTAAAGCCGTCTTCGAGTTACAGTGATCACCGACTTCGAAAACAAGGTGTCGAGAAAAACGACATTAAAGTTTTAGGCACGATCTGTTTTACTTAGTATAGCTTGCTTCAAAGTTACATATTTCAGCAAATAGTGGTTTGATTCAAATGTAAAGTTGGTAAATACGCGCAAGACAGTGTTTTTTTAGAAGATGGAATAAAAAAAACAACAATTTTTTATATTCTAACTAGACCTACCGCCTTAAGCGTGTATGTCAAGGATTACGTTTCCCTGAAATAATAATGGTTAAAATCGGTCATCAAATGTCAGTCAAATAAGCATAATAAAATACATTTTAGTACTTGCTTTTTGTCGTTTTAAATGAAACGACATTCATCAGTAAGCACTGCATTCATTCGTATTATCACAAATAATTACTCTCTTCCGGTGACATCCCCAGTGTATAACGATGAGCTCTTTAACACGACACTCAGAACTTTAGAGATAAAACTACACTAAGATACTTGTTGCTTCTCACAAAAAATAACAAACGTAACTGAATCTCACATGCACGGACACCTTACGATAATTCACCGATGAGACGCTCCTAGTTTAAAATTAAACAGATCAGATAACTCATTTATGTAAACAAACGCGGTTTACAAAAACTCATTTTTGTAAACTGTGATTTGGTTGATACAAGCAATCGTATTGTTCGGTTTTCGAATGTTATTTACTTTCGACAAATTCTCGACTGTGGATGATTCTAGATTAAAATTAAACGGATAACTCATTTTTGTAAACAAACTGCGATTTGGTTCGGAGATTAGGTAGGTTGGAATACGCTGAACTAAGTATTTGATTTCGTGTAAATATTTATACGTATTCGAATGTTTTTCATCACGATACCAGAGCAAAAGTCAATATGAACGAATATGCATGTTATTTTAATTTATTTATTCAACGGATCCGCTTCGAAGAATTACGACTAAGCTACCTACAATGTGAATTAGTATAAATAAATGTACATCACAAATTAGACATTAAAATTCACATTTTGCGTCGCTATACAAACAAGTACTAACAAACACTGACATAATTACAACGGCTATTGTATATACTATCAATACGTCTATTATTTCCATAACATGTGTTGAATTTGCTATAAGTTATACTGAAATAACGTATTAGTTACTGTTTTTGAATTGTTTGTTATCAACGCTCACCGAACACTCGAACAATACCAACGGGTACTGATAACGTTGCACGATCGATGCTCTAGAGGAGGCCTTGAGCGCGTATGAATGAAACTATTCGGGACAGAATGGTATTTACATTCGGCGTCCTCCACATGCCGGTGCCATACCGGTACGTTTACTGAGGCTTAGCATATCTAATCTAGTTAGCGATGCACTCTTGACGTCACTGAAGCCGGCGCGTGCCTCGAAAAAAAAGTTCAACAAACTTAACCTCGTCAATATAATCGGCAGCGATGCTAATAACGCATTCGTTTGTTTACGAAAACTCGAACGCACTCTGCAAAGTTTGCGTCAAACTTTTTCGTTTGGTTGCGCAAAAAAAAATTAAATACACAAAAATACGTGGTAGTATTGCTTTGTTTTGTTTTAAGTTAGGTATGTACTTTGTTGTTTCACGGCGCGGTCGGTAGTCGTTCACGGCGGAGCACGCGCGCTACACACGACGGCACGGACTCGTCTGCGAAGTCGCCGCCGCGCCGGCCCTCTGCGCAATTTCTACACACTTACACTACCGTACACTACAGCACTGTTGCAGCGTCCACCTACCCATCTGAAGTACGCGTGCAGCGCGTGTAGGAGTTTTCTTTTTCCACAATATGACACCGAAATAAAATTCGACTCAAACTTTTTGACTTGATGTCAGTAAAGTTTGAATCTAAGATCAATTAGATGGAATTTATTAATGATCTCAAAAGAAGCGAAATTTTAAATTAAAACTTAAACCATGTTTATCCAAAATTAACCTTAAGAATAAAATTGTGGTTAATATTTTTATTAATGACGCTTATATTTTTAAGGTAATTTATATTAGGAACATTAAATAAAAACATCTTAGGTAGTATATAAATATATATATAAATATATATAGTTAGTTAAGAACTATAGAGTTATACACTCCACAAAAATTAAAAGAAATTTTTTTTAAACTCTACTATTATTGTTGGTTTAACAGTATGTATGTCTGTTTACATAAAAAAGAATAAAACAAAATGAGTCGTGATAGGATACATTTCGTTTAGTTCTAACATCACCACATTCTTTAAATCCTAGGATAGGATCGTCTATAAAAAATACCTACAGAAGCGCAAAAAGTTTTATCATTAACAAAGTAATACATTATGTTGTTTAACATATGTTTCGATACACAAATAGAAATATAATAATGTTGTATAATTTGATAAGCAAGCGACGCATTATAATCACTTGAAACCAATTAACCTTTTCCGTTTTGAAATATGTATAACTTTAGTCAACAAACGTACATTATAATTTCAATTATAGCGGGAAAAGGTCAAATAAATTTCAAACTAAAACAATAATTAAACCTAAACAAATTATGTACTATAAGTATATAAATATGTATTGAGTTGAAGATTGACATCGATACGTACGATAAAAATAAAGGTTCAGCGCGTCTGTGTATTACCTTTTGCAAAAACTGTATGTGAATGTGATTAAGGTGTAATTCAATTTTCTATAATTTTTGTCTACCAGTTAAATTATACAACGGCTAATTTGAATTTAAAGGATTGCAGTCTGTCTTAAGGTAAAATTTTAAAAAAGAAGATATCACTATGAAGCATTAAGAACGCCGTTTGTATTGTTTTTTTTTGTCTTTTTTTATATTTGTACCTAAATAAAAAGCGGTTACCGTCGCCTATTTTGCAACACATTACATTTGCAACACCAGAGGAGTTGCCAATGCATCGCCGGCTTTGAAGGAGAGCTCTGCTTTACACCTTTCTTAAAGAATGACATGGTCATAATTTGAATGTATTATTTGTATCTATAAAGAGTTTTACTATTTTCAGTTGGCAAGCACTTGCCAAATTGCCAACTATCTTTCGCAGATAGGAGTTTTAAACATGTTACACAAGAAGCAGCAACCGCAAATAATCGCCAGCGTTTCTTCCCGTGGTAAAGTGCTATAAGTGTTGCGGTCCCGCGGCAGGCTGCCCTTGATTCTACTGTTAGATGTAACCAGATACTTTGGCACTTGTATCGGATGCTGTAATCTTTGTTTATAAACTGTTAATTATGTAACATCTATATATTAATACGTAAAGCAAAGATTTGTGACGTGTTTTTAAGATACTTGCCGCAGGCGGAGGAGTATGAAATAACGCACAGTTATAATTGATGTAGAGAAGGATTGCACAATACTATTTTTTTTTTTCAAATAATGCATAAAACATACATAAAATCAACTAAAAACACATTACGCTCACTACCTTGCATTTGACACAAACACATACTTAATAAACGAAATAGAATATTCAATGTCTTGCTATGAAACACATAACGTCAAAACTGTCAGACAGAGTTCCCAACTTAGGGGTTTTCCCTAAATTTAGGGGATTTTCAAGTAGGATGGGGATTTTTTAGGGATGTAAAATTTTTAGGGCTATTTTCAGGGGTTTTTATAATTTCAACATACAGGTGTTTTTAAAGGGAAATCTCCCCGCCAGTCTATATAATCATGCCTTACGACGAAAAAAAAAAAGACCCGAAGACCTTTTTTTTCGTCGTCAAGTCAGGTTGCCACGAAGAATTTCCAATAATAATTCATAATGGGGGATTTTAGGGGTTTTTAAAGAAGGCTTTAGGGGAATACATTTTTGAGACTTGGTAACCCTGCTGTCAGATGTCTTTGTCAAAATACCACTATTGCTTTACAATGTATTTAAATTAGAGAAATATTGTTGCTACTTTGTACAATATAAGGTTTATTTTTTTTCATTTAAATTAGGGTCGAATTTCGACTATGGTGACGAGTGACTAGTATTAATAATGAATCCTTTAAAGAATGATATTGCATATTATTTTATTATTTCTTATTTTACTCTTCTATCAGACATAAATAAAGATTAGAAGTGCTTGATTTTTCCTTGTTTGTTGTTGTTTTTATTGTTACTATTTTAATAAGGTTATTTATTCGCAGATATCATGCTAAGCCTCGTATACTAATGATCAAATAATATACTCATTTCAAAAAAAAAAATGGTCGCCCTTAATATAACCATTAGCTAGAAGATAAAATACTTAATCTCCCTAATTCAACACGTTGGTAGCCTACGTCTTCAAGAATAGAACGATTCTATACCATACGGCACTAGAAATATAGATACGACCACAATTCATACACGATAAACTCCGATAGGGGCCATAGCGGCGTTTATCAAAGCTAGACAAGTGGACAGTCTCACTATCGAGCCGTGAGAATGGCTCTCAGCTCGCTTACGTCCACGACATAAGTATAAAATGGATGCCAGTATGCCGGTATTAACGTAGCAAGCGTATTTCATATATCTATGACGACTCGCGTGGCGGAGCGGTTACCATACTGGTCTGACGCGCAATGGGTACCGGGTTCGATTCCCGGCCAGACAGGTATCTGAATGATGAGTTTAGATTCGTGTTCTGGATCTGGGTGTTTGTGTATTCGTCTTCTGTGTGTCCATGGTACCCACTACACATGAGAAAATCGTACTGTGGGGCTGTGAGTGTAGAAAACGTGTTTATTCATTTATGCTATATATAATCATGTACTTTTTAGCTGATTGAAGCAACAAACGAGCATGCAATCCACCTATTGGTAAGTGGTCACTGCCGCCCATGGATATCTGTAAGCAACTTCATACAGAATTAGGTTTCTATCCAGAGAAGGACTTCATAAGCATATTGTTTGATGTATGTATAGAATAAATCCAATGACTCACAAGTACTTCGCTAATACGTAAGCTCTACTTTAAAGACGCTACTGAGGCGTTTGAGTGTCTCTTAACAAGTGATATAGTGAAGAGATGAGTATATGACATAACCCTGTTTCGAATTATGCGTTACTCTATACACATGTCATAAAATTTAATTAGAATAATTATGTATCTTATCTATTTATATATCAATACGTGAAGCAAAAACTTGGCATCCGTTTTTAAGGTACTTGCCGCGGACGGAGGAGTAAGAAGGATTACGCAATGCTAATATTTTTTTCAAAGAATACATACAACATATATAAAATCAACTCAAACACATTACACACACTACCGTGAATTTGACGTAAGCACATTTTTATTAAACAAAATAAAACATTCTATGTCTCTATGAAAATACATAACGTCAAAAATGACAGTTTTCTTTGTCAAAATACCCACTGCTTTTTTTCTTTTTGCCTTTAACCGGTGTAATAATAATAACTTGAAAATTTAATAAAATTCAATTAAATTTTGAATGAAAAATTTCAAATTCAATTGAATTTGAGAAATATTCGTGCTACTTTAGACAATATCAAGTTTAGTTTTTGAGATGACGGGTGACTAGTTCATATGAAAAATGCAAAGTCATTTGGATATATGTTACTCTTTCATCTTCATGATTTTCTCTTTTTTAGTTTATGACCTATATTAACATATAGGATAGTATCCTATATGTTAATATAGGTCATAAACCCGGTTCGTTCATGTCTATTACGTTAATAAAGTATTGTTACCGTAATAGACATGAACGAAGCGGCCAAAGCCGCAGGAATCAACAAGTGATATGTACTGCAAGCTCCGCACGCCTCTTAGTGAATGTATTTTAAATTCTTCCGCAGGTAAATTGATAGAACCTACAAATGCTACGATTAATTCGTAGCGAAATAATGCTACGCAGGTGATGGACACGATGTTATCAGATGCCTCATATTTGAACTAAATTTAAATTTAAGTTAGTTTTAAAGGATAATATTTTAAAGTTTTAACCGGCTTTAAAGGAAGTTTTATAGTGAGTGTAATAGGTTACTTTCAACTTTAAGGTAGACGCTTTTTGACGTCAAAAGAGGCAAGTTATTAAATTTAACATAGATATTTGACGTCCACGAACAACATAGAAATAGAAATTCATAGAAATTCTGACTGACTTAAGTAATATAAAGTTACAAGAAGTTAATGTGAAAACGCTTTCAAGGAAATTCTTCTTCAAGCAAATTTCCTTCTTTGGAGTTCTAATTGTGCTAATTAGTTGCATTCGCCAAATAAAATACACTCCTTTGCAACTTTTGTCATATAATTAATACATAGACGATGAAACACATAGACGTTGCGATGAAAATATGAATATTTACAGTATATTTTTATTTTTTGGTAGCACTGTATTAGTGTCTGTCCACCAATTCGCACTTGGCCAGCGCGGTGGACTATGGCTTAAAACTCTCTCATTCTGAGAGAAGACCCGTGCCCAGCAGTGGGACAATAATGGGTTAGCATTACACTGTCTTAGTGAGTTGAATAATACCTTGTAATGTATTTTCAGGCAACGAGCCTGAAGTTGCACAAAAGAAAATGAAACTCCATTCCCTCAAAGGGAAGGATATTATTTCTTTTTTAGATGAGTTAGACAAATCCTGTCCTATGAAAATATAAATGAATAAAATACGTATGTATTGTAATATAATGCTTTGTAGGCGCAATTTTCTGAACGCGTTGCGAAAAGTCCGTGTTGTTATAATGTGAAGCTTTTTGGTAAGACTGGATAAACAAAACGATTTTCCTTAGCGTACCTTTCAAATCAGACAATGAAATATGTTGTAATATATCATGATTGTAAGGGATTCATTACTTTTAAGCCCTCATCTCGATTGAATCACTTTATGAATCTTGGTACCCGTTACTAAAACTAAGAAGATTTTAATGTTACCTCAATACACTAACTATAAACATATTTCAACCCTATAAGTTAAATTCAACAGTCTTATTTTGATTTTAATCATAGTGACTAACAGACTGACATAAATTCTATAGTTAAACGAGTTATCACGTAGTTTAGTACACTATTAATTATACCATACAAATATCCTTAGCCCTCCAAACTTGTGATGCATACGAGTAGATCAAAATCTCACAGTCCACCTGATGATTATTTTTCACTACCGCACTTGATCTTCTGAAAACAACTTCATATAGAACATAAAACCGATTAAAGACGCCTTGCTTCAGGACGAAGATAATT
The DNA here is from genome assembly GCA_949699795.1 of Spicauda simplicius. NCBI lineage: Eukaryota > Metazoa > Arthropoda > Insecta > Lepidoptera > Hesperiidae > Spicauda > Spicauda simplicius. The sequence continues at coordinate 5,853,642 of OX453058.1, read as the reverse complement.
TATTTATCCGCCGGCAATCTCATACTTCCACCGAACCACATAACTGTTTCACACTAAAACTAAGTGCGACGTTACCTCCTCGAGACACTGGTTCTTCCATCTTTCTAGCAAGCAAGGAAAGTAGTTACTGTAAGTAATCAAAAACTACAAGTTTTGCTACACATAGCCATAAATACAAGCGAATAAAAAGTTTTTATGTATGCGTAAATACGTTCGGAGCAACGACCCGTACGTTGCGGTACTATAGTACTGTCGTGACAGCATTTCGTGCCTAAACCTAATGTTACCTACTGAACTTAATAGACCTGTTCAAATAAAATCTAGACCGAACGTAAGGAAAATAATTTGAGGATCCTTTTAGCTTTACGGTACATTTCCTTAACCACATTAGAGATTACATAACATAAATAACTAACATAAATTAACATTCATTTTAACTTTTAAAGCTGTGTTTCTTATTAAGTTAAAAATACAGAAACTCGCGAGATTTTGATGCATTTGTAACAGCCGCATAGGTCCTTTACAACGTACAGAAACACTAAAAAGTTTTATACATTAACCTCTAAAGGATCTTAATACAAGAGAACGTTTGTTTTGTATATAACTGAACTAGCAAATGAACATGCAGTTCACTTAACGCTAAGAAGTAACTGCCACCTGTGGAAGTCTATAATCAAGCCAAATAGGATAATAGTATTTGCCTAAGGTCAGACACAGTCGTATCGCTGCCCCTGAGGCTAAAGTTCATACGGCTCATACAAGTAACTCCCTTTTGATACAAGTCAATTTCTTCCTCTCTCTCTTTTACCACCCTTTAAAGCAGAACAAAGCAGCGCTACACTGCTATCCGTAACTGTTGCCCGCGACTTTTTATGCAAGGACCGTAATAAAAAATAATACAAACATTTTACCGCCATTTAGTTTCTTTGGAAATGTAATGACAAAAAACTCTTACTTATTTGGTGTCTACCACATAAAATGGACTAATTGCCTTAATTCTAAATTGTTAAATTTTTTTGGGTCTAAAATGATTAGCCAAACTGAGCAACATTTACATACATACATACAATTTATATTACACGTATTCAAAGTAGAATCACAGTATTATTATCATACCGATAATTGTACCGTATTTATCATACCGATAAGTGTACAGATATTTGTACCGTGGTAGAATCGTCGCATTTCTGTGTTGTCAAGTTACAAAATGCATAACAATACCTTAAAATATAACTTGCATAAGCGGAATCGCATGCAAACCGCCATATTGGAATATTTGATACAAGTAAAAATACATCAAGGTGGTAGAACCAGTGTAGTTCGACCGGTGAAGTACCACCGCCACACCTGTTTCTAGCGTTAAGGATTCCTTGCGTTTCAATAAAAGGGTGTGGTTACCGGCACACTTTCAGTTGAGGCGACCATCATAGTCCTCGGGAGTAGCAACGCATCTGTAATTGACTTCAGATGGAGCCCATGTTCTGTATGAAGTTGATTACAGATGTTCATGGGCGGCAGTAAACCACTTACCATCAGGTGGACTGCATGCTCGTTTGCTACTTCAGTCAGATAAAAAAACATACTAAATACGGCATACAAAACAGAAATAAGTAGATTCTAGACTTTGATAATCAAAATCTGTGCTTGTAAGATTCGTAGAAATATTTAACATTCTCATAAAAATTCAAGGTCTATTTGTACAGGCTTTGTAATCAACAAAGTCCACTTTATTTCGCCATTATATTGTTTGTCCGACACTTAAAAAGTTTTGAGTGGAGGACTAAAAGCTGATAATCCTCTTGAGTTTGTAACAAAAATGTAACAACTATACATCGTAGCAATAAAATGTAAATATAAAAAGTTTCCGTTTATTTTTCACTTACTATAGTCACCCTGTGAAACCGATTTCCAGTTGCTGAAATTAAGAATCACCTTTAAAAAGCGTACTGTAAATTAAGAATCACCTTTAAAAAATCGAATACCAAATGAGCAGCTTATTTGATAAGTGACTACCATCAGTGAACAAGTTTTACATAGTACATTCCTACTAATATTACAAATGTGAATGTAAGTTTGTTTGTTACTCTTTCACGCCAAAATTATTTAGCCGTTTATCATGAAACTTTAAACACATATTCTTAGAGGTACTGGAAAAAACATTGGACACTATTTTTAAAAATATATGTATTTTGTATTGTAATTTATATATTGTAATTTATAAATACTGTGTTACATTGATTCGATTCTATTGGAATGTAATGAGTTTTGATTTTTATTTAAGGGCTTCAACGCGAGCGAAACCGTGGATAAAAGCTAGCACAATATAAAAGTAGCAAACAAGCATGCAGCCAGTCTGATACGACTGTGGTCATTTCGTCGCCGGCTCTTTATAGTACGACTTCGTCTTCTTTCAATATTGACAGGGTTTTAATGCCATACGTCCACCACGCTGGCCAAGTGGGAATTTATAGACTTTATACAACTTTATGAACTTTTCTTTTTATAGAACTCTCAGGCCTGTAGGTTTTATTACAATTTAGTACACCGTAAAGCAGTGCTAATCACTACATAGTATAAAACAAGGTTCTTTCCCGCTGTCTGTCCCTATGTACGCTTAAATCTTTAAAACTACGCTACGGATTTTAATTCAGTTTTTTTAATAGATAGATTGACTCAATAGCAAGGTTTGTCTACATAATAAATGCACAATATAGTTGAGAAACACTGATAATTTTAGATTTTTGACTTTTAAGCCGGAAAGAAGTTCGCCGGGTCGACTACTTAATTTATAATACGCACATTGTTTTTAATAGTATTCCTAGTTTCGGGCCTCCGACTCTCGGTTGAGAGACCAAGTTTTAACAATTAGGCTATCATTACTCTCATGGTTATTTACAAGTAATCAACCCGAAAGGGAATAGTTATCCTACTTATGGTCAACCAAGGATGCGTAAATACTCCTGAGAATAAAATGGGATATCGTAGCACATGGTTTGAATAATATATTCCTTACCGCAACCATACGATTGGAGGTTGTTTTCAATAAATATTATATTTTTCATAATTATTATAAATATGAATAAGTAGTTATTTATTTGGGAATATTTTAAAATAAATCATCTAAAATGGCTTTGCAATGCATGATTCCTAAAACAATCATTTATTAATGTAGTCGCCTTTTTGTAGCTGCTGCAAAATTATGCCATTTATTGTCTATTTTTTTCCTAGTGTTCGCAGTTAAAAAATATCGGTAAATGTCACGACATAAAAAACTTTTAAAGCGAGCGCGCTGGCCATATCGGGGAGCAATTAAAAAGCAATCAAGATTACACCGTCCGAATACCGAACGTCATATCTGTCAAATTTTAGTGTATCATTGTCTAGCGCGAGATTATTTTGTGGTTATTTTTCCGCATCCCATCAAATCAAAATGTCGTCTGTTAAAACTGAGCTCGGCTTGGATGATCTATCGGGCATCGATATTACGTTAATGACTTTAAGGAAACCCACGGAGTTGAAGAAAGTTATAGATTCGATCCCTAAGCCAGTGCGTGCTGTCCCTAAGAATGGCCTGCCGTTGTGGTACAGGCTTGGACTGGAATGCAAGCTGCCAGTGCCCAAGATGCCCGAGGGCAAAATCGTATTTTCCCGAGGGAAAATCGGTGAAGACGTAAGTAATTATTAGTATCTTAGTAGTAATTAGTATCTTGTAATAACAGATTCATAACGGTAGAACGTAGAGGTCAAGGTATTATTATACATAGAGTAGGGGAGATATACGGTTACCTGTAAGCGGAACGTCGAATGATTAAAAAGAGAAAATAGGAATAGTGTTGCCCTATCTGTCGCTCTTGCAATTTCGGAAGAAGAGAGAGATAGAGAAGGCCACTGCAGCCTCCTGTTTTTCTTTTTAAGCGAAGCACAGTTGGAACCCAAGCTTCTCTGCTCTATCTATAATAATACTACGGGTAAAACTCCTCGATTGATTACGCAGGAAAAATGAACCTAGGAATAATACTATAGATAGAATACATAGTACATAGAGTAAAAAGTGTAGCTGTGAGCGCAGGATTTTTTTACGCTTTGCGTTATTAAGATTTGTGACATTATACTTTTTGGAAATAAATCATAACTATTTCATTCAACCAAATCTATTGAAATAGCGAAATTTATAAATTTTGAATGTCAGAAAAATATTGTAACAACTTGTTCAAAAATATGTGTTCAACAGAAAGGGATCCGTTTTTAATCAGAGGGCACGTAGTCGTTCTTCAACCAGTTTTATATTATTCTCTTAAAGCCCGCAAATCTACAGAACTTACTAATAAAATTAAGTCTGTTAAATCTTTTCTTAAGTCCAAATATTGGTAACATGTTATAATTAAAGAAACTTACATACAGAAGGAAAAATCTTTCAAAAGCACAAAACACATGACCCAAAAATAACTTACTTTTTTTATACATTCTTATACTCAACCTTGATTAATAAATTATTCAGTGTATTCGAATTGAGATCAGTATACAATTACGATAAAAATAAATGTTTGGGATATAAAATTGGTCATTATTGTAATAAAACGCAAAAATATATGTAAGATTTATTATAGTATAGATTAGTTGCTACAAAATATAAATGTTTTATTATTGCCTATTATTGCAATAGCATTGCTTGGCAGAATGTTCTAAATTACCTTTGTCACGCAGCTGTAGAGCATTTTATAGCAACACGGAAGAAAAAGCGCGCGAAAGTTTACTTTTATTTTGCGTTCCACCTAATGTTGGGGATAACTGTAGTATATTTCTCTGGAACATTATTATAACGCTTCATAATTATCGTTATGTCTAAATTTAGGACGAATGTTTAGTTTTTTGTAATAAAATTAATACATAATATTAATGTGCACTCACCGTAAAAATTACAATATAGAGTTACGGCGCAGTACAAAATGTAAGTCTATAACGAACATATTTCATTTTAAAATTGAATATGTATTTACATTTCATACATTTAGTAATTCATAATACTTAATTTTATTCTGAAAGTATAAGTACGAGTTTTTCATAAATTCATCATGAATGTAACGTAATTTGTCATAAAATGAGATTTCTATCTCTTGTTTGACAAAAAAATAGTACCGTAAGTACTACATCAATATCTTAAACAATATTTACTGCATACAAGTAGGTATCGTGTTACTATATTAAATATTTTCATAAAAAAAACCCTGTGCAGATGAATATTAAATTCTTTGCAGTCAGCACGTTCTTTGAGCTCGGTTCACGCTTGACAACGTCGCAAAACATGCTAGTTGAAGCAGTTCATTTCTTAGTAATATGACATTTTAATTTTTAAGCTATTAATTATTTTATGCTGCATAAACGTATGCTTACATTTAAACGACAAGTAAAAACTTTTACGTCTATGACCATGGTAAATCTTCTGCGTCAACGGTCATAAATCTCTTCTATGTAGCAAAGATTTAATATTTGTTTTCAGTCACAATTCAGACAATAATAGGTTGTACCCAATGCACATGCATTGGGTACAACCCATTATTGTCTCACTGCTGGGCACGGGACTTCTCTAAGAAAAGAGAGTTTTAAGGCCATAATCCACTGCACTAGCCAATTGCGAATTGGTGGACTTAACACACCTCCGAGAACTATTTTTAAAAAACTTTCGGGTGTGTAGGTTTCCTCACGATGTTTTCCTTCACCGAAAAACAGTGATAATTAATTTCTGATACGCACATAAATCAGTGATGCGTGCCTGGGTTTGAACCTCGGACCTCCCGATTGAGAAGGCAAGTTTCAACCATTAGGCTATCACTGCTCAATGTGTGCACACTTCCACCTAATAAAGTCCAACTGTTGAGCAAGAGTCTCCCAGGATAAGTGTGTATAGTTCACTGCGCTGGTTAAGTGCAAATTAGTAAACTTCACACACCTTTTAGAACTTTTCTTAAAGAGAAATCAAAAGTGTGTAAATTTCCTCACAAAATATCCTTTACCATAACGTAGTAATCATTAATTTGAAACACAGGTATAACTTGGTTACTCAGTGGTGCGTACCGAGGATTCGAACCTCGCACGCTCGGTTGAGCGACTGTGTTTCTATCATTAGGCTATCGCTGATATTATGTTATGTTCATATGTACATCGTCCACCAATTGGCACCTGGCCAGCGCGGTGGACTATGGCCTAGAACTCTCTTATTCCGAGACCCCTGCCCAGCAGTGGGACAATAATGGGTTGTACTCATGTTATGTTCATACACGCATCATCAATACGGACGTAATCAGGCATATCATTTATGGATAATCTTAAACTGAGATCATCTCAACACGATATACAGTTCTAACCCAGATTCTCTGTAAAATTAAAGTGAGTCTTACAATTATTCCTTTATGTCTTATCCCTTGAGTCACCTAATAAATGTAGACGGCACGCAGATAAGTATGTTTACAGAGATACGTCCCTCGTTTGACGTGAACTGAATTCTTAAGACCTCATAAATATATCTCGCTCACTCTTTACCTATAAATTTATCCAATGGTTATGGTGATGTTAGTGTTAGATTAAGGTTCTTTGAGAGTATTAATAAACGTTCAGCTATTTACTTTTTTCTTAAGAATTTATATTATATTGTCGCGTAAGGAATCCATCTTATTCATTACGACCTAGTTATATTGATCTTCGTCGCATCGAAACTCGCTGAAATCCGAGCTTCGAAATAATTCATTGACATAGAATAAACCATAAAAAGTAACCGACCTCAACTGTCTTTTAAAATATCGTTTGCTTTACAAGTATTTATTTAAACGCGTGACAAATCGAAAGATCGAATAATTACATAAATATATTTTAGGTCAACCCATACGTCGCATTTTTCACTAAATTAAATACAACTTGACCTATGTGACTGCCAGGGGCATGTTGAGGACCAGAGTGAGTTCCTATGTTCAGTACACAGTGGCTCCGTTGCCGATGCTGAATAAGCGATTCTACCGTAAGGCAGCGGAAATCGGAAGAATTTCAATTATTTTTGTTTGAGGCCATCATACTTTAGGCGAATGCCTATAACAACTATCAATACTAATAAATTCGATATTTTTGTGTTCAATGATAAATCGGAATGTAACTTTAACTACAAATCTTTTCCTACATACAACACCTATTAAAGCAATAAAAAGCATTGTAGTACGTAAAACATTAGAGATAAGCACTAATCCCTACATGTCAGGTATGGCCAAGTGTGTAGATAAAAGCAATCCTATAGATAAGAGCTGGACCTCATTTTACTGTTTGTTGAATATCAATGCAGACCGTATATTAAATACTTAGATACTAGCTGAACACAGACAAATAGGCGCGAATACTAGTAAGTATTTAACTAACTCGTGCTTATTTGGTATTCGCCGCGATGCCTGCCCTTTCCTCACGATGTACCTACTATATTATATGTACATATTCGTAATACGTATCTGTTCTGTATAAGGCGGCAACATTTATATACTCGTTTTTCGGCAAATTACTCGGCAGATAGCCAGCATCTACTCGTAAATGATGCACAAGACATTAAACGTAAAATTAAGTGGTCCTTTTGAATTTTTCGTTAGTCATTGTTAAAGTTTTATTAAATAGATCGTTTGTGTGCCGCTAATCAATCAATCTTAATGTCTTGTTATCAAAATAATCTTAATGCGTTACCAAGCCATAATACAAAATTTAACTATACATATAAACGACCCTTCTTCCTGTCCATGTAATAAATCCAACAATTGCCTAACACTAAGTCGCCGCTAACAATATGCGAGCAAGAAACACAATGTAACCGTACGTAATCCCAATGACAGAACAAAACTGAAATCCCTGTAAGGCTTGGAGTCTTTACTCAAGTTCATTATGGTAATGCACGCAGCGACACCAGCTTAGCGTCTACCAAGTCTAACCCGAATAACGTTTCAACGACATGTGATAAGCCGGCCTAGGGATGTTCTGACTGACAGACTACAAGGTGTAAAAGTTAAAAGAATGTAGAGCAGTGATAGCCTAATGGTTGAAACTTGCCCTCTCGATCGGGAGGTCCGAGGTTCAAACCCAGGCACACCCCACTGATTTTTCTAAAATTATGGGCGTATTAAAAATTATCACTGCTTTTCGATGAAAGGAAGCATCGGGAGGAAACCTACACACCCGAGAGTTCTTAAAAAAAGTTCTCAAAGGTGTGTGAAGTCCACCAATTCGCACTTGGCCAGTGCGGTGGTCTACTACGGACCTTCGCTCAGAATGAAATAGTTAGGGAGGCCCCTAACTCGGGGTAGACCCGTTCCCAGCAGTGGGGCAATAATGGGTTGACGACAAATAAAATGTTTTATATGTATACATAATTACTCGTGCTAGCTTTATGCCACATCTCCTCCTCATGGGTCATGTTTTACATGGAAAGGAGTATCTTATGTCTAGATTCCGATCATAAAAATAAAATTGCGCAAAATTTCATCCAAATCCCATTAGCAGTCCTTGAATAAAAGAGTAACAAATAGCTATGAAATGAAATGAAATGAAATGAAATCCATCCTTTTAAACTTTTGCCTTTACAATGTTAGTAATATTAGAATTAGATACCAGTCAAGTATCATACTAAAAACTAGCTCGTCACTTACTAGTGTTACCTTTATTAGTAATATTATAAACAGAATACACTCAGGTATTGTACTAACAACATTCTAACTAGTATTACATCTCGCTGCGCATCATAGACGAACATAAGTACGTATGGGTTAACGGGTGTATTGTAAGGACAGCTAAATTATTAATAATAGTATTTCCGGGCGCTAACCTTTAATCTATTCTTACTAGTCGTATCATTGTTACTCTTCTAAGATAGTAACTAGTTTGTAAAGTACAGCCTGGCAAAACGAGATTTGCCGGCAGCTTAGGTGATCAACCGTAGGAAACTTTCGTATAAAAATTGTCTCAATTCGAAGTGTGTAATTGCAAGATGTTAAGAAAATATCGATAGCGTGATTCAGAAGACAATGGATTTTTTTTTGAGTTATGGGAAGTCGCCAAATAGTATAATAGAAAGAACATTCTATTAAGTTATTGAACTAGTTATCCTAAGGTTAAGATTTCAACCATTTGACATTCAGTTTCACGATCCGCGTGTTGTGTTTTACTGATACAGAACATATCAGATTGTTGTGACGACTGACCGTGGTTAAATTAATTACAACCTAGAAAATGTAAATATTTCTAAAAAGGTACAGTAAGAATTTTTATATTCTGTGATTTTTGGGAGTTATGCACAGACTGCGGACGACGCACTCAAACGCAAAAAACGTTAAAAAGTACTTAGCAAATTCAAGGACTATCTTACATCAGCGATTAGCGGTTTAGGGGTTCTTATATTGCTTCTTGAAGAAATATTCCGACAAAATGCTTAAAAAGTACTTTTACGTTTTAGCGGCTGCGATATTGCTTCTTAAGACGTATTGTTACACAGCTTTTAAACAAGTGCATTAGAAGATTCAGTCTAACTTACTTTAGTGGTTAGTGGCTTGGAGTAAGCGATATTGCTTCTCGACACATATTGCGAGCGAAGAGAGGTTAACTTGTGACATTATTAGTTTACATTCCTTTTAAATGTATAGACTTCATTTTGTATCATAAATCTAGACGTTCCTTCGTGGGCAGGAATGTCATACGTATTTATTATATGGCAACATTGTAGCGCGGTTCTTTCTTCTTTATAATTAGTAAATAGCAAAAACAAGTGGCCTATTGGCAAGTGTCCATTACTGCCCATGACTACACATAAACCCAGATAAGATTTTAGTTTTAATTGTGGTTAGCAACAAAACAATTTCTACCCCCGAAGATTAAGTAGGAAGGCAAAGATAAGTTGGTATCCGTATTTCTTTAATTTATCGCGCATTATGTATCGTAAAGTAGATTCATATATTCGATCCACAGTGAACTTAAGAAATATTACATTTGAGATCAATTTCATAAGCTGCAACTAATATACATACTAAGGTAAAGTAACGTCAGTTTGCTGTTGCTATTACATCAAATCTGTTAACGCGGAAGTAAAAACTTTTTCTCACTTTTAACCTCTTTATAATTGGAAAACAAATCACAAATACAAGATTAAACTCCCAATTCCTAGGGCTCATTATAAAACGCCAAGTATAAATTCATGTCACGTATTTATTGTCTAGACTGTATTGTCATCGGGATTGAATGGACTCCGATTCTCACTGAACGATGCTTGTCACGATGATGAGACGCGCCGCAATTTCCCGACGATTTTACACCCCAAGGAATACACGGGACATATTCTAAAATCGATCGTTAACGTTTACATCTATGCGAAAATATATCGTATGTAACATTTTACATTACATTTCTATCATTATAGATTGTGCAAAACAAACTATTGTTAATATTTTCCACTATCTATGTTATAGATAATGGACAATATTAACAGAATAAATATCCTGAATGTTTCTTAAAGCAAAAAAAATTGAACCCAACCCCTACTACACATATTTTTCTAGAATTCAGGGCCCACAAAGACCTGACGAAAAAAGATGTTACGAACATTATATAAGCTCTGATATGTAAGCTCTGATCCTAATAATTATTCCAATTATCTATCCATCTAAAAAAATAATACAATTCCTGTAACACAATCGCATTTAAATCATGTTGTTACCACAGGGCCCCTAAGGACTAAGTAACAACACAGATTTGGTAGGTTAACTAACCGGTCATCGGTTTTGAGTAGAGCTGACGGCCGATTTTATAATTATTATATAATTTTCAAACAAAGTTTTTATACAAAAATGATATTTACATAATATGAAACTACAGAAATAAATACATTTTTTTGTTCTGATAGGTAAGAGTATAGTGTTTCGATATTTTATCGCATAGTGTCATAATGTAAGCACAGGATGCCACTGGCTTTAAACTGTTGCCATGCCGCCTTTTAGCGTTACTCAACTAGCTTCCGCCCAATGTTATCGACAAATGGCTTTCAGGAATAGGTGCCTGCACTAATTGAGATGTGTTTACACGTATCCAATGTCACGGGTACTGAGTATGAAATAATAGGAGATTGGGCACGGCTACACTCGAGCTAACGAAGTTTGCTATCTGAATAATGTGGCTATAATATATCAGGTTTAATGAAACTATGTACGAGTATATTATTTCATCAAAGTTGTGGGTAATGCTTGTAATAACACTAGTAAACTATGCTTTGCTTTTATTAATGCTATAATACTTTCCATAAAAACTTCGGGGTAAAATGTAGAGAAGTAATCTTATGGAGATATAAGATTATAATTTTGTTTATTGTCTATTTTTCAATTTTTAAGTTTTACGGTTACTAATCTAGGGCAGTAGCATTTTTATTTACATAAAATATATAACAAGTAGCACGACACAGTGGCTTACAAAAACGTAGCATAACACGAAAAATCAGAAAGGTTGTATAATGTTCAGCTAACTCACATATATAAAAAATGTTTATACGTTTAAACAGGAACGAAAAATGTTTACAACTCGGCTAAACCGAACGTAAAACTTTTTAAAATTTCACGAACGCCGCTTCGGAAACGGTTCGCCGCCATCAAATTTTATTGTTTTAATTTGTATGAACACGTCACGTTCTCGTAAATTAAGGAAACGGGCGAATTAATGATGCTGCTAATTAGTTGCTGCGAATAATTTAGATCCGGTTTTTCAGTGACAAGACTGAGCTGGCCTAGTTTAGAAAACTTTAATATGTTTAAAGTTTACCTACTTTCTGCAATTTTTTCTCGGGCGCGAGCGTTGGGTTTTGTTTGGTAAGCATAAAACCATCCAACCTTCTCTTACTGGGTAAACAAAATTTTAATGATGATAAAACTACCTATAGTTGTTATAGACTATAGTGGCACTATCACATATTTTTATAGTTATATACGTATGTGTTGGTTTGAAATTTATACCCACATACGAGTAGAAAGTTATAAGATGCGATGCATTTTGTTTTACTCGTTTTATTATCTCCTTTCGTCGTTTTCCTTTTTATCTTTTAAGGTTGTGTACTTATTTATATTAAATTCTACTTGGATTAAAACGTAGTTAAACGTACCTAAAAGGCACAAATATTTATTTTTGTTACGTATCTTGAGTAATAGTTTATTGTATTATAGACGAAAAATATGTCCAAGACTTTAGTACTCGGATATGATTGCCATACGCGCTCATGTACGCTCCAACGCGAAAGATGTTCACGCATGAAAAAATGTTCGATGTTCGGAAAAAGATTATACCTCTCGTATCTTGTACCGCGTTTTTATTTGAAACATCGAAATTATCCTGACAGATGGAACTTTTCACATGTCGTCTATTGTGACTGCTAAAAATATAGGTGTAATATTGTTCCTTAAATAAAACTTCACGGGAGGTAAATATAAATCACTGCTTCTTTAACGCTGTTTTAAGTTTTGTTTTGACGTGAATTTGTTCTGAAAGTTCTATTTTTCGTTCCACATTGTTCAACAAGCTGACGCCTAGCTGCCACACAGATGGTCGGAGTTTAAATTTATTTTAAATATATATCTATTGTTTCCGATGTGTAATTAAAAAGTATTTGTATTATATTATGGTGTTTTGAAAGTAGATTGTTACGTCTTCATTTTGTTATAGCTTATAGAGAATTAAATGGTTTCGTCTCACTTATTATATGTTCACCGTGTGCATATATGGGTCACTTTATTATCTCATGTTACTTTTTTGACACTGCATTTGAGCGAATAGAAGCAAGACTTCCTCACTGACTTAATTCACTTTAGAATAAAATTTATATGTTAATTTATTCTTACGAATACTCAAATTGAACCCAGGTGCAATACTGCTTATAAACATTTACGGATACGATGCGACATGATGATCAAAGAAGCTGGGTTAGAGCTGTTTGTACAATCAAGTATCAAAAACAATCATAAATTGCACACTGGCGATATCAAACCGACACTAATTAATGTCCAATGGACGCTGCATCGCGATAGGGCGAATCAATACGCTCACCGGGCGTTCATAGATTTAAATCAATACCGGGCGCCCTCGCGCAAACAAGTTCATAACATTTGATAGTTATCGTCCAACCAATACGTACGATACGTTTTCTGGGATAATGATTGATTAGCATTTACGCCGTTTTGTGAATAAAAGAAAAGTTTAAGAGAAAATAGTAACTTAAAATAGTAACATGAATTATTTTTTCAAATGCATTTTTATTTTATGGCGACGTTATTATATTAAACTCTGAGAGCGTAGAAATTGTATACCTATTAAAAATATGGTTTATTTATGGTTGTTAGTTGTTACAATACAATTTAACACTACGTAGTTTTAAGATTTTATAGGTAAACTAGCAGACCCGCGCGATTTCGTTCGCGTTCCCAAATAAATTTCGTGTAATGCCCACTTTGAAAATCAGTTATTTTGTAGCATTACCCATTGTCTTTCACCTTAAAAACTTTAATAACATATCGGTCTGTACTCGAATTTAATTAAACCTATCGGCGTTACCAGACATCCCGACTCTTAAATCAAAATTATAGCTCAGTCCCATCAGTCAGTTTGTCAACCAAAAAAAGGGTCGCCAAATTGGAGAACCCAACGCCCCCTTTAGTCATATCAGCGCCCCCAATTTAACTGAGCTTCTTACCGCCCCCTCAAGGCCTCCAGCGCTCACAAGGAGGCGTTATCGCCTTTAGGAAAGACTGGCATAGTCTATAATACAATCTATCCATACATTACACATTTGTGAGCCACCTTTTTTACTTATTAAATATTATTACTAACCACTAACTACTTATAGGCTAAAGCCAAATACTATGTATTAGTGGTTGATTATCCAGAATAGGCCAATATTTTTTTTCTATTTTATCTAATAACTTAGCCAAATACCAAGTTTCATCGAACTAGCACTAAAATTGGCTAGCTTCTGAAAAATCTCTAGCCTATATAACCCCCTTAAGGGTTGATTTTGAAAAACCGGTGAAATCTATATTTCAAAATATACAATCGCAATGGTAAATAAATAATAAGTTTCATTAAGCTGGTATCAAAATAACTGAACTTTCATACAAACTTACAACCCTTTAATTCACCACCTTAGTTAGAGTAGTAGTAGTTTAGGCTGTGCGTTGATATGTCAATAGTTATATCCGTATTTCCTTTTATATATACAGATAATATTATGCAAGCACTCACGCATTGTTCACTCTGTACTGTTAATCAACAATGATAAACATAGTTTTTGCTCCACGTACGGCAGGCAATATTAATGTAACGTAATTTAAGATTAGTTTATACAGGCTGTTATAATTAATTAGTCAGGCAGATGAATTAAAGATCGATTTTTATAAAAGTCCATTTTTATCAATTTCTGTAATAGTCTTAAACAGGATATTTTAGTTTATCCAACTGCGATAGAAAAGTGTTCTGTTTTTTGTATTTATTTAAGAGACGATGTGTTATGTAGATACCCACTCGTATATATTTTTTTAGGTGACGTGTCCTTAGCTTCATATTAGCAGCGCGAGTGACATTAGGTACGATGAAAATGGAAAAAAATATGACACCATTTATTGGCCTCTTCTGCACAGTTTGTGCGACTAAGTAATTGTTTTATGTAGTTGGGTGTAGGGCTTATTTAATTATACTAAAATGGATAACATATAAGGGTTCTCCGCTGTAAATATTTGTGCTTTATTAGTTTCCCTTTTTGGATTTATTTCTATACACTATTACAAAAATAAATACAAAGGAGTCAACTCGTTAAAATCGTTAAAATCTGGTGGTAAATATTCTATGAAAGGGAACTTTCTCATTACAGATTCTAAGCCTTGCCGCTTTATTTGCATAAAATATTTCTAGTATGAGGATACTTGAGGATACTTTGCATAAGTTATTTCTGTTGTAATATCCAGATTTAACTTAATGTTTCAGACGACTTAAGCTTAAATACAATAATTATTATATAATTAGTTATTAAATTATAATAGGAATATTTATTATTGTCTTCAGTAAAACATTAGGAAAATTAACTGTTCTTAGAATTATACGTACACACAATTTCATAATTTACAGAAGTCTACATAAAATTATTTACTTGTTTTCGACTAATACTATTACCCGGTGCTAACAATTCGACCATGAATTATTATAGAAAAAAAATCAGAATATTTTTCACTATCTAAATCTCGTCATTATTTGTCATAGAACAAATGTTGATTGGCTAATGAAAGGAATTATTATGGTCAATATTGTTTCCTAATTATTTATTTTTATTATGACTTCTAGGTACGTCGTCTCGGTCTCGGCGGTGACGGTCCACAGCCGACCTTCGACCTGACGGATCCGTACTGTAACAACGTATCCTACGACTACGTGCCGATGCACGACCCTCACCTCGCGCACCACTTCGGGCAAAAGCCAGCGAGGAACAGGATGAAGCTGCTTGGCTACTGCACCAAGGACGGCAGAGCGGTCTGCTCGTTGAAAGAGTTCAACCAGTACAGGAAATATTTGTACAACCAATTCATGGATCGGATACACATGGAGATGAAGATGTTGGTAGGTGATTTGTTTTATATTCAAAGTCGCACAAGTAATTTGTCTAAAAATGAAACACTTGATATTATTTCAGTGTGATAAAATAAGAGTAGATACTTTGAAGTAGCAACGCGTCTGGACAATCTCCGGTGATACTTCTATTTAGGAGTTAATTATCTGGCCAAGAAAGACATTGATTTATCATCCGGGGAAGTAAAAGCTTGGTTTATCCTCAGATGTCGTAAAAAACATGAGCTAAAGAATTTAACCACGTTGCCTTAAAAGCAATTTAAAGCACTATTTTATTCTGGTTTCAAACCAGTGGTAAAGGAGAAAAAGGCCCATCCGAGGCGTTTCTTAATTGTCAAGGATAGCAATGTGAGCGATTGTCAGAATTGTAATCCTATCTGGGGTTTATTATAGAAGTCTCTGATCAGTAGTGGCCACTTACGGTCAAAAGGATAGCATGCTCGTTTGCTATTTCCATAGTATTCCAAAAAACCTCTATAGAGCAGATCATAGTTTTATAAGAAAGAATTTCGTAGCGCCGTCGCAAGAATGGCAAAGCAGTTTGCTAAGACTTCAAAACCTATTAACATATCCCGTACAATACATATTTTAATATAATACTTAATAGGACGTGATCTGTATCCGTGCTGTAAGTACAGGATATTACGTCGAAACTACTTACATAACCAATATACGGATACACATGTAAATTGGAGCTGCTTGGAGATGAAGTTGTTCAGCAGGAAGGAAGATCGAGTAGTTACTTGTGTACTTTAATCGAAACTAAGTTAAGCTTTGAGTTTATAACGGACTCGAATCTTCCTCCTGTAATTTGAAGGAAGTTTGGATATTTGACTACATATATTATTTGGAATGGTTGATCACGAATAACTATTTATATCGATTCACAAACGCGGTAGCGTTTGACAAGTTCAAAGTTTCAAACGTCAAACGAATCGAGTATGTCTTTACTGTGATAGGAGCGGTTATTTGTAGGTTATGAAATTTTATTACTTACACACAACGTATTATCCTCAAATAATAATTTATAATAGTAGATTATAATTCATATATCCCAAATCAATTAATTACAATCAACTATATAATGAAATAAATTTGAAATTAATAAAATTCGATAGCACAAACCATAGTGCCCCCAATTCTTAGACTTTTCGATTTCGCTCGATGAAAACCTGACATCCAGTAGACGTCAAACTTGCTTACACATCGCTTGACATTCAGTGAATCTCAAACGATTACATTTATACTACCAAAAAGATTTTTTCATAGGTTAACATTAAATAAAATAATAAACGTAATGAAGTTAAGAATTATGTTAATTCAAATGGTGATGAATAATAAGAATTTATACTCGTATCAAAGGAAGAGATGTGCGCAGGAACTTGAATGGAATATGTAGGTACTTTTTTATTAAGTACCTACATCGTGTTATTTTAATTGAATGCGTAGTATGATAGATGCCTATGTAGGGAAGTATAAGATGAGACGAAGCGAAAGCGTGATTTGCGATAAAAATGTGCGCGCATTTCGTTAGTGCTTGCTCATATACTACTGTTTTGCTTTTGTAGTCTATGCAAATTGTGTACCTAAGAAGAGATTGATATGAATGAGCTTTCTCTTGCCTTCTTTATAAAGGTGTTTATCGCTATGCATATTTTATTTCTCTTCAGTTATTTTGTCATCATTTTAGAATTATGAAAGCTATTATAATTTTACGTTTATTGTTGCAAGTAGACATAATAATAAAAATAGTCTGGACTACTAAAAATAAAAATTGCAACGTTTAAATATTTTAACACTGATTTTATTTTGAGCGAAGTGGTTTGAAGTAGCGTACACTGTAGGCGGTTAATTAACTACTAAATAGATAATTTAGTAGTTATATCACCCCACAAAAAAATATCCAATCTTTTAGACAAATTCATTGCATATCCCTCTTTGTTGTAGTATTTATTTTTTGATTCATTATGCCGGGCGCTAGGAGCATGACCACTAATATTAGGCCGGGCGGTCAAAAGATTAAATTTAAACTAATTCGCAATTTCTCTAAATGAAGGGAATTTGAAGGGTGTACCAAATAAAAGCCATTCAAGAATATTTTTATTCAATATGCAATTATTCTGAAAAATATTATAATTTGTGTTGTACTCCCAAGTTGTTATTAGTAAAATTGCGAGTTCATGCTTCTTCTATGGTTGTCTTCATGCTGTAGGTATATTGTAGGCATTTATGCTGTATATTATTTTCATACTACATGTTCTGACGGAAGGTTAACCTAACAGAGATGAACGTATTGTCAATAAGACCTCATCCAGCGGAGTTATCAAACAATCAATTCTTAATTTACATAATATGTTATTATATGAAAATATAGATTATCTACCAGCTGACTGGCGAACTGCGTTTCGCCAGAGAGTGATCAGATTTAAAATTAATACAAAATTGTCAAGCTTATTTTTATTTCTACTTTCGTCTTTGCATTTCACTCTTTAATTATCTATGGATCTAATAGTCTTATTGCAGTTATAAACCCATCATTTAGAATATTTGATACAATCCAATATAACTATCTATTCGAGGATACTATTTGTTCTTAACATCAATCTTCAATCCAAAATACAAAATTAAACATAATAAAGTATCCTTGTTTTAAGTAGCGAAGTTATTCTTACACTTATTTCACCTGTAAAAATAAAACAGCAGTATGTGATTAATTCAATTGAAATCTGTAAAAGGATACATTTATTTTATGGGCTAATAAATCCCACTCATTTGAATCAAGATTCAATACACACACTGCTACAAAGTATGTTAATACTGTCGTCAAATAAATTAACTATTATTACATCTGGTAAATATGCAATGAGAATCCATATAGTTCTTATGGAATTCGCTTTGATTTGGTAACATTATTTCTTTTATAATTGTGGGGCAAGGGCCAGATATTCCTAACTCTGCATGCAGAGTTAGGAATATCTGGCACACTTAGTAAAATTGTGTGTTCATACTGTATGTTGTCATCATTCTGTACATTTTCTTTATGCTGCACGTTCTCTAAATGTCGACCAAATTCTAAGTATGTTGACATAACTTTCGACCAGACCTCACCCAGCAGGAATGGCAAACATACTTGGTTCTTATAACCTAAAACATTTTTATGAGAGATTAATAGCCGATGTCCATTAGAGGCAGTGGCCACTTACCACTGGACTTTAACCTCGTTTTTTACTTTAATAGTTATTTTAAAAAATACTATAAATACTAAAGCTGGCGATTCAAATTAAAAATTACCGGAAATATTGCAATAAATGTAAAATTCATTGGTCTGGTACAATTAGTGCATACCATGGGGTGGCCCATTAAAT
Source organism: Spicauda simplicius (assembly GCA_949699795.1). Lineage (NCBI taxonomy): Eukaryota > Metazoa > Arthropoda > Insecta > Lepidoptera > Hesperiidae > Spicauda > Spicauda simplicius. Next base: position 5,834,623 of record OX453058.1, on the reverse strand, counting down.
ATTTGTTGCCAGTTTCTCTTCTTATTAGCAAAAAAAAAAATGTGTGACAAATATCCATCTCTTAGGTACTGAAATATTTAATGAAATATTATCATATTTAAAAGGTTAAGGTGTCACACAATCAGAGTTTCTGACGAAGAGCCGCCACAGTGTTTTCATGCGAGCTAGACAGTTGTTTGGAGTCACCAAGTGTAGGACCGAGACGGGGTCATCAATGTGTTAACACTAGAAGGCTCGCACTACCAGGTGCAAAACTTGGCGAAGCTTGATGCTATCCCTAGTGCGCCGGTACCTGTCTCTTCGTAGCAGACAGCTCCAAACTCTAGTAAAGCCCACGATGGAAAAGAAGTTACTCACACTAAACGTCTCCAAAAAAATAAGTGATTTGGCTGTTATGTGAGTTCCTTCTGCGTCTTCTGTCTCATAAATATTACATAATTTTTTCCTCAGACTTTATCACTTGTATCCTTTGTCATTTTTATGTCATATAGTGCTATTATTTTCAGTTCCTGTCCAGTCAAAGAATCTTTAAGTTGTATTTCTTTTATTTGTATTGTAAGCGCGGTTTAATGTTTACCTTTCTCACTTGTCCACTTGTCCACCAATTCGCACTTGGCCAGCGAGGTGGACTATAGCCTAAACTCTCTCATTCTGAGAGAAGACCCGTGTCCAGCAGTGGGACAATAATGGGTTGACGACAATGTTTACCTTATTTTTCATCTCTTCGATAACAATGTTTACATTTGTCTACGTCAGTTGCGCCGCTCATTGAAAACAATGTATTACAATTTTGTACGTTTTTTTTTTAAATTTACTTTATATAATATTTTCATAAATACAGAACATTATTAGAAACTTAAAATTAAAAATAAATTAAACCAATTTTATACGTTTTACTTTTTTAAACTAACATCTGTCAAATTAACTTAGAACGATCTATGGACTCCAACGTTTTGGCCCATTTGTCACAATGTACAATCAGTATAATGTTGTTTAAAAATCTTTAGGTAGTAGTTCATGTACTTAAATGCCTATAATTACTAATAATTTTTGTGTGATATTTGTTTGTGTAAATTTAATTTAAATGATTTCTTTCTATACTGCTGGTAGGTAATGAAATGAAATGAAACGTCTTTATTTTGTATAGGCCTACGGGGGCACATAGTAAAATATTTTTCCTCTATCCCTTAAATTGCTTTTAAAATTATTTTTCAATTTTAGTTTATGGAAATACGAAATTAAAACTAAAAAAACTGACTAAGTGAAACGGTATTGATTTATCGATACATTCGGTTCATGTAGATGACCGTAACGTAAACAGCGCCATCTAATATCTCAAACATATTACTAATTCGATTTGGCGGTAAGGTGGCGTATCATCGCAGAATATACTGAGAATACTGAGATAGCTTTGTATTACTTTAGTAACTTATAAGGATATATTTATATCTGGTTAAAATATTATATTGTCGCTCATATGAAACGTTAGCTCATATAAAATTTTAACAAAGCGCCATCAATACATTCGCTTCATGTAGATGACTGTATCGTAAAGAGCGCCATCTAATAAATATCTCATATACATTATTTGGTAAGATTCCGTATCAACGCAGAATATACTGAGATGGCTATGTAATAGGTACTTTAGTAACCTTTGATCACCAATATTACCGATCGAAGGTAGTAACTTATACTTATTTTTGGTCATGATATTAGATTGTAGCTTATGTGAAACGGTTGTAATTTTAACAAAGCGCCATTACTTACTTAATCAAGTTAACAGATAACATTACACCATCTGTTATTAGGATTATACAAAGTTAACAGCTGAAGCTAAAAAAAATATTTGCAATTAAACCGATAAATTAAGATATAAACTATCCTATCTTTCAAGTTGGATCAAAATGCACACGTTGTGTAAATTTGATTATAATCGGTTCAGACTTCAGAGTTTAGGAGTCCATTGCGGACAAATAAAGTGACACGTAATTTATTTATATTAAGATGTTAAATCTAAGTTCAGACAAGCCCTCTCGTATAGCGCTAATCGCGATGAAATAGGGCAAACCCGATCAAAAGTTATGAGAGGTTTTACATATTTATATATATAAATACATACAGACATAAACACAACATCATAAAAAATCATAGGAGAACCTTCCTCGGACGTCTAAAGATCGAAATTCGATTGGAAACTCGATTTATGTAAAACGGAGTAAAACCAATAACTTCCTGACTTTCAAAAATTTTCAATTATCTTAGCAACAAGTTAAGAAACCTTTACAAAAAGATGTAAAATCCTATCAAAAACAGTTTCACTGTAAAAATAGCACAAGTTCAAAGTCCTCAAATTGTTGAAAAGCAATCAAAAAATTTACAAAAAGTTCTGAAATACAAACACAAAAAACCCAAGTTATGATTTTTTGATAATTTAATATTGAAAAAGTTTTGTTGCAACCTTAAAACTTAACAAAAATCGAACTTGGCGTGCGTCCTTGAGAATCTCAATTTTTTAGGATCCATTCATATTACTTTAATGTAAGGTAAAATACACTGTAACTGTTTAGGAACTAGTACCTACCTGCTCACACCTGCTGAAAATATGTTGGAAGATTTTTTTCTGTGTTCAGTATTATTATCTACTTGTAAGAATGCAGCGTAATTACTGACCCAGGTGAAAATTATCTCACACTTCCCACTAAGATAAAAAGAAAGTAAAGGAATAAGAACGGTATTGAGAAATTACTTGCAATACATCCAAGCAAATTTTGGGTACTGAAGGACGCACGCCAAGTTCGATTTTTGTTCAGTTTTAAGGTTGCAACAAAACTTTTTCAATATTAAATTATCAAAAAATCATAACTTGGGTTTTTTGTGTTTGTATTTCATAACTTTTTGTAAATTTTTTGATTGCTTTTCAACAATTTGAGGACTTTGAACTTGTGCTATTTTTACAGTGAAACTGTTTTTGATAGGATTAAGTTTTCCCTCTGTGGCTCACTATAATTTTAGTATTTTGTATTATTTATTTACCTACAAATTGTAGGGATATAAATTACTCGAGCGCTGCTGGGATTTCAAAACTACTTGAGAACACTATAATATTAGCTTATGTTTAAATTGGAAAAGATCTTGGAAAGATTAGAGAGGTTGGAAAAAAATATTAACCGTATTATTTATGAACTTAAAAGAAGTAGAAACCATTATATTTGTGTAGGTAATCGAACAAGGAGACCAGATTTGTTTTTATCTGATTGAAGTAGCGAACGAGCATGAAGTAACTTATAGTAAGTGGTCACTGCCGCCCAAGGACATCTGTAAGCAACTTCAAATAAAACATGGGTTCTATCTGAAGTCAATCACAGACGCGATGCTACTCCCGAGGACTAAGATGGTCGCCTTATACAAAAGCGTGCCGCAAAGTGTGCCGTGTGTGTTTCGTCGAAAGGGTGTGGCCTTTCGACGAAACGCAAGAAAAGCTTTACGCTCGAAATAGCATGGTAAAAGTAATAATAATAACAAATCATCGTATCAATTAATAAAATCATAATAATGAGATTCATCAGTCCATCACCCATTGTTGTCATGTCACACCAACTCAATAATACTATAGCCGACCTTATTTACTCCTCAGTGTTACATCGGTTACATAAAAAATAAAATAAATATTAATATCATCTAGCCAATGCTCTTGATACACGAATATATTTTTGTTCTCTAACAAACTTCCATATGGAGAACTTTAATTCAGTAAACAAATTCAATGTCGTGACGGAGCATCGTGAAATTTTTCTCCTGCAAATTCTCGGTGAAATTTACGACTGAACAAGGCAAAAGTTTGTCTGGCCCCGCGTGAGTTCGTGACACTTTTACGCTGAATTGTCCTGGTATAGTTTCCGTCCATTTATCACTAAAGCTAACCTGTCAATCAGTAACGTTATTAGGCTTTGAAACATTTAGACCGGTTCAACCACATGTTGCTATTGCAATATAATTTTGTTTACGAAGTCTCATATATTTTGGTCCCTTTTATAATGTTAGCGATTTATAAATAGGCCCAAAAATATATCAAAATCCATTCACAAATCATAATTTATTCTTTAAAAATCACATGTTATAAAGAATCGGGAAGATTATTTTTAGTGATTTGCAGGACGAACGAGCACGTGACGACCTGACTTTAAAACGAGTGGAAGTGGACGTGGCCAGACGCCTCCAAGTCTTCACTAAAGCAGAAAGGGCCAGGGAGCATTTAGAGAAAGTAGCACAGGAGCACGCCGATGAGTGGGCTGAGAAGAAGAGGCTGTGAGTAGAAGTGAAAGATACTATTGATTATACGAATAAGCAAATAAGCCATTTGCTTATTCCCGCAGCTTTGCCCGCTTTGAGCATGTTTACGATGGTAATGATGTATTAATCCAGGTGATAAACTATCTCTATCCCAAACTTTATCGAAATGTTTTGCCTCAAAGAGTAACAAACACACGTTTATACGCACAAACTATTACTTTTATAAAATTAATAAGAAAATATAACGTAATAGAAATATAAATAGATAGAAATAAGGATTCCAGACATTATTAGGTTTATTACCTTCTAGGATTGTAAATTGTTTTTAAATTATAAAAACAATACACTTAGTTATTGCTTCTGAAACAATTCAAATGTTACAGAGAATTACAATCTCCTATTTGAACAAATTAACATTGACTGGTGTCTAGGTACTTGGATTAATATTTATAACTCAACCTTCCAAAAGCTGCCTCTTTGAATTTCGGAGAAATTAATCACAGCTAAAGCATCTAGCGTTGAAATGCAAATTACCACTAGTTTTGCCCAAAGGCGTCGTACCATTTTTCAGGGGTGTTGACACAAATTTATTTGTCGACCTCAAGCAACGAAAATCGAGTTTAAACGGACCTTTTCAGCCCCGAGTCTCAACGCGACGATTAATAACGACAACTTGTAAATACGCCACTATTTGACAAATAGATCTACTCTGTTTTGCGTTATTGAACCTTTCTATTATTTTGTTAAAGTATATTAAAACATTTTTAAGGCAATATATTTTATAACCGAAATAAGGGCGATAGAACATTTTTCGCTAAACAATTTTTATGTGAAATATTTCACGCTCGCTTAAACACGCCCTGAGGCGTTACGTGAACTCTGTAGAACAGTGATTAATGCCTCTTTCCAGTTTTCTTGATTTGACAAACCGCGTCGCATGTTTTTTTTCTGAAATTATTTTTAGAATTAATACCTATTATCTGCAATAGTTACACAATTTCACATTAGTATACATATATGTATGGCAGGAATACTAATAAAATGAGCTTCATAGTCACGTAACAAAAATATTCAATCCTTTTTCATTCCATAAAAATACTTATTATTTAAGTTAGACGGGATAAAACAATAATATTAATTAGTAACTGAATAATTGTAAAATTTCGCTTAGTAAACTTTGCAGGCTTAATTGATCGTCTAGTTGTAAGATTGATTCAATAAAAGTTTGTTATACTGAAATATATAATAATAATAATAATTTATTTATTCAAGTAACTGGACTCAATGTACATTTACATCATTTTATCATCTGTAAATATTTTACCACTACTAGGTTTACCATTATATAACCAATTTTTAAGCTTAAATCGGGCTTCTTTGTAAGCTAAACTTACATGTTTATTCCAACCAATAACAGTTTTCTTTCTCTTACAATTTATAATATTTTTTAGACTCGTTTTCGCCGAATTACTCAAAATTGATGTAATCTTAATATATAAATTGTTTATTTCTTCTTTATGATCAAAATTTTGACATTGTTTATCGCCACAAAACCTAAATGTGTCGGGAAAAGTAATTAATCTTAGCATACGATGACATTCATTATAGTATAAATTTATTTGTTCTATATTTCTTTGACCCCAAATAATGTCACTTTGTTTTTTAAGTTCTTCTGGTAAAAGCCATGTTTCCTGAAGAGCTATCAAGTCACATATTTCACATAAATGTCGAACATCTTCAATTGATCGTTTTACATTCTTACAATTATAACTTATAAATTTATGTATTGTCTGCATTATTAGAATTAAATTTACCGTTTACCGCATCCCTGTGTTTAAAATGAACAAAACGACGAAATATTATACCTTGTGGCCATAAATTATTATCTAAAAATAGCGTTATCTTTTCTCGTGGAACAAAGAATTTATAAGCGTGGTAAATGTTTTCCTTTTTAGTTATAATTTTCTCTAAATTTACCCTTTCTTGAGTTTTATTATAAATGTATTCACATATATCTTCCTGTTTTGTATCCTTATGAATATTGGTAATAAATATTGGCAGTTTAATTTCAGCAGCTTTAAAACATTTATCTTCTACCGCTGTACCTAATTTACCCAGAAAACGCTTATTTAATGAGGAATTATTTTTTTCGAGAGCGAACAGTGATCCATTTTCCTTCTTTTTCATTTATAGTTTGAGAATTTCTTTGAATACGGACAATATCAGAATACATGGGTTTACAATTAGTCTCATCTTGCACTACCATAGATGGAACAGGCGTTAAAGTTGGTGTTGATAATAATACACCTGAAGAAGCCTGTAAATGCTCACTATGTTTGACATTCACAAACGCGGTCGCGTTTGACAAGTTCAAACGTCAAACGAAGCGAGTATGTCTTTACTGTGATAGGAGCGGTTATTTGTAGGTTATGAAATTTTATTACTTACACACAACGTATTATCCTCAAATAATAATTTATAATAGTAGATTATAATTCATATATCTCAAATCAATTAATTACAATCAACTATATAATGAAATAAATTTGAAATTAATAAAATTCGATAGCACAAACCATAGTGCCCCCAATTCTTAGACTTTTCGCTTTCGCTCGATGAAAACCTGACATCCAGTAGACGTCAAACTTGCTTACACATCGCTTGACATTCAGTGAATCTCAAACGATTACATTTATACTACCAAAAAGATTTTTTCATAGGTTAACATTAAATAAAATAATAAACGTAATGAAGTTATGAATTATGTTAATTCAAATGGTGATGAATAATAAGAATATAAACTCGTATCAAAGGAAGAGATGTGCGCAGGAACTTGAATGGAATATTATGTAGGTACTTTTTTATTAAGTACCTACATCGTGTTATTTTAATTGAATGCGTAGTATGATAGATGCCTATGTAGGGAAGTATAAGATGAGACGAAGCGAAAGCGTGATTTGCGATAAAAATGTGCGCGCATTTCGTTAGTGCTTGCTCATATTAGCGTTGCCGATCGATAGTCGACTATCGATGATTAATCGATAGTCTATCGATAGCCAGGATATCGCAAGATTATCGATGGGCCTATCGATATTATCGATACTATCGGTAGTATCGATAGCTCAGTTCGAAGCAATACTATCGCATGAGTGCAATACAATCGATACTATCGATAATATTGTTGCTCGCGAGAACTAGACTATCTGTACTATCGATAGTATCGTTGCTAGTAAATCAAAAATTGTCAACACTATCGATGCTATCGATATGATCGATTATTTTGGACTATCGATTGTTTACTAATTTACAATAGTATTGTTAGCAATATTAAGGTATAGTAGTCGGAAAACAAAGTTAATGGAATAATATTTAAATAATGTTATAATGCGACAACATTACGTATTTACGTACACAAACTATGGAGGCCTTTAATAGTCCTCGTTTAATTACATTACTTTTAAAACAAACTCAATACTATTGCAAATTGCCAAACTATCGACGGTGCCAAATTGTCGATACTATCGATTCTTTCAATATTTTTAATAATTTATGATCACAATACTATCGGTAGTATCGATACAATCGACAATCCATTCTTCTTGAGCAACAATACTTTCGATAGTATCGCTCTCATCCGATAAAATTGCCTTATTTTGAACTATTGATAGTATCGATACTATTGATAGTATCGATAGTATGGCTGTTTTAAGATGAAAACTATCGATTGAAAAACTATCGATAGTTCGGCAACACTAGCTCATATACTACTGTTTTGCTTTTGTAGTCTATGCAAATTGTGTACCTAAGAAGAGATTGATAAGAATGAGCTTTCTCTTGCCTTCTTTATAAAGGTGTTTATCGCTATGCATATTTTATTTCTCTTCAGTTATTTTGTCATCATTTTAGAATTATGAAAGCTATTACAATTCTACGTTTATTGTTGCAAGTAGACATAATAATAAAAATAGTCTGGACTACTAAAAATAAAAATTGCAACGTTTAAATATTTTAACACTGATTTTATTTTGAGCGAAGTGGTTTGAAGTAGCGTACACTGTAGGCGGTTAATTAACTACTAAATAGATAATTTAGTAGTTATTTAACCCCACAAACAAATATCATATGTAGGTACCTATCATAAAAAAATATCCAATCTTTTAGACAAATTCATTGCTTATCCCTCTTTGTTGTAGTATTTATTTTTTGATTCATTATGCCGGGCGCTAAGAGCATGACCACTAATATTAGGCCGGGCGGTCAAAAGATTCAATTTAAACTAATTCGCAATTTCTCTAAATGAAGGGAATTTCCAAATGAAAGCCATTCAAGAATATTTTTATTCAATATGCAATTATTCTGAAAAAGATTATTATTTGTGTTGTACTCCCAAGTTGTTATTAGTAAAATTGCGAGTTCATGCTTCTTCTATGGTTGTCTTCATGCTGTAGGTATATTGTAGGCATTTATGCTGTATATTATTTTCATACTACATGTTCTGACGGAAGGTTAACCTAACGGAGATGAACGTATTGTCAATAAGACCTCATCCAGCGGAGTTATCAAACAATCAATTCTTAATTTACATAATATGTTATTATATGAAAATATAGATTATCTACTAGCTGACTGACGAGTCCACCAATTCGCACTTGGCCAGCGCGGTGGACTATGGCCTAAACTCTCTCATTCTGGGAGAAGACCCGTGCCCAGCAGTGGGCCAATAATGGGTTGATGCACACTAGCTGACTGGCGACCTGCGTTTCGCCATTCACTCTTTAATTAATGGATCTAATAGTCTTATTGCAGTTATAAACCCCATCATTTAGAATATTTGATACAATCCAATATAACCATCTAATAGAGGATACTATTTGTTCTTAACATCAATCTTCAATCCAAAATACAAAAATAAACATAATAAAGTGTTTTAAGTAGCGAAGTTATTCTTACACTTATTTCACCTGCAAAAATAAAACAGCAGTATGTGATTAATTCAATTGAAATCTGTAAAAGGATACATTTATTTTATGGGCTAATAAATCCCACTCATTTGAATCAAGATTAAATTTACACACTGCTACAAAGTATGTTAATACTGTTGTCAAATAAATTAACTATTATTACATCTGGTAAATATGCAATGAGAATCCATATAGTTCATATGGAATTCGCTTTGATTTGGTAACATTATTTCTTTTATAATTGTGGGGCAAGGGCTGCATGCAGAGTTAGGAATATCTGGCACACTTAGTAAAATTGTGTGTTCATACTGTATGTTGTCATCATTCTGTACATTTTCTTTATGCTGCACGTTCTCTAAATGTCGACCAAATTCTAAGTATGTTGACATAACTGTCGACCAGACCTCACCCAGCAGGAATGGCAAACATACTTGGTTCTTATAACCTAAAACATTTTTATGAGAGATTAATAGCCGATGTCCATTAGAGGCAGTGGCCACTTACCACTGGACTTTAAGCTCGTTTTTTACTTTAATAGTTATTTTAAAAAATACTATAAATACTAAAGCTTTACCGGAAATATTGCAGTAAATGTAAAATTCATTGGTCTGGTACAATTAGTGCATACCATAGGGTAGCCCATTAAATATTTGTTGCCAGTTTCTCTTCTTATTAGCAAAAAAAAATGTGTGACAAATATCCATCTCTTAGGTACTGAAATATTTAATGAAATATTATCATATTTAAAAGGTTAAGGTGTCACACAATCACAGTTTCTGACGAAGAGCCGCCACAGTGTTTTCATGCGAGCTAGACAGTTGTTTGGAGTCACCAAGTGTAGGACCGAGATGGGGTCATCAATGTGTTAACACTGGAAGGCTCGCACTATCAGGTGCAAAACTTGGCGAAGCTTGATGCTATCCCTAGTGCGCCGGTACCTGTCTCTTCGTAGCAGACAGCTCCAAACTCTAGTAAAGCCCACGATGGAAAAGAAGTTACTCACACTAAACGTCTCCAAAAAAATAAGTGATTTGGCTGTTATGTGAGTTCCTTCTGCGTCTTCTGTCTCATAAATATTACATTATTTTTTCCTCAGACTTCATCACTTGTATCCTTTGTCATTTTTATCCTTTGTCATTTGTCATATTTATCACTTGGCCAGCGCGGTGGACTATGGCCTAAACTCTCTCATTCTGAGAGAAGACCCGTGTCCAGCAGTGGGACAATAATGGGTTGACGACAATGTTTACCTTATTTTTCATCTCTTCGATAACAATGTTTACATTTGTCTACGTCAGTTGCGCCGCTCATTGAAAACAATGTATTACAATTTTGTACGTTTTTTTTTTTAATTTACTTTATATAATATTTTCATAAATACAGAACATTATTAGAAACTTAAAATTAAAAATAAATTAAACCAATTTTATACGTTTTACTTTTTTAAACTAACATCTGTCAAATTAACTTAGAACGATCTATGGACTCCAACGTTTTGGCCCATTTGTCACAATGTACAATCAGTATAATGTTGTTTAAAAATCTTTAGGTAGTAGTTCATGTACCTATATGCCTATAATTACTAATAATTTATGTGTGATATTTGTTTGTGTAAATTTAATTTAAATGATTTCTTTCTATACTGCTGGTAGGTAATGAAATGAAATGAAACGTTTTTATTTTGTATAGGCCTACGGGGGCACATAATAAAATATTTTTCCTCTATCTCTTAAATTACTTTTAAAATTGTTTTTCAATTTTAGTTTATGGAAATACGAAATTATAACTAAAAAAACTGAATAAGTGAAACGGCATTGATTTATCGATACATTCGGTTCATGTAGATGACCGTAACATAAACAGCGCCATCTAATATCTCAAACATATTACTATTTCGATTAGGGATGTGACATTGTTAATAAAAAATCGATTTTTAATTAATCGGTATTTTTTTAAAGTATGAAAAATCGATTAATAAATAATCGACTTTTCTTAAGAAAATAATCGATTTTATTCTATAAATAGCTTATTTCCTCATTTTTCAATCAATTTCAAAATAAATGCCATATACATTATATCAATAGATTTATTCATTAAAAATAAACAACAGAAACATCAAGTTCTTAAATAATCAACACACAATAAAGCTTAACAACAATTATTTTTTTTTCACATAAATCAACAAAATTAAATTTATTAAATTATTCAAATCTATACTAATCTATACTAATATATAAAACTGAAGAGTTTGTTTGTTTGTTTGTACGCGCTAATCTCAGGAACTACCATAGTAGTGAATAGACCATTTATCGAGGAAGGCTTTAGGCTATATAACATCACGCTGCAACTATTAGGAGCGAAGAAATAATGGAAAATGTGAAAAAAAACGGGGAAAATTATTCATCCTTGAGGGCTTCCGTTGCGTGCGCTGCGAAAACGGTACAAGATACCAAAAGTATATGTATGAAATAATTATTTCTCTTGAAATGATCTAAAAAAATGTCCGCGACAGTATATGTCTTGTATCTTTTAAGATTAACTCACTAGAACCGTTTTCATGGTAATCAAATTCGGTCGAAATTAGTTAAGAGTTGTATCAACGTAATAATATTAATCTTTGTCCAAATAAATGTGTTGTTGATTATGAGTATTTAATTGTGAACAAAATTGTCTTTGACATCACTTAATTTCAATGAACATCTTAGAAGATAAGACAATTTTAAAATAACACCGATATAAAATTCAGCCGCGCCGCATGATGTGCAAAACATGACGCTGCAAGGAGGAGGGGCGTTGCTTGCGAGGCACGCGGAGAGAGGGGTGAAAATATAACTAAAAATATAATTTACGCAGAAGTACCCTAAAATAATTATGTTCTTTTCAAAAAAAATTGTCTAAAATAATAATAGAAAATGAAACGGACAATATTGACGCCAACTACTTGTCGTTCTTTTAGTCGTAGACATTCCATATTTGATTAAATAAATCATCTAAACTGTTTTAAAAGCACAGAAGGAATGCCATCATAGATGCACAGATGGCGTTAGTGTAATATTATGGAGCTATGATCGTATTCTATGGCAGTTCGCGTTCCGGGCTCCAAGCCAGAAGACCAAACCTAGAATGTCGGGATGCATTTATTACATGATTATAAAAAATCGATTAATAATCGATTCATAATTTTAAAAAAATCACGTATAAAAATCGATGTTTACTTTAAAACAATCGATTTTTAATCGATTATTTCCATAATCGATTATTTTTTCACATTCCTAATTTCGATTTGGCGGTAAGGTGGCGTATCATCGCAGAATATAGCTAGAGTTGCATAACTATCGATAGTTTAACTATCGATAGTTGACCTCGAAAACTAGTTAGGATATCGATAGTAGTATCGATAGTATTGACACATGACAATACTATTGATACTATCGATAGTATCGATAGCTCTATAGTGGCAATACTATTGATTCCAGCAATACTATCGATACTATCGATATTTTTACGTTCAATACTATCGATAGTATTGTAAATTTGGACAATAATAACAAAAACTATCGATAGTATCGATACTATCGATAGGTCTTGACTATCGATAGTTGACCATGTTTCGATACTATTTTAAATGAATACGAAGCTATAAGGCGTCTAGAGCTATCTCTGGCAGAGTATGGTCAGTTTAAATTAACTTTATCTTTATAGCTTAAAATATTCTTATACTTAAAGCTCGAAAGATTTCCATACTAGGTTGCTGCCAATAATGGAGAAAAAAGGTAAGTTGACAATAGTTTTTGTGTGTTTAGTGCTTAATTCATTAAAATATAAATACGTACATACCATACGACCATAAAGTCCACCTGATGATAAGTAGTAACCGTCGCCCATGGATATCTGTAAGCAACTTCATATATAACATGGGTTCTATCTGAAGTTTGAGTTGCCTCTCCTGAGGACTAGGATGGTCGCCTCATATAAAAGTGTGTGGCAACCACACCCTTCCATCGAAACGCTGGAATGCAGGCAAGTAAAAATGTTTCACAGGTGGTCCTATATTAGGGAAATTGAAAAATTATCAGTAGTTTTCCCGGAAAATTGGAAAATTGAAAAATTGAAATTTTTGATTGAATTCAGACACTGTCTATGAATAATACGTTTTCTATTCAAATATTTTTTGAGATATTTTTAGCTATGTAATTGATTTTTGGAAGGCAATACTATCGCAGTTCATTGAACTATCGATAGTGTGAGTTATTGATATTATCAATACTATCGATACTATTACTCCTAAACGTATATCGGTCTTCGATAGTATCGATACTATCGATAGTATTAATACTATTGAAGCTAATACCTTCGATAGTATCGATACTATTTCTTTATAACAATACTATTGCCCTAAATCATACTATCAATAGTATCGATAGTGTCGATACTATCGATACTATCGATAGGCTATCGATACTATTTATATGACGTCAACTATCGATAGTCTATCGATATTTTAGCAATAGTCGACTATCGATAGGCAACTCTAGAATATACTGAGAATACTGAGATAGCTTTGTATTACTTTAGTAACTTTTAAGGATATACAGGGTGTAAATGACAGCGTACCGAATATTAAAAATATGGATTCCTGACACGATTCTGGTGCTTATGGCGTTGGAATTTTTCATCGGATTTTCCTCGGATTTTCCATTTTTTTATGCACTTTTTTTACTGCATAATGCAACATGAATTTAAAAGAAAAACACTCATTATAGTGTTTTTCACGAAAACTAGCAATGTATAATGAATGCGCTATCAGCTGTTCGACGTCCGGTCAATGACGCCGCGCGGCTGAGGTCGTGCGGCGGGCCGCCCTGCGCTCCGCCGCACCGACTTCCACCAATTTATGAACCAAGTTTCCAAAAAACATTCAATACCTAATTCAAACATTTTAACGCAAATAATAACTGAAAACATTATTCGGAAAAATACTAAATACCTATTCTTTAGTTTATTTTTGTGTACCTAATGATTGAAAACTTCTTCATTTACTTAGGGCAAATAAAAATAAATCACAAATAATGATTAACATTTTAACGTATTTGTTTCGGAAGCAAACATAAGGGAAACATCATTAAAGAAATGATGTAGGTACATAAGTATCATGCAAAATTCTATTCCACATACACAGTACACTCACACATACAGCGCGGTTTGGCTCTTCAGTCCTTTGCCGAAAGGCGGGATTAACGCCGCACACAGAATAAACAATAAAAAGATAACTCAATGTGGCTAATAAAGTACTTGTTCTCCGTAGGTCATGTACTCGAGATGAGAGTTTCTGTGATAAGAATATCAATAGTTATTGATTGATATTATAATAGCTTCTTATACTTTCGTTTTTTTATGTTGTATGTTGTTATTTTATGAAATTTTAATTTGCTTTTATGTATTTAAAGTATTTAGAATCTTGAAGTAAACCAGTCTAATTTGAACTAACATGAATAATGTTTATAATGTACCTAATTTGGTATTTTATTAAAATTACAAAACAACGAGTGGACAAGTAAAAGTAATTGATTTGTCAGTTTTAAGTTAAAGGTTGTGTCATATCTGAATTTAATTGAATCTGTGTAATGCACTCGCTTAGTAGTAACTCGTCACTGAGCGGCGTATTGGCGGTTTTCTTTGATAGTTCGGATATTATTTAAAATTTGAAAAATTGTCACAGTTCGTGATTTTCGCTTGCGGAAGACGGATGCTCTGCAAATTTATGTTTCGTGTTAGTCGTGTCGTGTGTGAACTGTTATTTATTATTACTTGTTATTGCTTTAGTTTTGTGTTTTTATTGTTATTTAGTTTTTGCAAAATGCAGTTCAGTGCTCGTGAATACGGGGAAATGCTAATGTGTTATGGTGAAGCACGTGGGAATGCACAGCAAGCTCTGCATCTGTACATACAGAGGTACCCTTATGCTCGCCATCCAACGGACAGTCGTGTGATTACTCGGGCGTACCAACGAGTGTTGGATAATCAGCCGATTGTACCGCAGCAGGAAGAATGTTGAGAGCACGTGTGGTGGGTAATGTTTTGGAAGCCGTGCGTCTAAATCCGCGCTTAGGTACACGCACCGCAGCTCGAGTATTGCGCAATCGGCACGGGTCTTAGTCTAGGTAGGTATTAAGTTAATAAAATAGAATAAGCGATTTGTTGTTAGATGCGTGCGGGGAATAACTACTTATAATACAATAAGCGATCGGCGATCGGTACGCGGGTTGTTCGATGTACATTGCGCGCTCAAAAATGACCAACTCGGGAACCAATAATTTCCGAGGAAAATTGATGAGTTATTTTTAGTTCATTTAGTGTCACAAATCTACCATTTAAGTTTTCGGTACGCTGTCATTTACACCCTGTATTTATATCTGGTTAAAATATTATATTGTCGCTCATATGAAACGTTAGCTCATATAAAATTTTAACAAAGCGCCATCAATACATTCGGTTCATGTAGATGACTGTATCGTAAAGAGCGCCATCTAATATCTCATATACATTCTTTGGTAAGATTCCGTATCAACGCAGAATATACTGAGATGGCTATGTAATAGGTACTTTAGTAACCTTTGATCACCAATATTACCGATCGAAGGTAGTAACTTATACTTATTTTTAGTCATGATATTAGATTGTAGCTTATGTGAAACGGTTGTAATTTTAACAAAGCGCCATTACTTACTTAATCAAGTTAACAGATAACATTACACCATCTGTTATTAGGATTATGCAAAGTTAACAGCTGAAGCTAAAAAAAATATTTGCAATTAAACCTATAAATTAAGATATAAACTATCCTATCTTTCAAGTTGGATCAAAATGCACACGTTGTGTAAATTTGATTATAATCGGTTCAGAGTTTAAGAGTCCATTGCGGACAAATAAAGTGACACGTAATTTATTTATATTAATATGTTAAATCTAAGTTCAGACAAGCCCTCTCGAATAGCGCTAATCGCGATGAAATAGGGCAAACCCGATCAAAAGTTATGAGAGGTTTTACATATTTATATATATAAATACATACAGACATAAACACAACATCATAAAAAATCATAGGAGAACCTTCCTCGGACGTCTAAAGATCGAAATTCGATTGGAAACTCGATTTATGTAAAACGGAGTAAAACCAATAACTTCCTGACTTTCAAAAATTTTCAATTATCTTAGCAACAAGTTAAAAAACCTTTACAAAAAGATGTAAAATCTTATCAAAAACAGTTTCACTGTAAAAATAGCACAAGTTCAAAGTCATCAAATTGTTGAAAAACAATCAAAAAATTTACAAAAAGTTATGAAATACAAACACAAAAAACCCAAGTTATGATTTTTTGATAATTTAATATCGAAAAAGTTTTGTTGCAACCTTAAAACTTAACAAAAATCGAACTTGGCGTGCGTCCTTGAGAATCTCAATTTTTTAGGATCCATTCATATTACTTTAATGTAAGGTAAAATACACTGTAACTGTTTAGGAACTAGTACCTACCTGCTCACACCTGCTGAAAATATGTTGGAAGATTTTTTTCTGTGTTCAGTATTATTATCTACTTGTAAGAATGCAGCGTAATTACTGACCCAGGTGAAAATTATCTCACACTTCCCACTAAGATAAAAAGAAAGTAAAGGAATAAGAACGGTATTGAGAAATTACTTGCAATACATCCAAGCAAATTTTGGGTACTGAAGGACGCACGCCAAGTTCGATTTTTGTTAAGTTTTAAGGTTGCAACAAAACTTTTTCGATATTAAATTATCAAAAAATCATAACTTGGGTTTTTTGTGTTTGTATTTCATAACTTTTTGTAAATTTTTTGATTGTTTTTCAACAATTTGATGACTTTGAACTTGTGCTATTTTTACAGTGAAACTGTTTTTGATAAGATAGTTATGTTTTTGTGCACTGCTCCAAATTTCCGGACAACCACTTGTATTTGATCCTGGTGATAAATCCAAATTTACCTTATTAGGTATTTGAGCCTTAGATGTCTTTCTTCTCATGTTTATGGAATCATTGTTAGATACTGTAGTATTTTTTAAATTTTCGACAATAATTTCAACCTCTTTTAACTGTTGAAGCGTTGCATATGTTGATTTAATAGAATCTACTTCTGTTTTAATTAAAGTTAGATCTTTCAGTAACTTGGTAACATCTAGATGATCAAAAGTGATAGGCGGTAATTTTTCCAGATCTTTTGCTACAAATACTGGTATAATATCAGGATCAGTTACCTTAATCAGGCCAATAATATCATTTAAAATACGTTTTTCCTTTCCTGTGCCCTTACGGGTTGTCTTTTTCCATTTATTTGAAGGAATAGAATCAAAAAGTAACTTCCAAGATTGTTCTATTTGTTCACTTGTAAACGAAGAGGAACAAATTTGCACAAGACTAATCTCATCAATAACCGATATTTTGTTCAAAATATACGCTAGCAATTCGTCAATTACTAAATTACATTTATCGCATTTTAACAAAGACGACATTTTTAAATAATGACTTTGTAATTTGACTTTGAACTTAATAATAATATAATATATGTTTGTATAGGAAAATACTTAAACAAAATGCGATACCAACATTTTTTTCTAAGATATACGTTAATTAGGCAACTATGAAACAATGTTGCGTAAGACTCGTAAATACTTGTGTAAGCTAATTATATCTATATCTTTTTGTAAGCGAGCCTATGTTCGTTTAAACAAGCAGATCAATTTAATGTAGCTTTAAGTTATTTCTCACTTATCTTTATTCTATCTATAGGTATCTTAGTTATAAGTTAAATCTCGATGTCCCTATAGCCTCGGGGTCAGAATAGGGCTACGGTATCCCCTGCCTGTCGTAAGAGGCGACTAAAAGGGGCTTCCGGGGTTGCAGACGGCTAGAGAGGGAGCTCTAACCGTTCGGTCAGGCAATCCCGGGAAGGACGGCGGTATGTGTGGTCGCATACCGTCGTAAAGACTAGACGGAGCGGTGGGCCCAGCCGCCCATCTGGGAGGAGCCCGCTGGGGCAGCGCGCTCAGAGGATTCCGGTTGAAGTTGTTTCGAGATCCCGGAATCCTCCTTTTCAGCTCCGAGGACGGCCACCAGGGGGGGTTTTAGTGCGATAAAAATCCCACATAACCCTACGTCGCACCCACGGCGTCGGGTACCTTTTGAAGGTTTCCCCCTCGAAAATAAAAAAAAAGGTTAAATCTCGATATAGCTAAGATTATTTGTATGATAGTAAAACTTAGGGTATGGTACAACTGGTTATCAATTTCTTTAGCAACTGCCAATACCTATTTCTTGTCTAAAGCGATTCTTGAGTTTCGGTGGAAGGGCTTAATCGCCGGCTCACTTTCATTAGTTTCCGAGAGTAGCAACGCATCTATGATTAACTTCAGATAGAACCTTTGTTCTGTATGAAGATGCTTACAAGTGTTCATGGGTAGCAATGACGGCTTGCCATCAGTTAGACTGCACGCTTGTTTGCTATTTTAAAAATAATCCCATAAAAAAAACTTTTACTTTTTATTCGCAAACAAGCATGCAATGCCCTCCTTCCTTCTCTGTATTTTGTAGTTACCTCTCACACTCAAACGGAGGTGAAATTTCCTGTCCAACGAGCTCCCACAGGCATGAAGGAATTAAAGAAATTTCAGCTTAAGAAGGCTTTGCGGGTCTACGTGAGGCGGTGATTAATGGCGGCAATTTGTTTCTATTTGCTCTTAACGCGACGGTTCTACTTGTTCTGGGTATTGTCGCTTTATTGCTGTAAATATTTCTTCATTCACCGACAAATTAATATGGATACTTATAATCTTTTGGCCTAGCAAAGGCCTTTCTCTATACAATTATTTCTTGTCATCGCTAATAAAAGCGATTTGCATTTAAACAAGTCGTTACCATCGAATATTCATTTTATATTTTTAAGTTTTTTAGTTAATAAAAGTTTACTAACACTTGTCATTTTGATAAGATTGAAGTACTTGGGAGCATACAGTCCATCTAAGACTAATATAATTGTTCAGTGCCGTCCATGGACGTATGTTACCTAATCAGTATAGACCAGACATTTAGTCTGAAGAAAATCATAAATCACTGCTTGGATTAATCACAGTCAGATACAAATTAAAAATTGCTTTTTGTTTTTATCTTTGACTTAATCAGTTTAAATTATAAAATACGAATATATTGAAAGGCTAGTTATCTCAGCGTAGTTAAAGCACCAAGTATCATTTCTAGGAATACTTTGAATAAAACTGAATACATAAAATTGATGAATTTTGAATTGTGCTGTTATTCGTACAAAATAGCGTAATGAGTTGCCGAGTTGCCAACAACTTCTGAGGACAAAATATATGTTAGCCGTCATCGACAACTCATATAACTAAAAATATGATTATTTAACTTTTTTTAACGTTCATATGAAAAATTAGACATACGTTTTAACTTTTTGGTACACCTTTCTCCGTTTTGTATATTTCTCTTCCATCTGGACCTATCTAGACTTTTGAAGTGCGTCATTTACGACCAAATTTCTCTAGCTGTACCCAAAGGTGTAATTCACGAGAGTGGTACACGTAAACTTTACGGTTGGATGACCAGAACTCTGTCAATTGGACTAAAGTAGTTTTACTTTAATGCACATAAGTTAGATAACACCAATTGAGTTTTACGTAGTTTGACATGTAATTTCTGAATGTGTTCTCATAATATATTTTTCTGTACAAAATATGCTAGCACTCACGGCCGGTTAAATATTATTACCGTTAGGTTAAAATATCTTTTTAGCAATAATCGACATCAGTAACTCATCACAATCAGATGGAGATGTGGAGTGACGACTGTGGTAGACTAACCGCCAACACCTATATATTTACGAATAATATTATAGTTGTATTTAATACTGATATGTTTACAATATAGGTAAAGTAAGATACAGACAGAAACACGAAGCATTCGACATTAATTCTTTAGGGGCAGCAGTACATAAGTTACCGACCGACTATTCTGATATAATTACTCCAATGACTTCAATCTTATTTATTTAGGGTTGATTACAGATGTTTATAGCAAGCATCAACTAGCAAACATGAGGCAGACTGATGGCATATTCACTAATATATAAAGGATGACGGCGATATAATGTCGAATACATATTCAATATAGTCCGGTCAATTTAGACCAAAAAATGAGGGTGAAGTTACATAAAGTCCCAACAAGCTGAATTTCTGTGAAGTTGTTCAAAACATAATTATAAACAATGTCTCCAAGTTCCCCATCATTCCCGTTTAAGGAAAAAAAAATATTCAAGGTCAAAGGTCAAAAAAATGAGTTTTTCGCGATTTTCAGCAAAACGGTAAGTTTTATCATAAAAGTACATCAGGCAAAAATTGTAGATCATAAAATTATCTATAAAAAATGTATCAATACTTTTTTTCTTACGAGCCACCGTTTCTGAGATATAACGATTCAAAAAGTTATAAAGGTTGTTATCGTCATAATATGCATGAGTACGCCACGTATATACATCTAGAGTTGTTATTATATATATACATATATATATATATATATATATATATATATATATATATATTATATATTAAATGTTTAAATATTTTTCTATCGGTCATTGTAACTTATACTTACAATATAAAATATACATAAGTTTTAACTATAAGAATATCAGGTCAAATGAAACCCAGTCCCAGTTTTTCGAGTATATTACCAAGTTCAAGTGTGGCTTGGTAATCAGCTAGACCCTACAGACTGGGGTTGGAAGTTGGTCAACAATATATTAGAGCCAGTTCAAACTTTACTTCCACCTGCGCCGGAAAAACTGCTAAACACTATTTTTTGCAACTGCAAAAAGGGATGCAGTGCTAAATGTGGTTGCAAAAAAGTCGGACTGTTTTGTTCTTTGGCATGCACAAATTGTCAAGGCCGGTCGTGCTCTAATATTGAAACACAAACAATGGAAGATTCGTTTGACTCCGACGAAGTATCATGCATCGCTATTGGCGCAATTTACTTGCATCCAAAATGAAGATGAAGAAGAAGCAGGAGGAGAAGAACAAGAAGAAGAACATCAAGAAGAAGAACAAGAATTTGAAACTTACGAATAAGACAAATAAACTTCAACACTTTTTTTAATTTACATCGCTTTTATCTTTCACAATTTTTGAAAATTTCCGTTATTTTGCAATAGTTTTACATTAAACAGGATCAAAACTGACCGGTGAAGTAGGCCTACTGGGGAAACCACGTTAAAAAAAACAAGCTAAGTACACTACTTCATAGGTGGCGTGGAAACGTGTGCATATTATGACGATAACAACTTTTATAACTTTTTGAATCGTTATATCTCAGAAACGGTGGCTCGTAAGAAAAAAAGTATTGATACATTTTTTATAGATAATTTTATGATCTGCAATTTTTGTCTGACGTACTTTTATGATAAAACTTACCGTTTTGCTGAAAATCGCGAAAAATTCATTTTTTTGACCTTTGACCTTGAATATTTTTTTTTCCTTAAACGGGAATGATGGGGAATTTGGAGACATTGTTTATAATTATGTTTTAAACAACTTCACAGAAATTCAGCTTGTTGGGACTTTATGTAACTTCGAATGTCCAAATTGACCGGACTAATAGTAATAAAACACTATTTGTTAGCTTGGGTATGCGTTTGTTACTCTTTCGAGCAAAAACTACCTGTCGGACTTAGCTGGAATGTGGCATGTATATGATTTATGACCAAGATTAACACTTAGTATAATCATTACCGTAGAAGACTTAACCGAAGCAGCGGGTATAACCACATGTATTACAATAACACTTTGAAGACAAAGCCATCAAAATCAGAATACCCAATGAGGTTTGCAATCCTATGCATTTGATGCACACGTTGATGAATTAATCAAGCATCATGTTTGTACAAGCGTTTCGATGTACGATTGGCTTGCCAATTCTCGAAACTGTAATGCGATTGTACTGTACACTTGGAATTATAATTAGTTTAATCCGACGGAACGTAACTTGCAGAAAGGCCTACACATTTAAATAATAGGCTAGATTATAATTGGCTTTACCTACTTAAATAGCATTACCGTCTCTATTCTATGTCAATTACGAGTATATCTACTCAAGACTCATGACTTGATGTTGTTTATATTTCAAATAGGCAATAAAATACTAGCATTTTATAACTCTGAACTACTACAACCTAATCTTATTTGCCATTGCTCGTCGAGACATATGACCAAAGCAATAGATGGAGTCGGTTAAAAACAGCCCCCTGATCTAGGTAAATCCTACCATTGAAAATCTCTAAGTAACCCAATCCACCCACCAATATTCACAGCGCAGTAGTTCAGTACTGTGTATATTTTTAGTTTTAATGTTATGGGAATCGATGCAGTTGAAAACTGTCTGATAATATTATTTGATTTTTTAAGAGATTGTAAAGCCAACGAGTAATGGACAACTATTAGCAAGTTTATACTGAAACAGTGTTTCCCTGACTGACTGACTGTGATGACTCCCAAGGACTAAGTTGGTAGTGTCAAATAAAAATGAGCATACAACCATACCCTTCCACCGAAACGCAAGGACTGCTTCGCCCTAATAGGTGTTAGAAATATGTTTGGCGTTCCTTCCCGTTCGAATCATACTCGCTCCACCACTCTATTAATGAGTACTTAATTATTAAGTCTTGATAAGATCACTATTATGGAATCACTATGAAGTACTTTACATGAGCAACATTTTCTTACTTATAAGATAATGTCACTTAACTCAATCAAGAATGCCAATACAATAAGTACAAAGACACACAATTTCAAAGCGATCGGTGAAAACTCTAGCCCGTCCCAGCAGCAATACTGGCTTAGAGCCAAAAGAAAATAAATCTTGTTTATTACCTTTGATAAGAGCGTACACTTTATTTATTGTTGAGAAGTGTCTAACAGATACACAACCTATGCTCCGCGGAGAATTTGAAACATATCTAAAAGAAATGTTATTATTTATGTTTAATCAATTTATTATTACTGATCTGACTTTTGTATAAATTTATCAATATATTTATTCAATATTGTACTAAATTTGTTTCAGAAGATAAAAAGATTGTTCTGTAACTATCTGTTACGTTACATTTATTATGTTTGCTTTCCAATCTTTCCATGTACGTTGCGCGTCTTTATAAGTAACAATTGCACTCTGGAATATTGCGAAAAATTGTATAATCTTTAGTGATATGTCGTTAGGATGGCTTTTATCGAATTAATAAATAAATGTTAAATTTTATAAGAATATTGATGTATTGTCATAGGAAAAGTAATTACGCTAAATCTTGGGATTTGCGTAGATTGTAACGGATCTACAATGTTAACCGATATTAAGTGTGGTCGCGAAATAAATAAGTCACAGTTAGCTAAATTTTGAGCGCCATATTATGCTTTGATATCAAAGATACCAAGCTCAATTGTTCAATTTAGCTTATCTCTATCTATGTCTATTTAGACTAGTCCTTAAGATTTGTATTGTAATCGCGTATCAAAGAGAGTAATACCAAAATAGAGAAAAAAATATAACGGAACATAGAACGTTTTTTTTAATCGGTTTAAATGTAAATAAAATGAACTAGTGAATCAATTTCCTTAATTAACAAGCGAAATAAACTACCTAAATCATCATTACTATGTTGTTAACGTCGTCGATTTCTAAATATGGAACTTAAACCACGACTACACTTATAAAATGACCACTGAGCTACACGGGACAAAATAATACTGTAAATAATGTAACATGTTCGTAAAATATATGAGACGAAAATTTATTTTATACTCGACAAAGTAATGAAAACCCTTTTCAAACAGGATTGATCACATGAAGTACCGTACGCAATGTCCTAAAACAGATATCGGTACAACGAAACATTGATACAAACATTTATTATTTAGACTTCTACACAAATATCAATCTGTCGATTGTCTGTTTGTTTCATGCAAAAATTATTGCATTGATCTTTCATTTTTTGTACTTACCTAAAGGTCACGATAAGAATAAAAAATTTAAACAAAAAATACAACAGACTTCCATGCCACATAAAAGTAAAAAGTAATTTAAATATACATGTTCGTTTAGAGCATACACAATACTTAGTACATAATCCCGAAATTGGCGCTCACCATATTTCTCTGGATCACGAGGAAACTACATGTGTCCTATATGAGCGCCGACTTCGGAACTATGTACTAAGTACTGTGTCTTCTCTATTAAATAAAAGAAAAAAAATTGAAATCGGTCCAGAAACACTCAAGTTATTTAAGATGTTATGAAAGTGTCATTTTCCAATTTTCCGGGAAAACTGCTAAACAATTTTCAATTTCTTCAATATGGGACCCCCTGTGAAACTAAACGCATACAATGGCGTATGAATCGTATCGGTAGGTCGACGGCGTCTGGCCAAAACGCCTGAACATACATAAAAAAAATATACACGACGAATAGATAACCTCTTTCCTTTGGGAAGTCGGTTAAAAATACATATATATATTAATGATCATAGGATCAAAAGATCAAAAGATATTACAAATGAACTAACCTATTACATCACTATGTAGTATAACGTAGGCCAGTTTTAAGTGGTGTATACATTAGGTAACAAGATGTAACAGACACATTCAAGGACTAAAATCGACATAACTGATGACATTATATGAAAAGTGAAAAATAATAATATGGACAATGAAGAATAGAGTTTGAGTCAAGCAACAAATCATATTTGTACTCCCAAAGTATGTATATACATGGTGCCCACCATTCAGCCGAAATCGCAGGCATAAACTAGTATTTGATAAATTTAAATAAAGTCTTCGTCGTGTAATGTTTTTTAAAGAGAAATAAAATATTTTACTGGGTGTTATTTCACAAATCCACCCATCTCTAGAGATTGTGGGGCATAAATCAATATTAATCAAATTAGTGCGCACAAGCTGGTATTTCTGACTTGTTATTACTAATGCTGTCTCTGCTGGTATTTATGTATTACATTATTACGGTTCTGGTACTAAGCTATGTGTTAATTAATGAACTACATCGATTATTATTTATAAACGCGTTGCCTGAGATCTTACGATCCATATTACATGATATTATGCCTCATATTTATGTATGTTAGATTTATGTTAGAAATATATGTGGTGGTAGTGGCAACAGTTATAATTATTATGTTTACACTTGAACATATCGCGTTGTACTTTTATACATAAGCACACCTCTTAATGTAACAACATATTTTTCGAAGCGATTATTATTGAGAGACCTAATAGCCATTTAAACTTATTTTCTTATTTTATAATATTGAAGTAGCAAACGTACATGGACCCATTATAGTCCCACTGCTGGGCACGGGTTTTCTGTCAGAACGAGAGAGTTATAGGCCATATTCCACCGCGCTGGCCAAGTGCGAATTGGTGGACTTCACACTCTCGGGTATGCAGGTTTGCTCACGATATGTTCCTTCTCTAAAAACCAGTGATAGTTAATTTCTAATACGCACATAATTTTAGAACAATCAGTGGTGCGTGGCAAAGGCAAGTTTCAATTAGGTTATCACTGCTCTTAAATGTAGTTTATTTGGTGCTAAATAAATGCTCAATGCCGCCCACAGACATCTGTAATCAACCCTTCTTAAGTCCTAACAGGTTGACTAAAGACGCGTTGCTACTCTTGAAGTTGGAACGTCTCGGTTAAGTATTTCTCTTTGACTACACCCGTTAGACCTAAATTATTATTCAGTTATAGGTAAGGTAATTAAATCGAGTGATAAACTCAAAGGTTTATTTAAATCACTTATTTACCACTCTAAAGTACCGGAAAACCCTAGTCGAGCAGTTGAAATTCGCGACGTCACTTAGACGACAAGTCACAACGAGCACGAGAGCCCATTAAAGTAATGGTCGCATTATATTCGACATTTTCGATGTAGGTAGGTACCTCGTGGTAGTAGAAAAGCTACCGGATATTACCTTAATGCGTTTTAACTCATTTTCCTCGTTAAAATTCTTAAGCGCTATTTCAAACCGAGTTGCCATTCGAGAGTTGAGAGCTCTTTATTTACTGTATTTTCGACTTGACACTTCGTTGAAATAAACATTGTTTTTCAATTGATGTGATGTGATATTTCACACAATGCCTCAAATCTTAGATGCCCCAACAACTCTAGTAGTGTAAAGATATATCAATAAAATTGTAGAAGTCACAGAATACAGTATAGGTATATGTAAGCTCGGTCACCTAAAGACAAATCATGGAGTTTGGATTACTAACGAAAATGATACGTAGCTTATACCTTAGCTTATATAGCACATCAATATATTTCAAGGTTATATCTACAATGCAAAAGCATAAAAAATATTATCACCTACCTTAATATCTGTAGCCTCTGGTTTGAAGAGTCGTTCTACTGATGTTTGTTTCTACTGAGGGTGAAGCAGATTTCTCAATCGTGGTTTTACATTCAGTTTTCACTGATTTCACAACACTGGTGGCATCGTGGCTGAAATGCCCCCGGCCCTACGAAGGCATAAATGAGATGTCGTAAGATTTCTTACGACTACGTAAGATTCGAATTTCTTGTGTAGGATATTATTACGTAAAATTAGGCAACATTTTACAGCACTTCTTTTCCACGTGACATTAGGGTCCTCCTAAATACCTCACGTAATTTCAGGATGCCTCCAAGGCCCTAATGGTCGCGATTCAAACAGCCGTTAAGCAACAACGACTAATCGGCTGCGTAACTACGCGGTGACTGACGCACTAGTTATTATTAAAAACAAGAGGGTAGTTTTGAATTTGTCATGTAAATGTTACCACATTATCGATTTTCGATAACGGGGCACCAACATTATGAAAAATAACGAAATTAATATTATGAGAATACATTAAGAATTATACTACGATAAAAATCCTTTAAAATGTAAGCCTCAGTTCTATGTCAACAATTCACCTACATGACATTAAACGTCGAAATGAAAAGGATAATATCGAGTTTCAGAGTAAATTACGAAACGCTTCCAGACAATACGTTTTACGTCATTAAACGGCGAATACCATTTATTTGGAAGTAGGTAGTACAATTAGTGGCACCTGTGCTTTGGTGGATTTGTATGGGCTTTCGCTAATTGCTCTTGATTACAACGCACTCGAATACCTTTGTTGAGTAAAAGCTTCTCTATCTATTAATTAAAGGTATATAGTTAGTTTACCTTGTGATAATACAGACTCAATAGCTTTTATAATATACTCAAAATTCAAGGTTAACCTAATGAAAATTTTAGTCAATAGTCACCGCAGCTGGCTTAAGTGTTGGTCGATGTGGATGTTAATATTACAGGTCAGAACGAGAAACAACTGCTTGTGCATATCTCCCAGATTCCATAGTCTCCTCCTACAATAACTACTGGAAGAGAAAGGGTGGTGGTATTCAACACCGATACTATATGGCACACTGCCGACATTTCACACCGATTTCACCAATAAAAAAAATAAAACAGACTAGAATTTTGGGTACTACTACTGAGCGCGGATCTCTCCTCGTAGCTGAAGGAATTTTGAGTTTCCCAAACTACCCTAAGGATTGGTAGGGCAAGACACAGATATCTGATGTCCCATGATAACTACCAAGAGTGTACCTCAGTAGTGGCCCCTAAAATTTAACCTCTATCGGAAACCTATTAAATCCTGACCGGTTTTATCATTGCCTTTTGTACATGACTTACTATTTATACAAAGGCCGGTTATAGCCATTCATGTGTTATTTTAATAATAATTCATAATCACCATATTGATCTAAATTATGACCCAATTTTTGGATGAGTCACATAACACTTTATATGACCGCACCAGGTGCCATATCACTTAGTTTGGTACATTATGGTAATGCGATATGTTTGTCCGTCGTGTGGGTGGGGCGCTATCGGCATATTTTATTGACCTATAATAAAAAGGTCTTTGATTTTTATTCGATTTATTCACAATTTTGTATGTGTATGTATGTGATTTTATACATTAGTAACTTTCACCCTCAACTTCATCTGCTACTGCCAAAAATTAGGTCACTCTAATTGTAGTGTTTTTTTATTAGGTAACCTTTATAAACGTCTGTTACATTATCATGTCAAGTGCATTAATACTCATATATGCTCCAGCTTCAGTTAGAATGATTTAAATACAATAACTTTGGTAAAATTTATCCAGTAATTTCTCTTCATATTAAAACGAAGACATAAACATAAACCATTTTACTATATACATGTTGAAGGGGCATAACGCAGGGGCGAAATTGGAGTTTGTGAAACTAGTGGCACACCGCGAACTCTCAGTATTTGCATAACCCACTTAAATGCGGCATCCGTCACAAACTGCATCGTAACTGTAATGCCTTGCCTACACATGCACATTCAAATGTAAAAAAAGCAATATATTGAAAGCTTTCATATAATAATAAGTCGTAACTATACTACATGTTACAGTGAGATCAAGTCTTTATCCGTGGTGTATAAAGTAACACCACCGAACTATCCCCGTCGTCAGAGGCAACTAAGAGATTTATGAAAGCGATGTGAGTTCTTAGTAGCGAAGACCCAGCAATAGACATAATGGCTCATCGATTTGTGGAAGTTGAGACAAGAACTATTCTCACAGAACTGCAGATACTTATTGATGGATAACCGAGATTGTAACCATTAAAACATGTTATACATTATATTCAGACTTTTTGCAACTGTTTGCTGTGTATTCATAAGCGATTTTTATTTCATCCTCCCTTCTTAACATATGTTAAGATATTTTAGTATATTATTTATTTCATGCGTACATATTTAGGGGTACCTATCAAATTGTAGTGATAATATTTTATACTTATGTCTAATCCTAATTATGATACCAACTAAGGAAGAGCGAGTGTCTCTGAATACTTATCAGGAAGCCCCAACTACTAGTTTGTAAGGATTTTCTTAAATAAACGCATTTTTGTTTTCTTTTTTTTTAATTGTGTATAAACAGTTTTGATAATCGATATCATATCATTAGTCTCGATATCACTTCAGATGTTTATCTTAACCGCACTTATAGACCGTCATTATAAAAAAAAACATTTAATAAAATACCTTAATTAGTATTTAACGTATTTCTTATAAAAACGTGTAAGACACAATAACAAAAAATGCTAAACTTAAATTTTTGAAGTAATAAAAAATGGTTGGACTTTCTGAAAAGACTTTAGTAATTTCGGGCTTCCACCTGTAAATATCGCACATAAATCAGAAGTTGTGCTGCTTTTTTAATTAAAAGAAATATAATCAAGCTCGGCGCTTGAATTAAATTTCTTTAGTGGGGCATTACTTGAGTTTTGCGTGGGATCTCAGCGAAGTGTATTTTTGTCAACAAATGGTTTTTTGGCATTTTGGACCGTAATTAATCTTCAAAAATAAGAATTGCTTCATGATTCCATTTTATTAAATTTTTTTGCTCTTATCCAGAGTATAATAGAAAATCGCACTTAATATCGCACAAATATCTTTTGCAGTCGATTTGTTGCTTTTAAAGACTAAGATGTAAAGTTTTAAAATGGTTTTCTATTTTTCACGCCTTTAAAACCAAAGCTTATAGTCCTTTACGCCACTATTATGAGGCTAAAATATATAAGACGGTAGTACCGATGCAGTCAAATTACTACTTGTACCATAGAAATTAAGTAATTCCTCGAAAATATATACGTCGGATCAATCTGAATCTCCATATTTATAATTAAAAAATCTGCACGGTAAATTTTGAAAGATGGTTTATATTTTTTACTCACCTGCACGCCAGCAATCAAGTAAAGTTTGGTTTAACGAGATCCTCTTTCACTACTACGAGGTACCTACAGCGGTCTAGAAAGTTTTTGCCGGTATCGGTAAATCCTTTAGCAAGGGAAATGTTCTGAGGAAATGTGTAATACAAAAAGTTTGTTTTTGCTGGAGGAAAATTTACTCTTTCCCACCCTCCCGAATTCATTAATTTTGTCCGTGAAAAGGTATGTATGTGTAATATTTGTATTCGTTTCCGTAAATGTTTTCTATTCGGTATATACATTTACGTCAAAGAGTAAATACTAGATTCGTGGTGTGATTTATGAAATGTAATATGAGATAAGAATAATTATAGAGGTAAAAAGCATTTTCATTGCTATTCCTTTCATACTACGTGGACGATTTTGTTAATATGTACACGAGTTCTCTTTTCGGAAGAATTGTTTCAAATTCCAAAGCATTTTTTTATATGGTTAAAGTATCAAACGAGCATGCAGTCCACCTGATGGTAAGTGGTCACTGCCACCCATGGACATCTATAAGCAACTTCATATAGAACATCTGAAGTCAATTATAGATGCGTTGCTACTACCGAGGATTGAAATGATCGCCTCATATAAAAGTATGCCGTATGCGGCACACCCTTCCATCGAAACGCAGGAGATGCTTCACGCTAGAAATAAGTGTAGCGGTGGTGCCTCCCCGGTCGAACTACACCGGTTCTACCACCTGGTGAAATTCGATAATTCAAAGATGTAAATATCCTGAAAATCTTGATCTTTCAGGGCAAAAGAACAAGAGAA
Source organism: Spicauda simplicius (assembly GCA_949699795.1). Taxonomy (NCBI): domain Eukaryota; kingdom Metazoa; phylum Arthropoda; class Insecta; order Lepidoptera; family Hesperiidae; genus Spicauda; species Spicauda simplicius. The sequence continues at coordinate 5,803,677 of OX453058.1, read as the reverse complement.
GAAAATCCAGGCCAGAATGAAATATCTGGCGGAATTCAACGAGAAACAACGGAAGGAGAGAGCGTCAAGGGCACACGAAAAGCAGAACAGGATCAAGCAGCGGGTTCAGGCCGCCGCAGAGATGGAGCTCCGTCGGAAGATCACCATGGTGCGCCAGTGGAGGACGAACGAGAAGAAACGGTTGAACAGGTTGAAACAGGAGAGGGAGGCTAAGCAGAAGAGATTGGAAGATGAGGTGAGTATGGAACTCGCCTGTTTGCAGTCAGTTAACAGTTAAGTTACCTACTTAATCGTTGTGCTTTAATTATTGTATTCAGTTATGTCACTTGCATATACAAAGAAAGTGAAAAATGGCTAACGCAACCAAAAGCAAAACACAAAGAGTTCTACATCTTTATGGTTCGTCTCCGAAGCCACCAACGCCATAATTGTTTATGCCCAATAACAGCAATATAATGCGCCTTTGTATTCTGCTCCGAAGTGTGTGGTAAGTAATGTGAGCGATGTGAGGGAAGTAAGTTCTATTTGGAGTTGCTTACAGATGTCTATGGGTAGTAGTGACCACTTACCATCAGGTGGACTGCGTGCTCATTTGCTACTTCAATCAGATAAAAAAAACATACATGTCCGAGGCATTTCGATATGCTCCTTAGGGGTAGAACGGTCCCCCTCGCAGGGATCTCCACCTTGTCGTGGTGAGGGGGCTCAGTAACCGTGGCTGGGGGCGCCGCGGTGAAGCCAAGAGAGATCCCAGGGAGGGGACGCTCCGAGCGGGCTTGGCTGAGGGCCCGCTCCGGACGCATCCGAGGGGGCTGTGGAGGTCGGTGTTTTCTGGCCTCTGCAGCCAGGAGGGGTCGCGGGAGGAGAGGTGTCTCGGTGGGTCGTTGCCGTGCACCCTATCTCCCGCGACCGAACGGGGGCGCACCGTCAGATGCGTTGGCGGTGGGGCCGCAGAGGAAGAGGAGATGCGATGTGTCGTTGCCGTCCTCCCTATCCTCTGCGGCCGTTTGGTGGTGTGCGGCGGAACCAAAGAACGGATCCGCCGCTGGGTGTGGTTGGTCGATGCCTGTAGGGATGCCTTGCGGGTGTCGGCTTGCCATGCCCACGGCCCCTGGGTGGCGGTCTCGGGGTTGGACCGTCACCCTGCGGATGAGGCCTTGGAGGTAAGGCGCGACTTTGTGTTTTCTGGCGCGCCTTGCTGTTGGAGGGGAGCTTTATGCTCCACGCGAGGAGGGGCTGCGGGAGTGGCCAGGCACCGGCGGGTTCGCGGATGACTGCGAAAGCTTACCCGTGTTCCCGCCGTACGGTGCGAGGAGAAAACACAGTGGGGGTTTAGCCGGTAAGAGTCCGGCATAACCCAGCTGCCGCCCCGGGTGGCTGGGTATCCATGAGGATTACCCACATAAAAAAAAAAAAAAAAAAGGGGTAGAACGCTGCTGTAACTAACGTCAGTGAAGACGGACCTTGTTTGGGATTGAATATAAATGCCCTTTGGGCGACATTGGCGACTTGCCTTTTGGAATACTGCTCCTTAGTCACATCAATATTGTTGAAAAAATGCCAACATATAAATCAAACCTTACGCTTTTTTATACAAAGGCGCAGTAGTTTTGACGTAGTAATTTTAATAAATGGAATGCGGCTGCGACATGTTAAACATAGTTCATTAGGAACGTACCTACATTTTATAATGAATCTCATTATATGGTATCTCATTTGTTTTCGATATTAACACTGACGTATTTCTGAAATACCAAAAAACATCTATCATAATAATTGTGATATTTTCTACCGTAAATTACAACTACTACTATTACAGTACTACAAATTTATTCTTAGCTACTTCAAAATCATTAATTGAAACAGCTATATGATATGATTTGTCTCAAGGAAACTTAAAGTAAACAGAAAATTGATTATGAAACGAAATTACTCAAAACTCCGAAACCAATATAAATGTTGTGATGAGAAATTCAGAAAGTTTTCTTATTTAAGTTTGTTTGGCTCTGTTAGTGCCAACCTTTTATGTAAGCCGTATAAACAAAAGGGTAGTTTTTATCAGCTGTAAATGTATATTCAATGTTAGTGGATTCGGTGGCGTGGCCTGGGTTTTACAATTCTGCCGCCCTCTTCAAGCAAGTTGAGTTTCAAAGTTTTTTTTTTCTGAAAAGTATAATGGTTATTTATAAACAAAAAAGTCGACTACGACTACGCCATGACTCTCTGCCCCTGCTACTGGATGAATTGCTTGTTGGTTCTTATAAGACTTGACTATTAGTGTAGGTATATTTGTAGCGTGTTCACCTAATTCTAGCGTGAAGCATTTCTTGCGTTTCGATGGAAGGGTGTGATTGCCAGCACACTTTTATATGTGGCGACCATTATAGCCCTAGGGAGTAGCAACGCATCGGTGACTGACTTCAGGTAAAACGTATGTTCTATATGAAGTTGCTTACAAATGTCCTTAGGCGGCAGTGACCACTTACCATCAGGTAGATTGCATGCTCGTTTGCTACTTCAATCTTATAAAAAAAATGTAGCAATGTATGAGTAACGTAGGAGCTATATATTTTTATGTCTGTATTGTTCAAGTAATGTAATAGAAAGACACTAAAGTTTTTGAGTTGAACTCATATAAATACTTATATAATTTTAAATATGATAAAAATGCTGTTTTAAAAATATATAGTTTTCAATGATTCATGGTAGTACGGAACCCTCTTTATTTGAGCCAGTTTGCCCTTGGTCCTCTATTCTTTTCTATTCTATTCTTTTTGTTTTATTTCTTAACATTTTATTTAGGCGAATTTCAAATGGAAAGCGCGTGTCGAAGCTCAAAATCGGAAGATCCAAGAAGAAGCACTACTTCTCAAACTGTACACAGAAGATATGAACGCTGGTGCTATGAGGAGAGCCAAGTATGTTTTTATTATAATTTATTATTTACTTTATGTTATTTGTTATTGTTATTATAACTACTGAAAACTACAATTAACTATGAAGTTTATTAGAAAAACATACCTATATTCAAATATCTTATCTCAGATTACATTATGTATTCAGATATTTTTTAAATCATTAGTATCATATATCTTAATATATAACAAATTATGTTATATCAATATAGAAACTTATATAATGTGGACAGCCTAGGATTGCCCTACTAGGACTCTGAAAGCACCACCGCTACACCCAAGTCTAGGCAGACTGTACCTCCCGGTCGAACTAAACACATTCTACCACCTTTGCAAAATAATGTTTGTTTTACCTACTACTTGACGTATTTCCCTATTTATATTATTCAGTGTCGTATAACAGCAGATGTTCTGTAACCCGAACAAGTCGCGGTTGGGGATCAGATGACGGAATACAATGCGATAAATCCTTGTTGATGTCTATCGGATTTCTCTTCTTATACAACTGAGTCAAAACTTATCAAAAATGACGAACAAAATATTGCCTACTTGTATCATGAACTTATATTGAAAATTATATTTTTAGTACAGGTAGATAGAATAATCACTATTTATATTATTATTCTATTTTGTCTACAAATAAAATTTCGTACGTATGGGGACAACGCAGATATATTTATGATCGTAATTAAGCAGCTTTTATGAAGTGAATCTTATAAACATAGTAAAATAGCTCGTAAGGTTTTAATAAATTCTTGCATGCTTGGATCTGCTTGCTAATACAACTGTATGAAACAAAGGAATATCCTGAAGATAGCACAAGTAAATATACTATTTAATCTGCATAACAATGAGTCGTCGAATACAAAATGTGTCATCATAAGAATCACTTATTGACACAAGGTGTCAAAATCAAGAAAAGTAAGTCAAATTAAACCATGCTAATGATAATGACGCTCGTGACTTTGGAATTCTGGATGCCGTGACGTAACAGCGTGCCGTCTACAATAGTCCCACTTGATACACCGACAATTGTCTTCTCATAGATATTTATAGGAGACGATTAAGGAACAAAATCTCGTAGATCTAATCTGTATACATCAAGATATACTGCAGTCGACAATATACAATGTATATAAAGCGCAGAGACTATTTACAAAAACCCTCTTTTCCTATCCAACAGTTAAAATCAGCCTTAAAATTCTGATGAATGGATAAAATTTTAAATTGTCGTTTATAACAATAATATAATTTTTAAGAATATAATAACAGATTTTGTACGTTTTATTAAATATATTGAAACGAATCGTCTAGAAAAGCGGATATCTACGCATACAACACGGATTTGGAGTTGCAGCGCATCAGGCTCGCCAACTGGAAATTGATGCACGGCGGTACTGCCAAGGCCGCGCAACTCGTAAGAAAGATGGGCGTCGAATTTGAGAAGGTAAGGCTTATAGTTTATACGACGTTACGGTAATGGTCTTGCATCAGATCGGTCACTGTGCTCGATCTATGATCAGGAATGTCCGTGATACTTACGAAAGATTTAAGTTGATTTGCAAATGATAGAGTAACTGTAGATGCTATGATTTCTTAAATTAATATTCATCATTGCTTATAAAAACGATCATTCCACTTGACACCACCAAAATGACACCACCGGTGGTGTCATATGGAATCTCTAGTCCATTTGACACCAGCCTAGTGATGTCTAGAAACGCGTTTTGACAAACAACTCCCAATTCATTATTTTAAGTTGTGGTTCAAGTTGCAAGTGGAATGATCAATAAAAAATAGTAGTAGAGTATCAAGTTCTAGTAAGTACATCAGTGCATAGTTTAAGCCAATCAGCATTCTACTCTTCTTTAAATTATATCTAATTCAAGATTCACTTATTATAATCTTGTTATTTATAATTGTTAATGAATCTTGGTAAATAGTTAATAATAAAATTATAGCATACATTTCAATTCGTTCTCCAACGTCCCATAACAGTCCAAACGCGGAGCCAAGGGAATGAGCCCAGAACTAGCGCAGAGTTTGGCGGTGGAAGCGATGACGTCAGCGATATCGACTCAGGGCGACGCGCTCATGACACTCGGACAGGCGCGGGCTCGTATGGACCTCGAGACCGCTCTTCCGACCGCTCCTATCAAATTGTTGGATGAGGTAATGTCGAGGCTCTAAAACTTATAGTAGAACTTCTCGTGATTTGTGTTAGGCTATCCTCATTTTGATGACCTACTTCTGATCACCGATTACTTGCCTATGAAACTTGATAACACACCTCATAACCAAGAAAGGTTAGAAAAGTCTTCACCCTTTGCACTAATGCAGATTGCTAATGTTGTTTCGCGTGTAGTTACAGCTGTATTAAAGGGAAACTCTAATAGCATGGATCAACGAAAAAAAATGATCAGCTAGGCTCTAAGTTTGTTGTTACTGACCCTATACTAAGAAAGACAATCAGATCTGTTATACCTAAGATGGCATAGTACTTAGTCTTTCAGCACTTAGTCTTTCTGTTTCAAGAAGTTCATTTTCTCTTTCCTTTGAAAAAGAAATGGGTCTGAACTGAAATTCACACTTATATACGCCCATGATGACATTTCTTTAAATAGAAAACATTTTAAAAATAATTATTATCTTCAAATAACCCAATAATAATAATTTGTTTACAGATCATAATGATTACAAGTAAAATTCATATTGGTATTTTTTTACGAAAATTAGTAAGTCCGAAATAACCTCATACAAAATGATCCACAAATCATACAAAAACTACAATACTAACCTGTAAATCGTTAACAGATGATAGAGACAGCCGTGATGGAGTTCGCGCGCCGCCGCGTCAATCTACTGCTACGCGATGTGGAGAGAACGGTTCGTTCAAGGGCAGCAGAAGTATTCTTCATGAACTTCCGTCCAGCTTCGCCTAAAAAACGGTATACAAACTACTAAAAATTATCGTTGATTAAAAACAGCTATATTTTATAGCGCTTATCATCCGTTATGCCATAATGTAAAATATCAGAACAGAATTCAGAATTCTACAAAATTAGCGTCCAATCTTGTTTTTGTATGACCATCTAAATTGTTTGGCAGTGATTCATTTTCATTTCCTAGTGAAGTAATTTATTCCAATTTATTAAGCTTACGTGATTAAAATTAACTTATCGAAAAATTAAAGTAACGATCGACACATTTATACAAGACATTTCTACTTAGTCCTTAGGATAGAATTTGATACCGACGGCAGGTAGTTCTCACGTTTTATGAATAATCATAATCTACAACTTTTTATTTCATTCATCAAATGACACAAAAAAGAAAATAAAATAAATCAAATTAAATTAAACTATATGAATAAGGCTAGCTGCCCGGCGAACTTCGTTCCGCCTAAAAGTCATGAATCTAAATTTATTAATGTTCCCCTATTAAATTGTGTTTGTATTAAACACAAAAACCTTCCTTATGAATCACTCTGTGTTAAAAAAACTTCATTGAAATCCATAGCGTAGTTTTAAAGATCTAAGCATACATATAGCGGAAAGTGACTACTGACTTTGTTTTATACTGGACAGCGGGAAGCGTCCTTGTTTTATACTATATAGTGATGATAAAGACAATAAAGTAAATTATTGAATGAATAAATAAATGAGTATTCAATATGTTGTAAGTTCCGGCAAGCCCCGCTGGACGCTGCAGATCGCGACGGAGCTGACGCGGCAGTACATGAGCCGCGGCGCCTCCATCGCGTTCGGAGACGTCGTCAACATACCCAATGAAACCACCACCGACCAAGACATGAAGAGCGTCAAGGACAGACCGCCCACACCCGTGGTAACCACCGCGTGCCTTTTTTAACCAAGGATCATGGAATATTCCCTTCAAGCATTTTTTTCCGTCGACCAGAAAATATTAATTTCAAGAAATATCAATTGACGGCTAAATGATTTTCAGGGACATTAAAACAGGAAGAAATCTTTAAAAACTTGGGGAGTTTAATTTGGGCGAACGCGAATTAAGTTTTTAAAACGATCTAATTATTACTGCACAATATTAAAGGTTTACAATATGTATTTACTTATTGGGGTCTGTTATAAGACTGTCTTATGGGAAACTACAACTATCCATCATCTGCTACTCAGCGGCATGCAGCTGTCCTCATCACGCGATGCAACATCTTGTTAACTCGAGTTATGATATTTTTTTACGATCGTTTAATCAGGATCATTTGCTAGAGTCACCATGGTAATAATCGATGACCATAGAAAATATCTGCTACTTTCAATTCTCAAATAGATTTTTATGTTATTTAAAAGTTTTACTTGACCACAACAATTAGGCGCATAAAACAAAAGTGGTTCAATACCCCGCATCTCGCTTCTTACCTCGCGCATCCCTTAGTGACGTGCCGTCGTGTATCGTCTAGGTGTTTACGTTAGCCAACACGTGTTTAATGTTATTTCGTTATGATGTTAGTTTAATGAGTGATTGTTGGATTTTTAAAGTTATTACTAAATTAGTTGATTATTCGTCAATAAACCTCAAAATGGGTAGGAAAAAGACTATTCGTGGAGGAGAAAGGACTCTTACATTCAAAATATGCATTTTATTTAACCAGAAAAGAGTATTGGGTTCAGTACTCCTGTCTCCAAATTCGAAAATCTTACACCCATAAAAAAAAGAAAGAAAATATTCCATGTCTGCGAATATATTAAACACATTAAAGTGCTTTAATAAATCATCGACTATTGAAAATACACCACTATGGTGTATGTTTTAATAATGGTATACCTACATTCTTTTGGTATTTGGTAATAGGATATACTTCATATCAGGATGGGAAATCCCTAGTTCTAATGACGTTTCAACTGTCGTGCGCCTAAATGTTTTGGTCGAGTAGTACGTACTGATTAATAAATTGGAATAGTCGCATACATAACTTCATTATTGCAGCCATCGAAAACAAAACTAGCGGAAGTAACGTTTTCGGACCGAGTGGAAGACTTGCCCGATCCAGTCGCTGTTGGCACTTACTTGCCTGAGAGGAGAAAACTTTTGGAGGTAAGTATTACAGAATTCAAATTGCGAAATGTTAAAATACAGGGTATTATCCCTCTACAAGGTAGTATTGAAGGACACATTGAAGAAATTGCGTAGTTAGGTAATAAACCAGTTAAGTTTATTCGTACAGATAATGATTTGTGACCTCAAAAAGATTATCATTAACAGGATTATTACATATGGTGATGGTATGAAGTGGTCAGAATATCCAAAAAGATTATCATTAACAGGATTATTACGTATGGTGACGGTATGAAGTGGTCAGAATATCCATTTGAAAAAAATAAAAACGAATTTATCTGCTATCTTGCTTGATATTTATATACTACATAGGATTTTCTCAGTAGATTGTGCTGTAAATCCTGCAATAGGCATCATCAAAAAACTAAATTCATCTGAAACTTAAACATTAGATGTATCTAAAATGAAAATAATTTAAAATGTTATAACTCAAAATAGCGAACCTGAAATACACACTTTCTAGAATACTTAATTACCACAATACACCTTTTGTATTAACCATTATTTTACGATTACAGATGGTTAATTCCGCAGCCAAGCTATTGTCTCGCTCCGTGAGTCAAATTGTCCAGCAAAGAATGGATATAACTGTGGGCACTGTCACGTTGCCTCACTTGAGACATCGCAGTAAGTCGTAGCGTAGAACAATGATGTTTTTGTGTATATTGTTTGTGTCAATGTTAAACTTATTGTCGTTGTGAAGTTACTTAACGGTAATTATCGCTTGGTCACCGATGTTTATGACATTTGCACGTCTAACAGTTTTTAGCGCTTACTTTAGTTTTCAATGTTTTTGATAATTTTAATTAGGATCTTTAATAAACTAGTATGTCGAAAATCAACATATTCCTGAGGCATGATGGTTTGAACCACGTACTGAAAGTATGACAGGTGTTAATATAAGCTAAATAAGCAAAACTTAAAAGTTTTGCAAAGTTGCATCTTTGCCGCAAAAGTTGAATCTTTGTTTTTGGCTTCATCTATTAGCCTTTTGAGATCCACTGCTTTACATCGTCTTCAACTCATTAATCGTTTTACTGATGGGCGCGGGTTTTCTCTCATAATGAAGGAGTTTTAGGCCATAGCCCACCGCGCTGGCCAAGTTTAAATTGGTAGACAGAGACCTCCTTATATTGGGAGTTGTTGCCAATAATCACCAAAAGAAGAGGCTTTTGCTCATCTCCTAGATGTTGTCCCATAGTCACCTGCTGAGATGTAATGGAAAAAGGATGTGGTGCTATTCGCGCCTTCCTGACACCACAGGGCACGTGTTTTGGGTAATGTTTAACAAAAATATGTTTTTTTCTGCAACTTCATTAAAATACTGTAGGTTGACGAAAATATGACAGCCTGCTTGTTTTTTTTTTGTTATAAGATAGAAGTATCAAACGAGCATGCAATCCACCTGATGGTAAGTGGTCTCTGCAATCCTGTAAACAACTTCATATAGAACATGAAGTTCTATCTAAAGTCAATTACAGATGTGTTGCTACTTCCGAGAACTTAGATGGTCGCCTCATATAAAAGTGTGCCGGCAACTACACCTTTCAATCGAAACGCAAGAACTGCTTCACGCTAGAGATGGGTGTAGCGGTGGTGACTTCCCCGGGCGAACTGAACTGATTCTACCATCTACAGTTAGTCTGTAAATAAAATAAAATGAGGGTTCTATGCATCCTTACTAGTAATGGGAATAAAAATATTGATATGCCTAATTTAGTTTCATTCTGGTATTTTGTGTAAAATTATTAGAAAAAAAAGGTTCATTAATAATTAAGGTTCATTAATAATAATAATTGTCCACCAATTCGCACTTGACCAGCGCGGTGGACTATGGCTTTTAACTCTCTCATTCTGAGAGAAGACCCGTGCCCAGCAGTGGGAAAATAATAGGTTGACGACGAATAATAATAATAGTAGTTTAATAAAACTACTAATTATCATGAAATGAAAACTCTATGTGAAATGTTTTAAGGGTCATCACAAGACAACATTGTATTTCATACATTTTAGTACTTAAAATATCACATGGCTAATAAAACTGTCATGCTTGGACACATAAGAGCCTTGATGATATTATGCACTCTACTCAGAGACTCTAGACCTCAAGAGAATACTCAACTCTAAATACAAGTCGAATTTTGCTGTACTCTGCAAGCATTTGAAATTATATTTCTTCGTCTTATATTCAAGCTCTACTTTGTTGATGATGATACAAAACGGTGACTTATTACATTATGTCAAGGTCGCATGAAGTCTTATGCTCCATTTTAAATTACAGAAATGTAACGTCCCAAACACGCATCGTAGTAAACTTAATAATATATATTTTTAAATATGTATATTTCCTTTTATATTTATTGCAAGCCAGTCCTGCAAACGTCCACATAGACGTACCGTAAATAGTCACTAAAAACACATTTTAGCTGAGTAAGTTAATGTTTCTCATCTACGCGGTTATGTTATGGCAGATGTGCATCCGTTAATACGCATTTGATAGAAACCATTTTACTGCTTTCTTCGATCTATATCCGGCTCGTTCAATGTATATAATAAAGAACTAATACCAATAGTGTTATAGCTGTAGAGACATTAAACTAAACAGATCACGTCCGAATCTGATATATATGTCTTCATGCTGGACTGGACCTGCGTCAGGGAGAGTCTGTCATAGATCTTTAATGTCGCTCTCACTGCCGAGCGTAGGCTGGAGGGTGGCCGGGACGACCTTGCGTGACAAGGTCGTCTGACCATTGTCACATATGCTAGACGTAATATTACGGCTTCTGGCTATGAACGCACGCTGCAACAACCAATCGCGGCGATGGGCACTCAAGTGTCTTGCGATCTGTCTGTCAAGTGTCTGCAGACATGCGTGGCAGATCTAAGTGGAGTCGTCCGGTGTACTTGTGGTCTGAGCACATCGCTCAGGTGCATGCTGAACACTGTGCTCCCGCAATATCCTCGTCCACACGAAATGGGAGAGTTTTAGTTTTGACAGGACAGTTGGGCTAGCGGAGGTCAGGATGGCACGCGACGGCAAATTGAGCCTCGAGATAACGTTCCAAAAGTACGATGTGATTTCACGGCCAAAACCCGAGGGTCGAGCTATTTAAGATCTCAATATAATACGTCTCATCTCCTGAGTTTTCGGCTCAAATACGTGCACCCAGCAAGGATGAAATCTCGGAGATTGGTTCTCCGAGATTCCGGAAAAATCCGCCTCCTTTACGCAGGGGTAGTGCGTTCGATTTGATCGGTTGGGTTGTCTTGCATTTGGCGCGAAAGTTATATAAGTTTGCGAAGAAGGGGCATTATGGTTGCAAAGGAAGACGACGAATGGGCCAAAGAACGCGTTCTTGGAGAAGGAGTTGCGCCGGTAGTCTGTAACGGCGCCGAGTATCTGTAGGAAATAGTGAATTTTGAAACAGAATTGTAACATTTATTATAGACTATAGTGTAGTATTTAAAGCGAAAGTTCATTAGTGTGTATGTTTGTTACTTCTTTAAGTCTAAACGGCTGGAGCGATTTTCATAAAATTTGTCAGGGTTCACTATGGATTAATATATAGGCTACTTTTTACTGTGGGAAAATATCTTATTCCCACGGGACAATCGATACATCGGTTTTTTAACGCGGGGTAAGCTGCGGGGCTCAGCTAATTACTAATAGAAATAGCCATTTCACGTTTGCTTTTTACAAAATCTATCATTGATAACATGGTTAAGAATAGTGTATTTGAACGATAATTCCGATCCGATGGTAGTGTAAAAAAAATATGTAACTGATAATTTGTAAGTGCCTCCGTAGGCCTATGCAAAATAAAAAAAACGTACCGTGCAGTGGAATGGGGCGAGGCGGTGGAGAGCCTGGCGGTGGCGGTGGTGAACAACCAGATCCACCTGGAGTGCGGCGACGTGCGGCGCGCCGCGCTGTACCTGGCGCACCGCGTGCTGCGCGCGCTGCTCGCAGACATGAAGCTGGAGAAGCGGCGGCTGGTGAGTGACATCCGACCATTGCTTTTTCTATGATAAAGTTTTTTCCTACGATAAAGTTGCAAACCAGCACGCGGACATGTGACAGCACGTTAGAAGTAAGTTTGATTGAAATAAATAAATAAATAAAAAACTTTATTTTATACGGAATTTATGTCCAAAGTCTATCAAAGACGCATTGTTACACCCGAAGACTAAGATGGTCGCTGATATGAAAGTGAATCGTCTTGTTTTAGTTCATACGACGACGTTCGACGTGCATCGCAGTAGCGGCTACGCCACTGTTGCAATCCGACTGATCAGACAAAACTTATCTATTATTTGTACAGTATAAACCAGAGCTGGGATGCTGGTTCTGCAGTAAAACGCCGCAACTCGTTTGACATCCCAGCAAAGAAAAAACTGCCGCTGCGACACCATGTATATGTAATCATGCTTAGTTCTCGTATGTTGCTTAATGAAATGAATTTACTGGAAAAGTAAAAGCTGATCTATGATACTCCGTTATTGATAGCGATTAATATATCTAATTGCTCACTTATTATACCCATCCTTGTCGTAAGGGGCGACTAAAAGAGGGCTTCCATGGTAGCGAACGGCAAAAATTGAAAGTCTAGCTGTCCAGCCAATGGAAGGACGACGGTGTGTGTATTCGCACCCTACCTTCCAGATCATCGGACGCTCACTGTCGTAAACGCCCAAAGGTCTGGAGAACAATTACGAAGGGCTCTCTTGAGGTTACCGTGCTCAGAAAATTCTGGTTGCGTTCCATTGCTCGAGGCGACAACATACAAAAACCATATAAAAGCCTACCAAAGCTACATTTTTACTACCTGTAGCACGTAGTAGATTATCTTGTTTTTTTTCCTTTCAGTTAAATGTTTTTTTTCTAAACGGTCCTGGTCATAATGGTATTTTTTAATTAGGTACTCAAGTATTAAAATTGTTGACAGAGATCTGGTTCGTCCACTGAAGGAGAGTCGAAGGATTTCTACGACCCGGACAAAGTAAACTAAGAGCTGAACTCACAACGAGAAGGAGGATTTTAGATAATCATACTACCTATCTATTTTTAAGATAGAAAACCTAACGTGGTTTTATGTTTATACATGGTGTGTTTATTCGTACAATTGATTCAAATTTTAAAATTGTGAAATGAATAATAATATTAATAGGTCTTTTAAATAGATTTATGAATTTGCAAAATTTAAAAATAATAGTTCTCTTAACTTAATATTTTAAACAATCTAAATAAACAAAAAATAAATAAACAGAAATGTTGAAAAGTAATTGTAAAAGAATTTACAATTCTTTTCGAAATTTATTAATTTTTCGCCAACAGCATAATGAACAAATAATTTGCATAGTTACATAAATTCACCATATATTTAATATACAAAGTGATTTAAACGCTTGAATTTTGTAAGCTTTCTAGTATATAATGTATATGTAAAATCGATGTGTTGTTGTAGATAATTGGCACATTTATGAAATATTTTTTACTATTGTTTTTAATACTTCTTTAAATTACTGTATTGTTGCTATGAGTATATTTTTTATGAATATACTTTAATTAACAGATTCAACTACTTATTTCATTTACAAATTACACCTTTTCCTAATAAAGATCGACGCTATAGTCATTAATATGAACAGTTGGTTAACGAAGTTCCTTTCACTAGTAAATATCGGATCAAAACACGAAATAAACTGAGAGGTTATTAGGTTATTATTATCTTTTCATCACTATACATTAATTCCACATTACATTATCTCTATATATTTACTTTTACATCACATTATTTATTAATATTTAAGACATAATAATTACACTTTTTACATCAGCCATCTTAGTTCAATGACCGCCCACTTTTATTTTTTTAATCCATATGTCATCAACATCTATTCAGCCAGGTACTTTACAAAAGGAGGATTAATATAAAATAATTATTTAAATCCAAAATTCATGACTGAAATTAGCATGAAATCAAAGGACTTCTTTTATATTGTTTATTTTTAATTTTTAACCACCTTGTGTTTTACATGGGCAATTTTACCAATCAAAGGGCTCCTTTGGCTAGATACGCTACATATTGCCATTTAATTGACTTTACTGCACTTAAAGAAATGTATTGCTCACTCGCAGGCTATTTTATCTTCTATGTCAACAGAAATTGTATAATATGCTTAAAGGCAAAGTTGGTCAGAAATACATTTTAAATTCTGAATTTAGTTTTCTGTTTTGTTTGCGAATCCACTATTGTGTCTGACGGAAATGTTTCTCAGTGTGCTACTACGAGCTATAATATATTATAACTATAACTATTCTCATATTTATTGTTATAATTATTTTTGCGTATTTTAACCCTACACCTACAGTTCATTTAAGGAATATACCTTAATGTTGTTAAATTAGTATTGAACTCTTATTTTCAAGAGATTGAAGTTCTTATCCACACATCTACATTATCCGTACAGTGCATTGATGCTATAAAGGATTGCAACGAATCCACCGTGCCACCAGCCGAAACGTTGGTAGGTAGGTATGCTGTTTTACATTTTATCATAACACGAGCAATTAATAGATTTATATCACAACTTCAACGCAGCCCCTTCTTCTTCTAGAGCAGTGATAGCCTTATGGTTGAAACTTGCCCTTTCAATAGGGAGGTCCGAGGTTCAAACCCAGGCACGCACCACTAATTTATGTGCGTATTAGAAATTAATTATCAATGATTTTAGGGGATGGAAAACATCGTGAGGAAACCTACACACTCGAGATTTCTTTAAAAAGAAAAAAGTTCTCGGAGGTATGTGAAGTCCACCAATTCGCACTTAGCCACCGCGGTGGACTATGGCCTAAAACTCTCTCATTTTAAGAGAAGACCTGTGCCCAGCAGTGGGACAATAATGGGTTTTGCCCCATATCACCCCTTCAAACTTCATATACTTCCCGAGAAAATTTCATTTGTTAATACTAAAGCATGTACGTTCCACTACGACCTTTTGAAAAGTATACTACTATGAAAATTAATATCAACATGAAATGAAATTGATGTACCTAATTTTGGCCTGCTGGTCCTAATTAAAATATGATCAAAGTAAGTTATAGAACAAGTCACAAATGAACGGCAAAAGAGAACGACTTTTCATTATGAAAAGTTTTGCCTTTTACTTGATTATCGGCGTGGGTAGATTGTTTCACAGAATACCTTTTATATAGGTGGTACTCGACCGCTCTCTCGATCTTTATGAATGGAAATTTTGGGTGAAGTGTTGCTACGTGACCAGCATTCGAAGGATAAATACCTCTTTGGTGTAAAGTGCTCTATGTTATCATAGACATGTTACTGCGCGTTTTTGATGCCTGACAATTCTGATTACGGTGCAAATATAAAATCATGCCAATGCCTGTAGGATCAATACAGTACTTGACCCATTAATATTTTATTTAATATTATTTTTTATAATATTTATTGTTACAGTAATAAATATATAACATAAAGGGATAATGTAAGCAACTTGGAGAGCACGCAGAGTAAATAGGATCTTTGTCTTCTCAGAAAAAGGGTTAAAGGTCACTGAGGTGAAAGGGTTTAGTTGATTTCACACACCTTTGAAAACATTATGGAATACTCGTATCAGTTATGTTACAATATTTTCCTTCAATATAAGAGTATTTTAACAATATTGTGTATCCTAAAAACATTTCAACGAATATAGGTCACGAAATATTAAAACTCGCGCAACTTTTTTAAAACGTACCCAACTGGCCATCAACAAAAAAAGACAACCGATTCAAAAACGGAAACGTCATCAGTGTTAAAATTTTCGTGAAAATGTGAACACTAAAACCACAAACACTCAAAAATACCAGACATCCAATAACCGAACATCAAAATGCAGTTACTGGCCGAACACAAGACATTAGGAAACGGGAAAGATTTGAAAATGAACAACATATTGATCAGGGACGTGTCGTCCCATAATCTGGTCGCGAAGAAATCTTCCAACGCCTCATTACTGATGATGAACCCGGTGGCGAGTGGAGACAACGTGACCACTGGCTTGAACTCCGCGCACAAGATTAAGGAGGAACTTCCTCCTCTCGTGCCTTGTTGCGAAGGACGCGAGTTACAGGTATGGTTTCAATATACTCCTTATTTTATTTCGTACGCAACGTATCTCCAAAATTGATATCTTGGCTACAGATATTAATTGGAGATCTCAAAATGTTTTTAACAAAAAAACCGATTGGAAGATTTTAATCGCAAATAATTGTCGTCTTCATATTAGAAAGAAAACACAAAACTTAGCGAGCAGAGAACGAAAGCGGCCGGCGAGGGGGCGTACCCAGTTCATATAGATTATTTATATTTATTAGCTTGATAAAAAATAAGCTTTATTTTCCTTTTTAACAATTTTAAAATCTAAAGTCTAATCTTTCTTTGGCGAAATGAAGATCGCCGGATCAGCTAGTATTACTATAAAAACGTAGTAGAACCATCACATAACTTTAACTTAACTGATCGTTGGATGGTGACATACTACCGACCGCTGGTGAAACACTGTTCAATCTGACCTGACATAGAAGGTCACATACAGGGCAGCTTACAAGTTATAATATAGGGATTGATCAAAACACTTTTATTATACCTATTCCAATTCCTAGAAATAGTTCTATCCTATTACTTACTAGTCCCTTTCTCTTTAATAAAAAATACCTAAATCATAAAAGTTTCTAACAATAGAGAGAACAAATAAATGGATTCTAAGAAATTTCATGTTCGAAATCAAATCACTCACAAGGGGCATTAGCGTGATGGAATCAATGTTCTTAACAGGCTCATAGACTACGTATTGAAACCAACTTTAATGTGGTATGTACCTACATCACGCGTTCTGTGAGAAAGTTAATGTAATTCATGCTGTCAGATACACGTAGGGGAAACTAAAGGGTCTCGAATTTAATCTCTTCCGGTCTCTTTATACAGTTTTGGCGGTCGAACAAAAACTGACCCGCATCAATCGGAATTGGATGAGGAGGGACTGGCCGAACGAAATAGAATTTTGTGCTCCAAGTCACGCATACATTTCGGTTAATGGGAGGGAGATTGCTGCCTCGGGTTGGGTTAACTCGGTTGTAAAGATGATTTTGCGGCTTTTCGACAATATTCACCGTGTTTCTCAATTTAGATATCTTTAGCAATATCAGTTTAGGTAAATAGTATATTTACCTACAAAGTTTGTTAAAAAAATAGACGTTATGGTTTGAATGTTAAACTTATATCAAAATCAACTTTTAAATCTAAAATAGGTAATTTTGGTTCAATGCGTTATCCAAAACTACAACTTACTTATTGCTTAAATCGTATTGATTTAAGCAATGGTACCCCATAAAACTTATTGACCAACAAAAGAAGTCTCCGTTTCTATTTTATTGTTTGTATATAGTATAGGAATTCTATCAATTTCTATCTAAAGAATTGGTACTTCGGAGAACCGATTTGAATTGCTTTATAATGTTACTCAAAACAACACATCATTGTTTTACTCAGCAGCAGTATTTACAACCTTTTTTTTTGATATCGAGGGGGAAACCTTCGAAAGGTACCCGACGCCGTGGGAGCAACGCCGAGTTATGTGGGATTTTTACCTCAATACTTACTTGTCAGATATTTTAAAGCTGTGTTATGGCGGCTACCATATATTCCATAGTTCAGGGTGCAATGATGTACATTTAATCAGCCTGATTGATTGTTAACGTGTCTGTATAGATACAAATATAGAAGGGACCTATGTAAATGAACCAAATAGCTACATAAACATTTTGGCAGTACCAACTGTCAAATGATGCAAAAATATTACACAAAAGAAAGTTAGACCACAAACAGTCCCGAAAATCTTTTCTTTCTTCACCCAAGTGACAGATTGTATGCGTGCGTACAGCTTGTTGGACGAAAACGATTTATTTCAACTGCCCGCAATGAAAAGAATGATGGAACGACGTCGCAATCAATTACGTGTAGTGGAACGATTCTCTTGCCGTTGAATGAAGTTTTGCTTGAAAATAATGAACAGATTCTATGGAAACCGTCGCAGAAGATTGCTTACTGAATATTGATAGGTTTAGGTATTGGTGCTGCTCTGGATTCTCTGGCGCTCTGTTCTTTGTTTTTGTTTTTGGATGACACCACGTTAAGGATTATTGAAAAATAGTATCGTAAATTATTTTGTTGACTACTGTTACTTTGGAACGATTAGCATCGGTACTATATGCCTAAATACGTTATTTTCGATTTACGAACGCTTCCATTCTCTATCTATCCGAATATATTTTCAAAATTAATCGTAAAGGAGACAAACAAAACACCATTTGATTACTCATGAATTATTTATACTGATAAATTCTAATAATAACAAATACATAATTTTGTATCCAAGATGATTAATTTATTGTTCTATTTGTTTAGATAAGCGAGGACTTAGTCCGCAGTGGCCTTTCCGCTATTTCCGTGAAGCACGACGGTGTGGTGCACTGTTTAAGCATGTCTTGCGCTTGCGAGAGGATGCAAGTGCCACCTGGACTTGTTAAGGTAACTAGGATTGGACAGACAAGTTTAGCAGTTTAGCTGTGACCACGATCCATGGGTCGAAATATCGGTAAAAAGAATTCTATAAGAATTCATAAACCGCATATCGTGAGTACCCGTTAAGTATTATAATGTATAAATTCCGCGATAATACTAGTCTTAAATCATAAGATTGGATAGATTCACCATATGATCCAAATGTGTGCATAATCAAGTGAAGTGAAGGCCATTATTACTCTTGTACCTTGCAAGTTCGTTTTTATTACAATTTTAACCGCGTCATAGATATTTTAAATTCTTTATCAACATTATGTTCCACAACATATAATATACAAAAAGTTACCTTTAATTGTGAATAAATATTTGTAGGAATAAAAGCTTAAATCTTAACAGGTATAGTATTTAACAGCGCTGAAGTTTGATAATAGACTTACGTTTAGAAAAGGCTTATATTGTTGACTGTAGTAGATGAAACTGCTAATTACTTTAAATTTTATTATGATCAATAACTTTGTTCCTCATACAACGAGCACACCCCTCGTGTGGTCACTTACAGGGACGGCTAGGAGACCTATATTTGGATTAGAAGGTTGATATATTTTATTATAGCTATTTGAATTTTTCGAAGCGAGCAGTTCTCGCAAGTTTGAGATTCGATGATTTACACAAATATATGCCCGACTGACTCTAATACAGTTCGCTATATATTATTACTTACTCATAAATTTATTACTTATTTTGATTACTTTAAAATGAGAATGTAGCTTAATTATTTTTATCTTCATGAATATTGCTAAAATTAATTAAATTTCCAGCACCGCAACTCATTCCGTTGCCTACACCGCCCAGACCTGAAGCGTGTGCCCTACCTCAGGCGCATGACACCTGGAGAACTGGAATCCCTGTTCCGCGGCTACGCCGACATCCCGGCTCTTAGTGTGACCAAAGGTTATTTGTCATTATAGACACATTAGTAAGCTAAATGCGAGAAAATTGTTACAACATATACCAACCTAATTGTGCCACACTTAAAATAAATGAATATGAATACACTTTACGCTTTCTACACTCATAGCCCTTCTGGGTATTTGTGTACCTATTCGTTTTTGTGTGTGTCCATGGTACCCACGACACAGGAGTAAATCCTAGTGAGGGGCTATGAGTGTAGAAAGCGAAAGCTATTTATCAATTTCAAAGTACAATCCCTCTTCCAGATCACCAAGATAAAGGTAATAAAGTAATAATTTCGTCGAAAGAAAATACAGGGACAAGAGATATAATGGATAACAAAATGATGCCTAATCGAGATGACAGTAAGTTAATTGCAAATTACTAGAGCTAAGATGGCAGCAATCAATATAATATGCTACTAATGAAAGTACGTCCATTCCAATTAAATCATTTTCGCCAGATGTCGCGAGAAGTAGGTATATTCCAAAAAGGAGGAGGTTCTCAATTCGACTATTTTTTAACCGACTTCCAAAAAGGAGGAGGTTATCAATTCGTCTGTATTTTTATTTTTTTTTTTTATATTTGTTACCTCATTTCTCCGGACTGGGTGAACCGATTTAGATGATTTTTTTTTTATTTGAAAGGTAGTGCGTGTCATAGGGTCCCATTTTTTTTTAGTATTTTTTTGACTAGGGCATCCATAAGAAAAACGCATAAGTCTTAAATTTGCATTTTCAATTACGCGATAAATGTATGAATAACTCAATATCCCGCCAACCGATTTTGATGATTCTTTTTTTATTAGAAAGGATGTACTCCAGGGGTAGTCTGATAAGAGTTTGATAAGGTTCTAATCATAGGATCTTCAACTTTTTGGAGCAAAATAATAAAATTAGTGATAGTCGGCCGAACCTTAGCTGGAGAAGTCCAATTGAGTAAAATATAGAATAAAATTACTATGTAGGTATTTACTATGAAAAATTTGACCTTCAACTCTTCAATCCTGATGATGCAGGGGTACTGCTAGCCTGAACTATAAAAGTTGGTCGTTTGATGTTTGCGAATATATAATGAAATTGTTAAGCAAATTCATGGGACAAAAATTTGACCTTCAACTCCTCAACCCTGATGATGCAGGGGTACTTAAAGCCAAAACCATAGAAATAAGCCATTTGGTGCTTACGTATATGTTATAAGATTACTGAGCAAAAACATAAGATGAAAAATTTGACCTTCAACTCCTCAACCCTGATGATAGAGGGGTACTTCAATCCTAAACCATAGAAGTTGGCAATTTGGTGCTTACGGTTATGTAAAGAAAATACTAAGCAAAAATATAAAATCAAAAATTTGACCTTCAACTCCTCAACCCTGATGATGAAGGGGTACTTCAATCCTAAACCATAGGAGTTGGCAATTTGGTGCTTACGGTTATGTAAAAATAATACTAAGCAGAGGCACAAAATTAAAATTTTGACCTTCAACTCCTCGACCCTGATGATGAAGGGGTACTTCAATTCTAAACCATAGGAGTTGGCAATTTGGTGCTTACGGGTATGTAAAAATAATACCAAACAGAGGCACAAAATTAAAATTTTGACCTTCAACTCCTAAACCCTGATGATGCAGGGTACTGCAAGCCTGAGCCATAGAAGTTAGCCACCTGGTACTAACGTATATGTTATAAGATTACTAAACAACAATATAAGATGAAAAATTTGACCTTCAACTCCTCAACCCTGATGATGGAGGGGTACTTCCAGAGGGGGCGCCCTGTTTGTATGAATTGTAAAAGTGTTTTATGTTTAATTTTTGTGAATATGTAGATGCACAAAGCAAACTTAGGCTTTATTTAAATACAAACATAAAAATATAGTCACTAAAAAGTGTAAAATAAAAACTTTTTAACAAAAAATATCTACCGACTTCCATGTCACAAAAAAGTAAAAAATAATTTAAATATATTTTGGTCTAGAACATACTCAGTACTTA
The DNA here is from genome assembly GCA_949699795.1 of Spicauda simplicius. Taxonomy (NCBI): domain Eukaryota; kingdom Metazoa; phylum Arthropoda; class Insecta; order Lepidoptera; family Hesperiidae; genus Spicauda; species Spicauda simplicius. The sequence goes on along the minus strand of OX453058.1, from coordinate 5,782,136 downwards.
GTACATAGTTCTGAAGTCGGTGCTCATATAGGACGTAGTTACCGTCGTCCAGCGAAATATGTCGAGCACCGACTTCAGGACTATGTACTAAGTACTGAGTATGTTCTAGACCAAAATATATTTAAATTATTTTTTACTTTTTTGTGACATGGAAGTCGGTAGATATTTTTTGTTAAAAAGTTTTTATTTTAAAGTCTAGCCCGTATTGTAGAAGTAATTCTGACTGATGTTAATATAACTTTTAACTGCTTTATAGTCCTAAACTTATTTAACCAATTATTTTTGAAACTGCTTTTAACCAACCTTTTCTGTCAGTGTTTTTCTTCAACTTCACTTCAAAAGCTTCATTTCTGGAGTGAAGCTTTTGAAGTGAAGTTGAAGAAAAACACTGCCTTCGTTGATAAGGAAGGAAAGCAAATCAAATCAAAACCAAGGAAATATAATAGGTTTTGATTTAGTGGTACCTATTTGGTTGGTACTTCTCTGTTTGAACCACTCTAGTTAGCTAACTTAAAATTCTATCACTATCTTCTAACTTACGTTCTGTCAGTGTTTTTCAATTTAGAGTAGGTACTTTGCGAGTGGTTAAGTTTTACCTTCCACATGTACCAAACTCACGCCCGCTAAGTTCAGTCTGATGAACCCTCATAAACCCTCGGGCCAGTGAGCAGCGTACTGAAGCCGATCCCGGAGACGCGGTCGGGCGCGGAGGACGTGCCGGCCGGCATGCGGCTGCACGGCGCGCGCGCCACGCTCTACACGTCCGTGCTGGCGGGCGCGAAGGCCGGCGACCACAAGGAGTGAGTGCATTATTCCGTCAGTTATTACTGTACCCTAGAACTAAATCGTATATGAAAATTTACCAAGTTACAGTATGAAGCTTTGTTGACTGTAATATTTATTTAGGAACTTTAATAAACTATTATAATAATTTTCCATAGATAAGTCTTTCTTGGCGTAAGTAATAAATGTTTTAATGTCCACAAAACCTCTAAGCGTCACTGTAAATTGGTAATTTTTCATATACGATTTTGTTCTAGGGGCCCATCGAGATACTTCGAACACTGCATAATACACGAAGAAATGTCCAAAAGGCACAAAGTCCAAAGACTTAACCTTCTTATATCGGTTTAGCATCTTGATTCTATACCTACCCTTAGTTCAAGTTTATTATGATTCCCCAAAACAGGTGTTGTTCTTGTTTCCGCTCATCTATTCAAAGTAAATACAAGTTATCGCCGAAAACGAAAACAAGCGTGCAATGAACATTACTATGTTTATGCTAAAACAAGAAGAACGGTTGTTTTGAGGAAACAAACCTATTGTTCCTGTAACCTCTTTTTTAAAAGTAGGTAGAACGTATACCTATGTATATTATGTTCTTTGATTTCGAACCTCCTAGAACGTATGGTAGGACCATACCACCCTGTAAAGAGGACCCCTTTGTCGTTCGAATCCGACAGAGTTATGAAGTTTGAAGAGTGATTATATTGCAAGTATCTAATTACCTACAGTCTTAAAATTTTGAGTGGTTAATAAAATACTTATCTATAATGTTTGATCGAAGATTGATAAACATATTTTCGTATAAGTATTAACTGATTCTTTCATGATGATGAATTTAATACTAGGTACGTGACGAAAACCATTTAAGCTCTCTTACCCACTACTCTCGACAGATCATGTTCAAACAGCAGTACCTATTTGGTAAGTTCTTAAAATCAATCATGATAGATCGTAATCGCCTCAAAACAATTTTAACTTACCGTCCGTATTTCCTATCAGCACACCAACAAACGAAGAGTACGACGCAATTATACCAGACGAAATTCTCCCGGAAGATGAGGTCCAATTGAACGAGGAGTTGCAGATCATCCTACCGCCACGTTGCGAGGACAACGAATCTCCCACAACAGACAGTGTAGCCTGCTAACCTTGGCGTCGTAGGCACAATATATTATGTAGCAAATGAAATTTAAGCCACTCATAAAATTGAAATCACGTAAGAGATTGCAAAAGTTTAAACGTAATGCTATTCGCAAAATCGGTAAATTATTTATGTATATGGATTGGATAATAAATGATATCTTCACGTAATATTGTATTTTTATCGTAATCTCTCGCTGTAATGTGGGTAGGTAGGTACTGATACTTTATGAAACTAAAGAACGGTAAACGCTGAAAAGATGTACAGTAAGTTGAGACACTATAAAATGTTTTTAACCAGTTTTAAATATTTCTATTTTTTCCACAATAATAGTATAGTGACTTCGCCAGTGTCTTTATCACTGTAACACCGAAGTTTGCAGCGTTATATCACATTACTGCTACGATACGCTTGTGCATCCATTCTAATTGTAAGTGTTTAGCGTGTTTATGTGGAGCTTATGTTTTATTATCTGTGGTCGGTGAGGAGAGTGGCGCCAAATTTTGCGCGCGCTTTTTAGAGAGTTTGCCAATTAAAAAATATAAAAAACCAAAAGTGTATAAGTAAAATAATCACTCTTTTCATATATAATTCAGTGTTTAAATATGTAAGTTTGTTTGCTTTCACGGCTAAACTACTCATCCAACTGTCATGAAACTTTATACACAATTTTAAAAGTATTGGAAAAAACATAGAGTATGTTGTATTTAAAAAAATAGTTTTGAAGAAATGGTTGTTTGTAAAAAAATTGAAAATCTAGGCTTCAACGCAAGCGCAGTCGCAGGTGAAAGTTTTTTACAAATAAAGTAACAATAATACTTCCTTATCTTCTTGACATTCCATCTCATCACATTAAATGGCTTCACAATACGTATGTAGATCGGGACGGCGAGCATACGCCAGATATGCAGTGTCGCAGCCGGCAGTATATCCAGCATATACGAGCCCTGATAGTAACATAGGCATTAACTTGATAGTAAAAAGCTATACCCCTCAGTTTCATCATAGTTTTTATTGAAGCAGTCTATCACTTATTATAAGTCAAGATACGGACTATAGTTTCCTTGCTATAAATCGAGTTTATTAGTTTGTTTGATCCGAAATCAAACAGAGACAGAAATACAAAACTAAACTAAAACTAAAGACTGTAATATTACTTATTTATTTGATTATTATTTCGCTTATACTTTCAAACCTCCAAACTACAAAAATAAGCCATGTACAGACAAAGGAAACTTTAATATTGGTACAAAAAGGTGGGTACAAGAAAACAAACGTAATGAGTGTGAATGTATATTGAGTAACTTTTCTACAATATTATACAGCAGACTGTAACTCATCCACACGTCCCTTGAAATAATTTACAACCAACGATACCACGATAGTTACAACTAATTTGGAAAATATAAATTATACGAAACACATTTACACCTTGACTGGCAATGTATCGCCTTTTTTACGTGAATAACGACACAACTCAAAACTCATCAATATGCATTTTGTTAGTATCAAAAAAAGTCGTAGAATTTAAAACTTGGTACTCTAACTATACCGTGGTAAGTAATGTTTTCATTAATTTTATTACTAAGTTGATCCATTAAGAGAAAAACATTTATTTTAAATTTTAATTTTTTCTTGACAATCCTGTAAAACTTACGTTTTTGAGTTGTGTTATTATTCAAAAAAGCCGCGATATGTTGATTGCACTTGACTCAAATTAGAACTATTGCTTAGATAATGATTTCAATCGCACAACGGCTACCCCGACTATCGTGATGCTTATAATCAAGCAAACTGGTAAAACAATTTTCATATACAAGATCCATACATTTGACATACTGAATTTCTCGCTTTAATTATGACTCACATCTGATCTAAAATATTAATAACAATGATTATTTGAAATTACACTTTTGTGAATTTTGACAGAATTAATAATACGTAATTAAAATGTGTTCATAATCAACTTATTTCAAAGAAGAATATAATCGAAAATTTGTTCCTCACCTATACCCATACGAGAGTAAAGTGAAAATGAAACAAATCTTGATTCACAATCTTTACCAATACATACTATAAATCCTATTGTCGAGTATTCGTCGAAAATGTGATTCTGTCAAATTAATGTAAATTTAGTAGGCAAATTTAACTTCAACAATAATCAAAATATATAGCTTAAACAAGTATCCAGTGTATTATCCTGAACACAATTTGCTTAGAACAGGTATTTTAATTAAATTCCCTTTGTACATTTAGAAAAAATCTACCTAAAGGAATGAGGCACTGTCGTAGTGAATTTATTTATATCTAACTACAAAAATGGGCAACCGAGTCAATGTACACAATTATAGATAATATCTATAGCACAATCACAAATGCGCACTGACCAAGTAGTCGCATGTAACGAGAAATAGCAAAGAATTACATGAAGAAATGTATCAAGTATATTATGTGTTACATCTTTGAACATCCCGGTCAGTACATTTACATAATCAATGCAAACACAATCATCATGTTAGTAAACATTGTCCAATACAGAATCAACATGCATAAGGGTCGAATCATACATAGCTTACTTTCATATTAATAAAATTAAAGAATACATCAATAAATGTTTCATAGTAATCATTCCAAATCAACATACCACATTACTATGAAAATATATTAATATATCATTCATATTGATATTAATATGATCTGAAATGTCTATTGAGCTTTAGAATACAATAAAAAACTATCAAAAATATTAATTAAACTAATATAGATGTTACAGTAAAACAAAATAGTTAATATAGAAATAATATTATTTGTATCACAAACTGTTTAACTTTAACAGGGAATATAATTTTATATTTATAATCGTATGAAATAAAACTATATTTTTGAAACGAATAAAAATAAAAAATAAACTAAAAAAATAAGACGCAAAGTACGGAAAGTTTTAAAAAATATAAGTTATTTCTTACATATTTCTTATGGACTCGAGAATGAGACATGAACGATTATGTAATACAAACTCATGGCAAAATCTATTGAATGATTTGAAGAAAACAGAGAAAAGTTTGAATAAGTTGCAATGTGGTATTTTTAGGTTGTTTACACTCAACTTAAAGTGAAAGAAAAATAAATTATTTATACCATTTATTTAAAAATACTAATGGTCTGACAAAGAAACAAATTTCCAGATTTATTATTTTAATATATGATGAAATACAAAAATGATCTCACCAGCTACTCAAAACATTAATGTATTTCCAAGTCAAAATATGTCAAAGTTGTTTCTCACAGTTCAAAGAACAATTTAAAGAAATTCGAACTTCTCTGAGATAAAAATGTAGAAATTCTGACATAACTCTTTACACTAACTTCAACTTTTCGGTAACGTTCAGTTTTTACAAAACATTGTGGCTTCAGCAAAAAAATATATACTTGTGAAAATTTAAAACATTTTTCACACCTTATTTTCTAAGCGTAAGCGATCTCCATAAACGTAATCTGTAAGCACACATGACAACATAAAAATACTTTCGACTTCTCATTTTAAAGTCCATGTAGAAACATTATAAACCGGGTGGTCCCATTGCAACGCTATTTTACTTTAAATCACACCGAAAGCTTGAAAGCGAAGCATTTCATACAATGCTTTATTACTAGAAAGAAATTTTTGATTTCAATATAGATTCGTTTAATGATAGTATGCAAGAAATATTTAATAACACAAACTTATAAATATTTCGTTATACGGGGACGAGATAGTAACGGCTTTATAAATTAAGGACTCAAGATTTACGTAATATTTTAATATCTAATGTGGAACTTCTGATAGCAATTCCAATTTCTAAGGTGTCATGAATGAAACGATTCAAAAAAGAAAAGGTGCAAAAATAACGTATTACCCCGCATTGACAGCTTACAGAATCAAGTTGGTTGTACGACCGTTGTAAAAAATACACAATTTATTGAGTTTTCGATGCGTTTTTTATTTGTAAATTTTCTTCAATCAATCAGAACCTTATTGATTGAAACAAAGTGAAATTGAAACATTAATTTAAAAAATAAGAGGTGATAACTTGTCGGTATGCTTCTAAAGTCAACATGCTACCACACCCACATAGACGATGGTCCATTTTCGATCGATAAATTAAGAGATAAAATTAAGAGCAACCAACAGCAGTTGAATCGTCGATAACTTCTTTCGCTCAAAAATGCATCGCGAATCAATCAATAGATGTTGGTTAACTTTTTTAATTTTGATAGAATCAATCATAAAATAAGGTGTAGAAACAGCCTAGATTTATTGCCAAGACTTTCACAGAAAATGAATTATGATTCTAATAATCTATCGTTCAACACTCCCCTTCACTCATATCAACTCATTCAGTCTGTATACTTTAGCCATACAATATTTACAACGCTTTTATCGTTTAAAATATAGATAACTCATAACGCTATGAAGATTCGTTGTGTCGCAGCACAACACGGAAATCCGATCTTTTGTCTAAGGGCCGTCACACAGTGAAGATACCAAAGTATCTGATCTTTAAAGCTTTTGCCTGCAACGTAGTATATAGTATATATATCACATACATTCAAATGTAGCATCATACATAATATATACATTTATAAGTTACAAACATAAATATTTAGTGAATAACACAAGAATTGTTATTATGATACTGAAATACAATTTTAAGGTATTCTGAAGAACGCCATAATTTTACACGTTGTCGAGTTTAGATTATAAAATATTTTAAGATAAAATAATATAGCATTTTCACCTTGTGTGCCGACCCTGATAAGTAGTCAGTTTGGTACATACATACTAAATACATGGTATCGGTTACTATTACAACTGTATATCCCTTGGTTGTTTAACATTCTAAAAATGGTACATCACTATACATTAGGACTAAAGGCACCGTGTAATTTCCGGATTCATATTAAATGCTTTTTTAATGTAATAACACTTTCCACCAATTCGCTCTTGGCCAGCGCGGTGGACTATGGCCTGAAACTTCTTATTCCGAGAGAAGACCCGTGCCCAGCAGTGAGACAATAATTGTCCAATATGTCCACAAACTTCTAAGCTTCATACTGTAAATTGGTAATTTTTCAACGTATTGGACAATGACTTTTTGAAACTGTGCTACAACATTTTATGTAGTTTTTAATATGGTTATAAAGTAATATATTATTTAATTTTATCGGCACGTAAACTGTAACATCGTTTATTATTAAATAAATCGAACCCGTGATAAATTATTAAACCTAATTTCTATATCTATATCTAAATACTCGGAATAAAAAGAAATTACAAAGTGCCTCTAGTCCAAATTAGGTACCAAGCTTGATAATGTAAAAAGACACGACAAATTATCCATAATTTTACATTTAATTTATATAATTCTAAAGTTTAAACAAAGCTCGAATGAAGTTTTAAGACTATTATGTTAGTCATACAATGTTTTCTACACCTGAATAGATTAATTGGTTTTAATACAAAATCCAATAATACCAAGTAATGAAACAATTTTGAATATCAGGCAAAGTCGTGCCTGTAACGCAATACTACAGCCTATAATGCAGTAGCACGCCGTTTTACGGATAAAAGTGCGATCTATGACACCACAATATCAGAATTTTACGCAATATTGCACACTTTTGTACAATAATGCATTTTTTATGCGATAATAAATCCTATTACATATTTGTAGGAGGACTTAGTTCCCGAGGAGCTAATCCACGACAACCTGTTTCATGAGGAGACTAATTTGAAGTATCATTTCACATTAACAAGCTTAACCTACATACTATTCAGAGTTATTATCTACTGTATACCCACGACATATCGATAGTCAAGCTACTGTACATACTTTTACAGTTATTCAGCGTGCATCACGGTTATTGCTTTATAAATATATGCGTTACCCGTTGTATTAGTTTCAACTTCATATAATTTGTAACGAGTATGTCAATTTTTAATTTTATAAAAACTGATTTACTACAATATTTATTTTATTTATGTTAGACGAATTTGAAACACATACAACCATCTCACATCCCATACACAATATCAAGTCTTAATTTATTTCATTACTATAATGCATTTAACTCCAAAACCTCTACTGCTATACAAAAGTTGGAGGTACATTAAATTAATAATACGAAAGAAAATAAAGTGATAATAATAATAATAATAATCATTAATCTATGTAATCATTTTCATTTTTAAATAACATAAAAAAATAATCAAATACATTTCGTTACAACAATACTATTAATTTGTTTTATTAATTAAATAATGGAATAATTGATTTCTCGTTTTGTGTGACAATAATTCACTTGACTAACTAATGTTGTAGTCTTTGCGAGCTACACTGCGGTCCATGTACGCACTTCGCACTATTTTAACACACGGGTCGGTTGGAACCGAAACAAGATCGCTAGATCCGACGGCGCGTGCGCAGCTTACTTACAATTAAATGGCATCGATTTCCACACCTGGAATTAAAGAAACGACATTATTATTATTTATAAATTTGAATTTTGTTATATAACAAAAACAAAGAAAAATTACATTCAAAATAGTACTGTATAAGCATTTATAATGCTTGTTAAACCAACAGAATTGTGACTGGATGGAATATTAATGTTTTAATTCGTTTTGCAAGAACCAGTTAGATTCGACTGAGTACCACTACCGCGTCCATTGGAAAGATTACGGATGTGGGCTGACTGAATCACGACCATTTAACTTTCAAAAGCGACGACGCATCTTTAATTGAGTTCAGGTAGAACCACTGTTCAATGTGGAGCACATCATCATATGGACTGCCCGTTTGCAATTTCAATATTATAAATAAAATTAAAACAGTTTTACAAGGTTACTGTCCATCTATGAATGTCTGCAGATCTAGATTCTCCAAATAAACTTGTGAAACTTGTAATTATTAGTTCAATTAAGACGATCAATTTATTGAAAAAGTTTCCAAGACAAACTTTGTATAAAATCGCACGTTAACGTCGTTACAGACAGACATAAGTTTAATTGCTATTGGGAGTTACGAGAAACTTCGCTAATGGTCCTGACCTTTCCACGTTAGATACATTACAAAACTTCTGGCTTATTTGTTACCAACTTTGAGCTAAAATATCGTTATTGTTACAAGAAAGTTAAGTTTTAAATTGCACCTATAACTCATGCCATAAATATAATTCATATAAATAATATAAATTCATATTATACCCAAACGGCAGTTTGAAAATCACTCTTCAAAATATTGATTTGTCACTAAACAGACTTGACAGACTGATGAAGTTGTAGTAGGTATGGTATGGTAGGATTTATATTTATCACTACATAGTATTAAAACTAAAGTCGCTTCCCGCTGTCTGTCCCTATGTATGCTTAAATCTATGAAACTTAAAAAAATGCATTGAAATCCGTAGCGTGGATTTCAATGCAGTTTTTTTAATAGATAGAGTGGTTTAAGAGGTAGGTCTTTTGAATAATACCTGCCTAATATAGTGGAGGAACAATGCTAATTTTAAATTTTTGACTTTTAGACGGAATGAAGTTCGCCGGGTCAACTAGTTAATAATAAACGATTTCTTGACGCATAGGTGTCTAAAATAGTCCTCAATAACTAAAGATGTATTTATGCTAGAGATTATGATCTCTAATACTTTGAAGATTTACAGGCCTGGAAGACAAAATGTATATCTTTTGGTATCACCGCTAGCTTTTATTGCACGGTTATATTCATCATTGAGCGATCTATTGATCCACTTGTGGAAACGATAACCTCTCACAATAAGTACCAATAATGTAACCTTGTCAATGTCAAACGCACTGGTCAATATTTGAGGCATATGAAAAAAGTAGGGAACAGACCTTTCCCGGTGAAGCCAATGATCATAATCTGTTTCCAAACTTTAAAACGTGTTATTTCTGAAACAAACCCGTGTTGGCACCAGAAGTTTTCAGGGTTCGTTTACTACCTACCCACAATATAACACGAAGCGGTGCCATTGACTCGGTGCACACTTCAGACCTCCCCCTTATTAGCAAGGCATGCATCATTAACACTAACACAAAAAACATACTACAAAAAAATGGCTCAATTTAGCGACATCTGCGCAGCCGTGTTACGCATATCTAAAACACAGTTTATTCAAATATTATTTTGTCTGACACGCCACGCGTTTTTTTTTTATACTTTAACCTAACGATAAGGCAGACGGGCTACCTGATGGAAAGTAGTCACCGTCGCCTGTGGACATTCGCAACACCAGAGGAGTCGCCAATGCATCGCTGGCTTTGTAGGAGAGCTCTTTTCGCACGTCCTATACGCTCTACGCCCGTACACGTACCGTGGGGGATGCGGCGTCGCAGGGTCGCCGCGCTCACAGCGCAGCTCATGAGCTTATGGTTAAACACACTGTATACGAAAACACAATTTTATCGGGCACAGCACGCGTCAAGTACGTTTTATCCCTGTACACGTTAGCGTAACAAACGTAACGTGGTGCGCGGTGACGTCGCCGCTTATTCCGCAGCTACTGACTTGTGGTTTTCATAAACAATATTAAACACATTGTATACAAAATACAATTTTCTCTAACACGGCACGTGTCCGGCTTTGTGTCTCTAAGTCTGTCTGTATACATAAATATATAACGTAACTGACGTATTGCGGCGGCGTCACAGTCTTACCTCCGACTTCGCTGCTTATAGGCCTGTGTGGTTAAACGATTTGTATACGAAAACACATTTTGTGTTGCCTGGATTTGTATTTATGCCTGTATACATAAACGTAACTAACGGCGTCATGGCGTCGCCTCTGACTGCTTAGCTCATAGGCCTATGGTTAAACACATTGTATACGGAAACAACTTCAACACGCCATGGGTCTGACACGCTCTGTACACTTACTATACACGTACCGTGGGTTGCGGTGGCGGCGTCGCAGCGTCGCCGCCTACTCCGCAGCTCATAACTTGTGGTTGCTGGTGAGCCACGTGAGCCCCTCGTACAGCCCGTCGCCGGACGTCGCGCACGACGGCTGCACGTACCAGTTGCGGTCGCGGATGCGCGTCAATCCGAGCTTCTCTTGGATCTCGTGTGGTTTCATTGCTGGAATATGACATACAATTGTTAGTGTACATTTGTAGTAGAATAGAAGGGCAGATTTTGATAGTTCAACAATATTAAAAATCGTTTTTCCTTATTATTTAACGATGGTCGAAATTAAAATGCACGCATGGTACATTCAAACTCACGGTAACCATGCGTGTCAGTAATGAACACTAAATGGTTTTACTATACTAGATTAGTTCTCCATCGACAACTTATGCAAGTGCGAATGATAATTGCACTATTCACATTAATACACAGCATACATTTACCGCTACTATAGCGCTGCATTCGAAATAATCAGATGACCATTTGGAATTGTCAGATGACGATAGGAAATATTAAAATAGTGTTTACATTTTGGCCCGTTACTTAAAGCATTTTCGAGCGCGAATTCTTCATTATTTTAATTCGTTAGCCGAAAGATAGATTATTTATTAGGAGTAGTGACCCGCGTGGCGCAGCGGTTACCATACCGGTCTGGTCCCGGGTTCGATTTCCGGCCGACAGGCATCTGAATGATGAGTATAGATTCTTGTTCTGGGTCTGTGTTTGTGTATTCGTCTTTGTGTGTGTGTCCATGGCACCCATGACACAGGATAAAATCCTACTATATGGGGTTATGAGTGTAGAAATCGTTGAGTTTTTTTTTTAAAGTAGAGTCAATGTATAACTCAATTTGCCGCAAGTTTGAGTTCAATTGCATTCTCATTCTCTCATGCGATATAGTATTAATAGCAAATTACCATCAGGCAAGTCCTGCTTGTTCGCGAAGATGAGTATGATGGCGTCGCGCATCTCGCGGTCGTTGATGATTCTGTGGAGCTCCTGCCGCGCCTCGTCGATCCTGTCGCGGTCCGCGCAGTCCACCACGAATATTAGACCTTGGGTACCTGGAATGTTAAGTGGACAACATTTTAGATATTAATACTACCTGCCTTAGTTTCTATACAGATAGTTCCTATTATTTGTGAACACTGTAGTGTCTATGTATGTCTATGACTGCAACGTTGCAGTTTGGATGCAATTGTGTCAAATACATCGAAATTTCAGTCTGTAGTACGCTTACATTCCAAATTCAGATAGTCTGTATACTATACAGTGTATATATAGTGTATCTATACAGTGTATAGAGTGCAATATAGTGCGGTATCTGATAATAATAAAATATGAGTATTAAAATGGTATTTTTGTGGAAAATAAGCCCTAAATAATTTCAATCAAATTATTTTATAAATGCAGCCGCTTATTTCCGTTATTCCGCTAGTTTCTATGTACATATTCGAGACATACATCAAATGATAATAATCGTGACGGTTTGTATACTGCCCGAGAAAATACATTTTTGCCACAAAAACAAATAAATCGACCGGCCTCTAGAACAAAATCGTATATGAAAAATTAAGAATTTACAGTATGAAGCTTAGAAGTTTTGTGGCCATACAAACATTGATTACTTACGGCAAAAAGACGATCTATTAAAATCATTGTAATAGCTATTTAGGAACTTATTAAATAAGTTCCTTAATAGTTATTATCAACTATTGAAATCAACAACTTCATACTGTTAATTGGTAATTTTTCATATACAATTTTGTTCTAGGGGCCCGTCGAAATGTTAATATTCATTCACACCAGACTATCTCCCAGTACATTTACTCCCACAATATACTGATACATGGCAACCCTGTTTCCGTTTAATAACATCCAACATGAAGCCATAAAAGTAACATTGTGTCACGTCAAGTCGCGTGACAGGCAGCTCGTATTCTCCGGAGAGAAAACATCACAAATTCACATCTAGATCATTTCACTTTTGTTCAACTTCACTCAACTAGACTAATAGAAATCCATACAGAGAATACTATAAAAACCAGAATGGAGTTACGTGAACATATCTATACTAATATATAAAGCTGAAGAGTTTGTTTGTTTGTTTGTTTGTTTGAACGCGCTAATCTCAGGAATTACTGGTTCGAATTTAAAAATTCTTTTTGTATTGAATAGACCATTTATCGAGGAAGGCTTTAGGCTATATAACATCACGCTGCAACTATTAGGAGCGAAGAAATAATAGAAAATGTGAAAAAAACGGGGAAAATTATTCATCCTTGAGGGCTTGCGTTGCGTGCCACGCGGACGAAGTCGCGGGCACAGCTAGTTGTGTATACAATGCAAGATTAGTATTTCTGATAGAAATTGTATAGATAGAAAAGATTGTGATAAAAGTGTGGTGTTATCTCCACGTGTCTCCTACCGAAATCTTATCCTTTACTTTTCATGGGCTGTATACATTGGTATATTATCATTATCAGCCCATTATTGTCGCAATGCGGGACAAAGATTTTTTTCTCAGAATAAAAAAGATTTAGGACTTTTTTTCTACTAGGGTTAAATCAAGCGATAATTGTATTCAGACGCACGCATAATTTCCAAACTTGAAAAAAATGTGTCTGGGCTTCACACACCCCAGAATTGGATTTCCATTGACGACCAGCTTAACCGAGTCACCAATCCTGTCTGACGGTCAACGGGTTCTGCGTTCAGTCTTTGGCCAGACAGATATCTGAATGATGAATTTAGATTTCTGTTTTTGTTTTTGTTAGATGTCTGTTGTTTGTGTGTTCGTCTTCACGATGTACATAGCAATCACGACACAAGAAATTTATTAATCAATTAAGAAAATTATTAATTTTATCCCTTGGCATAGGAAAGTCTTCGGCCCGATGATTTGATGATACCTAGGGAGTGACAAGGCTCCGAGTTCAGTTTGAAACGTATATATACATAAAATATTGAAAAAACTTCGATAGCGTGTTTCAGAATACAATAGCGCCATCTCTTGGTAAAATTCAGAAATCTTCGCAATACGCAAGCCTTACTACTACACTACTAGCTTAATTACTATACAAATGTAATGTAATAGTCATGTAATAATTACCTGTGTAGTAATGCCTCCAGAGTGGTCGTATCTTGTCCTGCCCCCCGACGTCCCACACGTTGAATTTGACGTTCTTATACGTAACTGTTTCCACGTTGAAACCGACCGTGGGTATCGTTGTGACTGACTGACCTAATTTTAATTTATATAAAATAGCTGTTGGTTTATTGTTAAGGAGTTATTTGAAATAAGTGGAACAATTTGGAAAAAAATACACATAATCTAATACGGATTTTATCTTCATCAGTAAATTGTGACACTGATATTGTCATCGACATTATTCTGTCAACCGACACTTTATCAACGCCTATTGCATGTTTAAACTACGCTAATTATATTTGGTATTAACCATACTGACAGACGTTAAGTTATCATTGAAAAAGTATTTTGTACCGAACCTGACCTCACCTTAGTAATTCTATTATCTAATCTCGATCGATTTGTTACCAGTATAGTAATATCATCTATAAAAATCGTAATAACTTGACACCCCGTACCGGTGCTATTTATGTATATTTAATATACAAAATGTTAAAGATTTTTAGCAATTGCAAAGTATAAGAGTATGAAGTACCATAGTTTATTTTTTATACATAATTATACAGTATACGGCGACAACACCCTTCAAGTGAAACGCAAAAATTGCTTCACGTTAGAAATAGGTGTGGCGGTGGTACCTTCCCTGTGGAAACGTACTATTTCTACCTTGCAATGCAAAGTGTTTTTTTTTTACTACACTCTGAAACTTTTTTCGTTTAATTACCAACCATAACCATACCACCTCTAATTGTCAAATAGTAGCTGAAGCACATACGTCTCTCATCAAATTCAAAGTAGGTACAAATGCAAGTAGTATGAATAATATTGCAGACGTTCATGGTCAATTGCCATTTAGCTCTTCACAACAAATTAACGACCGTCGACAATAACATTTTCTAAATACTAGACTCGAAACATAATCCGGGCCACGCTTCACTGCGGGTCATGTTACAAGTGCCCCATTTTTTATCTAGGCCATACTAGTTTCTTTATTCTACTTTCTTAGCTATATAAATGTTACCTAAAATGTATCTTGTAGTGAAGTCGAAAGTTAATATTAAGAAAATATTTAAAACTGCTAGAATCTGTCGTTCGTTTGCGATCCAACTTCGTCCTCTGAAAACAGTTTCTCAAGATGGTAGAAAAAGTGTACCTAGTTCGACCGGGGAAGTACCATCGCCACACCAATCTCTAGCGTGAAGCATTTCTTGCGTTTCGATAGAAGGGTGTGGTTGCCAGCACACTTTCACATGAGACGACCATCATAGTCCTCGGGAGTAGCAACGCATCTGTGATTGACTTCAGATGAAACCCATGTTCTGTATGGAGTTGATTACAGATGTCCATGAGCGGCAGTGACCACTTACCATCAGATGGACTGCATGCTCGTTTGCTACTTCAGTCAGATAAAAAATAACCAGTGTTAAACGTTTCTGTGTTCCGATTTGAAGCACGTGGCTAGGCGAAGACACCCGTTGTATTCCTTCTTAAATCCTAGGACTAGCAATATATGTGGCCAACCCTACCGAAGAGATGCCCGAACTATATTCGGGGTTCATCACATATACCAATGATGGATTAATGATCGCTTGCTGCTGATTTGCTACTTCACAATTATAATAGAAAATTATAAATATAAATTACGTAATTAATGTAAGCAAAGCTACTTATATACCTTGGGTTATGAATATTCCAGCGATAATATTAAATAAAGATCACGCTACCTACATAAGCGTGCGCAAAGTATATGACTAAGCACTCTATCGGGTGGAAAAAATGCTCTAAACATTTCCATAACAAGTAGGAAAACTTAGTCGACTAGAAAACCACATATTCCTTTCTTAATAATACACTAACACGAAAATGATATTTTAAATAATTATGTTACAAAAAGTGCAGAATAGGTTTTGAAAGGCGGTAAAGTGAAGTTATACAGTGTTTTTTCTTATAAGATTGATGTAGCCAAAACCAACCAAACTGATCTTATGTTGCGTGCTTAATGCCGGCCATAGACATCTGTTAGCACCTTCACACTATCTATTCTAAGGGTTCCAACTTAAGTTAATCCCAAATGCGTTACTACATAATTTGGGAACTGTTTACATGTGCCCTTATGCGACAATAGCCCTTTACCATTAGATAGCCTTGTTCGTTATTTCAAAATTGCGTTAAATCTCTCATCTATCATCTCTCTAATTTATATAAAAACTAGGTGACCCGGCGAACTTAGTTCCGCCTAAAAGTCAAAAATCTAAAATTATCAGTGTTCCTCCACTTTATTATACATATATTATACATAAAAAACCTTCCTGTTGAATCACTCTAACTTTGTTTTATACTATGTACTTTATACTTACTTTGAAATAAGGAGTCACTCCTTATTTCAAAGTAAGTTTTAAACATGTAGGTTAACACCTACTTCCCATTAATATTCCAAGTATATCCGCTTGCGACTAAAGTGCACTTAGTCCTAATCCGATTATTGCTATGAAGTGAGAAAAACTAAAATAGGTCATGCGAAGTGAAGAAAAAGATAAACTTAATACTCGTGGAATAAAATTCTGTACCTATTTGCTTTAAACCTGGTATCAGCGAACAGTTTCAGTGGACAAATTAATTCATATGAAATACGAGTACATACATGATACGACGAGATAGCAGATATATTAAAATGCTTTTGTAATTAATGTGAATCGACTGAAACCTTGTTGTATGCGACAAGAAACTAAAACTTACAACTGCTGATAATACTTCGGCATATACAAGTGGCTAAGTTTGAAGGCATGCATTTTAATATTATATTCGTCTTCATAAGAAATATGAAAATTGTCTTTAATTTTTTTTTATTAATTGAAGTTTTAACTAACCATGCAGCCCGAGTAACAGTTTGTTTTACTGATATCGATAAATATCGATAGATATCAAATGAATTTGTAGTTAACAATATAACTGACGACGAACTCATAGGGAGTTCGTCGTCACTTATATTGTTGTTTCGTTCAAAACCATGTGACGACGAGGCAACCAATCGACTTCCGTGACGAACGGCAATCAGCTGGTACCCCTGGTACCCTACTGCCTATTGACTTTGCCCTTTAAAAAGCCGATCCCGTTCAATACCCTTAGTGTGTTAGTTAGTTTATTACTTATCAACAAAACAGTTATTTACTTTTTCGCCCATGCATTGCAATGTAAATTGTATTTTTACGTTTTCGTTGTCGAACATAATTTAACTATGTTATAATTCAATGTACTAATTTTGCATTAGATTCATGTAGCAAACGAGCCTGTGATCCACCTGATAAGTGGCCACTACCGCCCGTAGACAACAGAACAGAGTTCAACAGTTCCGTCTGCAGTAAATCATAGATTCGTTGCTACTCCCGAAGGCCATGATGGTTATATGAAAGTGAGCCGGCAATCGCACCAAAACGCAAGAGCCGCTTTACGCTACATATTGGTGTGGCAGTGAAGAGTAGTGATAGCCTAATGGTTGAAACTTGCCCTCTCAATCGGGAGGTCCGAGGTTCAAAACCAGGCACGCACCACTGATTTATGTGCGTATTAGAAATTAATTATCACTGCTTTTCGGTGAAGGAAAACATCATGAGGGAACCTACACACCCCAGAGTTCTTTAAAAAAAGTTCTCGGAGGTGTTTGAAGTCCACCAATTCGCACTTGGCCAGCGCGGTGGACTATGGCCTAAAACTCTCATTCCGAGAGAAAACCCGTGCCCAGCAGTGGGACAATAATGGGTTAACGATAGGTGTGGCAGTGATACCACCTTGTTATGTACATTGCAATGTTAGACAAAAACGTAAACAATTCTTGTTTTGATGAAACGTAATAAAATCATACTAAAGGCCTGATGAAATGGCCCTACATTGTTGGTCTAATTAACCGACTTCCCAAAGGAAAGAGGTTATCTATTCGTCACGTATATATATATATTTTTTTTTTTTTTTTTTTTTTTTTTTTTTTTATTTTTTTTTTTTTATGTATGTTCGGGCGAAATGGCTAGAAATCGTCGACCTACCGACACGATTCATACGACATTGTATGCGACTAGTTTCACAGGCAGTCCCATATTGAGGAAAATGAAAACCTTCCGGCGGTTTTCCCGGAAAATTGGAAAATGTCGGTTTCTTAAAATCTTGAATAACTTGGGTGTTTATAAACCGATTTCCATTTTCTTTCTTTCATTTGATAGGAAATTTTGTCACGCAACTTTTTCTCTTGGACATGGGTATGCTGTGATGCTTAACTCTTTGAGTTATGGGGTGGAAACCACCACCACTCCTCAAGTTTTTTAGATAATTTGAGATAACTCGGCTTCTGCCGAATCGATTCTTATGAAACTTGGAATATGTATTATATATCTATGCTTATATAGGTTGACGAAAAATTTGACCTTCAACTCTTCGATCCTGATGATGCAGGGTTACAGCTATCCTAAACTATAACATTAGCTATTTGGTGCTTACATATATGTAACAAGACTACTAAGCAGAGACATGTGATGAAAATTTGACCTTCAACTCCTCAATCCTGATGATGCAGGGGTGCCTCAAGCCTAAACCATTGGGGTTGACCATTTGGTGCTTATGGGTATGTTATAACAATACTAAGCAAAGACATATTATAAAAAAAATGACCTTCAACTCCTCAACCCTGATGATGCAGGGTGCTGTAAGCCCAAGCCGTAGGTGATGGCCATTTAGTGCTTACGGATATATAATAAGATAGCAAGGCAAAGATGTACGATGACAAATTTGACCTTCAACTCCTCAACCCTGATGATGCAGGGGTACTGCAGGCTTAAACCATAAACGTTAGACATTTGTTGCTCACGGATTTGTAATAACATTGCTAAGCAAAGGTATACGACGAAAAATTGGACCTTCAACTCCTCAATCCTGATGATGCAGGGGTATTGAATGCCTAAGCCATAAAACTTAGCTATTTCAATCTTACGCATTCAAAATGATATTTAAAAAAATGTAAGGTAAAACATTAGAAAAATGGTTGTATACGGTGGAAAATTGGATCTTCAACTCCTCAATCCTGATGATGCTGGGGTGCTTCAAGCTTAAACTGTAGGCGTTAGCTACATGATCGCTACGTATATCTGATAAGATTACTAAGCAAAGATATAAGATGAAAAATTTGACCTTCAACTCCTCAACTCTGATGATGCAGGGGTACTTCGGTCTTAAACTATAGGCGTTGGCCATTTGATGCTTATGGGTATGTAATATATTTACAAAGCGAAGACGTATGATAAAAAAGTTGACCTTCAACTCCTCAACCCTGATGATGCAGGGTACTGTAAGCCCAAGCCATAGAAGTTGGGGATCTGTTGCTTACGTGCATGCGATGAGATTACATAGAAAAGATATGACATGATAATTTTGACCTTCAACTCTTCGGCCCTGATGATGCAGGGGTACTTCAGGCTTAAACCATAGGCGTTGGCCATTTGATACTTATGGATATGTAATATATTTTTAAAGCAAAGACGTATGATAAGAAAATTGACCTTCAACTCCTCAACCCTGATGATGCAGGGTACTGCAAGTTTAAACCATAAGCATCGGCCAAATGGTGCTTACGTATATGTAATGAGATTACTAAGCAAAGATATGACATGATAATTTTGACCTTCAACTCCTCAACCCTGATAATGCTGCGGTCCTTCAAGTTTAAACCGTAGGCATCGGCCATATTGTGCTTACGTATACATAATGTTGTTGTTCACAATACCAACAATGAGTTTCGGAGAGGATATAATTATGATCAAAAATTCCACTTTGAATACAATTACCTGAAAGATGCAAGAGTACTACCAACCTTTTTAAATTGGATGGGTTATTTTTATCAGTATCAGTTGAATTATACTCTTAGTTATAAGGTTTATATTACTTTTTCTACTTTAAATATTGATAATTATAGGTCTATTCTTTAAATAAATGTTTACTCAGAAAAAGTTGTCTTATTCGGTTAGGTTAGGTTCGAACAGATTTTTCCAATTCAGAATCTAAGGGAGGGGGCGCGGTAGCGCCCCCGACCGGTTGTGTCAAAGAAGTCTATTTTTATATGATGACGTCAGCACATAATTTTATTCATCCGAAAATCGGACGAATAATTAATTTTATTCATCCGGTTAGCGGACGACTAGCAACAGCCATAACTGATTTTATCGTGACTGAAAAGCGTGAAAAAAAAATTTTAAACAAAAAATACAACCGACTTCCATGCCACATAAAAGTAAAAAATAATTTAAATACATGTTGGTTTAGAGCAAACACAGTTCTTAGTACATAGTCCCGAAGTCGGCGCTCATATAAGATACATGTAGTTTCGTCATGATCCAGCAAAATATGGTAAGCGCCGACTTCGGGACTATGTACTAAGAACTGTGTTTGCTCTAAACCAACATGTATTTAAATTATTTTTTACTTTTATGTGGCATGGAAGTCGGTTGTATTTTTTGTTTAAAATTTTTTTTTGTAACTTCGCGGGCTACAACCTCATAATCCAATTTACAACAATAACAATACAATGTGTTGTTATTAACTTGCTAGCTTTGTTCGACATTGTAATTAAGTGAAACATTAATGAGCGAACTCTATTAGACGGTGAATACCTACCGAAGGACATGATATTTCTGACATTTATTCGTACTTCATACGATAATAACTGAATAAACGATAATATTAATTAAGAAACATAATAAAGGATGTATCAATGTTTAAATTAAAAAATACTACCACTAATCTATGTTTTCGTAATGCCACGACATTTGTAACTTTATTCCAATTAATGTAATACTCATTAGTATAATTAATCTATTTTTGATGGGATAGTATATATCTAATTTGACCATCTTGCACGTTCTGTATTAAGACTTTCCGTCTATAAACTAATACGGTTAATTCTTATTTTGTCACATTTGTTTATTTTGTCACATTTGTTTATTTTGTTACATCTGTAAATGGTTTAAATAATATTATAAAGTACGAGGTTGCTCATTTGTTTAGTAGCGCTAGATCCAAATATACTAGTCCAAATAGTAATGGTTGGCATTTATTACGAAAGGCTTTGGATTACAATAATTTGTAAAGGATACTAGTCTTTCCGGCAGCGTCAAGACCGAGCATCAATATCCTCATCTCCTTGTTGCCAAAGATCTTCGATAGCAGCTTCCCCATTGCGTCGAGCTCGCCTCAACCGCACAACTGAAATGGAAGAACACAAACAATTATTAATGGTTCTCAATACTTAGATACTAATTATCAGATCAGAATGTAAATTGGGTTTGTTATAAGTAAAGTTTTCTATACTCCATAGACCCTCAATTATTTCCTATGTCGTAGTTGCCATGGACATACAAAGAGGTATTCGTCTTCGTTTTGACATACGAAGACCCGGAAAATAAATCTTAATTTATCATTTAGCCATCTGTCTTCACGGAGACCGAACCCGAAACACTCTGCGTATCAAACCTGTATTGTAACTGCTCTGTCACACGGGGCATCATAATAATTCTATTATACTTTAATGTACTCAAAACTAAAAGAAATTAAATAATGAAAGAAACATCGTAAATAATACAAACAGCTATATCTTCCAGTCCTTAGCTTAGTCTGGCTTAGTCCACCAATTCGCACTTGTCAGCGCGGTGGACTATGGCCTAAAACTCTCTCATTCCAAGAGAAGACCCGTGCCTAGCAGTGGAACGACATATCTTCCAGAAAACCTTAAAGTGCGGCATTTAAGTGGTGCAAATAATAGTTTAAGAATTCAGTTAAAGTATAAATATATGATTATTAGTTTAATTGGCAAAATAATAAATAATTGGCATTAATAAGTTGTCTCATTCTGTAACAATGAACCGTGTGAACTCTTAATCACATGGATTTTTTCTATGTAACAACGGTAGACAAAATAAAACAAACAATTTGTAAAAATAATTCTAGAATGTCCATTCCAAATTAAATGCGATAATTTTATTTAAAACTTTAATTAATCTTGCTGTAAAATAATCTTTTAATTATTAAGTGGCTATGCTCCAACTGTAACAAAATGTAAATATCTTATAATAATAAATATTGCCGTATAAACAGCTAATTATTGGAAAGCACTTACGGCTCCCATCAGTATCTAGTGTCAAATTAATTAGACGACGAAGGTTAGACGGCGATCTTGTTAGGAAGTATCGGTAATTAGTAAGCTAAGGTGGAGCATCGAGGTCGATCTGTGTTTGAAAGATATAACGTTACAAAGAACTATTATTAGTTCTATCAATTGTCTTATGAGCTCTAACAAGTAAACAGTTCACTTCCTGTAATCATTTTGAGCAAACTAAATTGTTGTTAAGCTTCTGTTTATTTTTAAGTTAGCTGAATGCCGCGGTTCCGTACCTTGGGTCTTGTCTCACACGAATAAAGAGTTTCCTATATAACAATGTAGCTCACAAACCACCCGTGTACGAAATTTAATCAAAATCCGATTGGTAGTTTTTGCGTGAAAGAATAAAAACAATCTCTTTATCTAAAGAAAATCGATTATATGTATAATATTATTAAATGTTCGGTAATTATGGATGTTAAAACTTTATATTGAATCCGTCGATGTCAATAAGTTCCTGCAATTTCATTAATTAATAATAATAAATAATAATAATAATAAACGTTTATTGCCAAAAACTGTTGAAATAATACAAAAAAATAATACATTTATATATATAGAATTGACATGGCAAAAGGAATCGACTCAGCCTTGCTAACTCGGAATCGGTGATTCGAGTAGCGCTGTTTTTCAGCCGCTCCATTAATCCCTGAGGTGTTAGGCGGGGTAGGAGAGTCGCCAGCCGCTGAGGTTTCATCTGGGACATGAGATCCGAGTGTGTGTGTGTGTGTGTGTTAGTGTGTCGGTGGGTGGGTGTGTGTGTGTTAGTGTGTCGGTGGGTGGGTGTGCGCTTGTATGTGTCTGTGTGTGTGTGTATGTGTGACTGTACGAGCATATAAAAGGGTATAAGGCTTAAAATAGGTAACTGTCATTACTTAACAGTAAAAAACTCCTTCAATTGTAAATATTGCACATAGGCGGGCACATTGCTTCAAAGAATTTATATAACCAATTCGAAACAGACCAAATCTAGTTATCAGTTGATAAACTAGTGAGTGTAGGTGTCGCAAGTAGGAACAGCTTTTATATCTGTCATGCCACACCCTAAGAACCAAATGACCACCCTACAGAACTGAGCACAGCAGCTTAACACTACATACTATTAAAAAGTATAGATAGGTGTGACAGCGATTCCGTCGCAGTCGAAACACGAGAAGCTTTGATGTAGTTAATACATGTTTACATAGAATGTTTATATAGAAAATTAATTCTCTTTTGAGACTAACAGAGAAATTAATAATGTATGACATAATAGAATAGGCGAGCGAACCGAATAAACAAGACTAAAATGTAAATACATATGTATAACATTTCTATGGAAATGAAGCTCTCAAAAAAATACACCGGCGAATAAGAAAATAAAACAAGAAAAAGCAGGGATACGAAACGCCAGCGGCGCTTGATCTTCAAAGAATTTTATAATAAAACAGGTTATGATAAAACATTGAGGCTCGTCCCAAATTTCAATTACCTTTTTGATATTATGCTGAACTTATAACGCAGTAAAAGTGGAAATACCAGAATGACCGTACGAAGAGAACTTGATCATGCGTTCCCGTTTCTTTAGTAAACCACGTGCTTTCGAGTTTTCTAGCCGCACGAACTTTCTAATCTGTGGTAATCCGGTGAAGGTAGTACTTGCTGTAAACCTTTTGTGTCTACGACATGTCTGAATGGTTTGACATCAATTCGCTAATTTCGATCAGATACGATATTTCTTGCGATGCGACTAAAAGAAATATTTATGTTGAGATTTGATTGATAGACAGGACATGGAAATTTCGTATAAATGTGACCAGTAAAACATTAGGTATTTCTTATCTACCGCGATAAGAAATCTCTTATTTCTCAAGACGTCTGCAAGGTTTAACGTCAATTCGCTTCGGACAACCACGATACTTCTGCAAGGCAATCTTTTATGGAAATTTAACTAATCATGATAATCGCTTGTAGATTTCAATAATTGAGAAGCAGTAGGACACACAGTACATTTTAAAAAATGAACATATTGTATATTTTTTCACAAACATAACATTATGCATAGACATACGCGAATAATTAAGTGTAATGAGGATTGAATTTCTGGCACACGACTTACTAACAATGGCATCATTAATCTAGCTTTACCAGCTAATTTACAACAAGCACCCGTTGCTGTTTCCGATCATATATCATGTAGTAATATGAACATTTAGATATCACAAGCTACCATTCACGTATCTGGTGTAGATGTATTTATCACTACATAGTATAAAACAAAGTCGCTTCGCGCTGTCTGTCCCTATGTATGCTTAGATCTTTAAAACTGCGCTAGGGATCTTAATGCAGTTTTATTTAAAGTAGATAGAGTTATTTAAGAGGAAGGTTTTAATGTATAATATACGCATAATATATAGTTGAGGAATACTGATCATTTTAGATTTTGACTTTTAGGTGCAACGAAGTTTGCCGGGTCAGCTAGTAGGTACTAAAGATGTGTGTGGTGAGTAGATATAACACAAGGTACGCGTTTTTGTCAAGTCCAAGATGTACTCATTTATGTCTCGTACTCGTATAGATTGTGTTATTTATAACACACTTAAACTTTTCCCACAACTTTAAAAAGATTACCCACATTTTCGAAAAATGCAAAAAGGAACCTTTGGTTCTC
Organism: Spicauda simplicius; assembly: GCA_949699795.1. Lineage (NCBI taxonomy): Eukaryota > Metazoa > Arthropoda > Insecta > Lepidoptera > Hesperiidae > Spicauda > Spicauda simplicius. The sequence goes on along the minus strand of OX453058.1, from coordinate 5,757,252 downwards.
GAATGAACGAAGTCCTACATTGATAACAATAAACCTGTAGGCACAATCTGGAAGGAAATCTAGCCCAGACATACGATTTATCTACACCTAGCTAGATCTAACGCCCTAGATACGATAGCGCTAAATATAGATAGACAAGGGCTCTTTGCTGAGAAAATCTTGTACCGGTTGTTTCTCAGGCTGTATAGATCGAAATGGACTGGATTAATTACTTACAAATACTTTTTATCGTCCCATTTGTTATACGTATGTATATTTATTTTGGAACAATTTTCCTGACATTACATCTGCTCCCTTTGCAGGGCTACCCAAAGTATGTCCCGCGGGTAATATTAGTAAATGAAAATCGTACGTTTAAAATCCGATCTGAATAGCACTAGATTTTAACCAACACCTTCGCTTGCGAGCCAATCCTTAAATAAATATTAAAGATCCAATAGAACTGAATCAATGTAATTCAATATTTAAAAAATACTACATACAAAGAATATGTGTACAAAGTTTTATGATAATCAGTTGAGTAGTTTGACGTGAAGGCGTAACAAACAAACTTACAATCACATTTCTAAAATTAGTAGGGATTGAGCCTTGAAGGTATCTAGTCGATTTTTGTTAATTGCACCATTTCACATTTAATTAAATTATAAATTTACTATATGCATCATACTGTTTACAGAAATACCCACATATTAACCCACAGTTTCAAACTCATTGGCCAAACATTAAGAGGAAACTAAAGCCATATCATAATGCTTTTCATTCCGGATTAGATACTTCTGCTGGTATCAACATTATTTTTACAATATTATTTATCCTTAAATCAATATTGTTCAAAAGTACCTAATCATTATTTAATTTACGACTAAAACAAACGATTGCAATTTGGGTAAAGCTCGTATCACTGGGTTAAATTTATGATAAAAAACTATGTGTTCACACCTGCATTCAAATTTTCCATTTCGTTATTACAAAATCTTAAGCACCTATAACATTTAGAATTCTTAAACTAACCAACCTGTGCTCGAGCACTTAGCAACATCATACCGAATATTCAAATGAAAACGCGTCTCAGGGGAGAAATAAAATTTTCATTACCTACTCGCATATGCCGTTTTTCGAGCGTAATGTAGTTGAGAGCGACGGCGACATTTCTTAAATAAATCCTATTTACCTGAATTCTACTTGGAACTTTGAATAAAGTAAATTCTAATATTATTAAAGATATTTTATGAAACATAAAATAAAACCTATCTGACGATGGAAAGTCTAGTGCGGATATTAACATACTTACGTCCAGGTTATTGTTATGATCAAAAGTTTAAATAAGCCTTCATCATTTTCAAAGAATTTCGTTATAGTTATTTTCCAATACACTGTAAATTGTTTTGTATATATATCGGAATTCGATCGAACTTAAAATAATATGCCTTATTATTGTTGCTTTGAAAAAGACGTATGTACACACCCTTCAAACACCAAACTCAGATCGAACCCGATTATTCGGCTATTGCTACAACTTACCGTAGCCTGTTTAAATCCAGGAGACTATGATTAAAATTACTTTCCAACTTTTCAAAAACGATAACATTTGAAAATAATGTGAATTCCGACCAAAACTTGCGAAGCAAAACTGCAAAGCAATGCCGAAGCATTATGGCTGAAGCCGAAGCATTTTGGCCGAAGTCGAAAGTTTTGCCGAAGGTGGATATTGAATGTGCAAGAAGGTGAATGTGGATGGCCGAATATAGGCGAAGCTGCGGTCCCTAGAGATTGTACATATGTAGTTGAAAACTTCATAATCTTTCAAACAACTACAGCAATCGTACCGCACACACATGCAATAACATAGCGTATATTAAAAAGATTTTTACCTATTTGTTTACGCGCTTGGTATAGGTTGAACATAATCTCATGATCATGTAAGTGGATTTAAACATAATAAATACACTTGTTGCCATTTATATACACAAATAATACTCGTTCACTTTCAGATAAAATAACCTACATACATGACCGTACCCAAAATAACAATTTTCTTAGTCATACAAGGATAGCGCCTCGCTTAATTAGTGGCATTACACGAATATGATTTCAATTGGCGGCTAAAACAAGAACGTGTCAATAAAAAAGTCAGTTTTGTATCATGTTTTATTTATGTAAACTATAATAATATACACTACATTATTTACTACATTATATCTAAACTCAAGACATACTTGCAATGTTGGCGACAAATATGGTACAATAAAATCCAAAAATAAATGAAATTGTGTTTACCGTAAACATCAGTATGCACAGCCTTAAATTAACTAATACATGATTAACTTCGCAAGTCTGATTTAACGGTTCATGAAACAAAACATTTCCAGTTACTTTCAAGCTATTGAACAGATCCCGATTGATTGATTGATCCTAATACAAATCGGAATCACTTTACCATTTGTACAAATAAACGTATTAAATGTTTTATACACCCATAGCTCCACACTAGTATTTTTCCCTGTATCGTGGGTACCATAGACACAAACGAACAAGAATGCACAAACATCCAGATCCGGAACAGAAATTTAAATTATTAGACATCTATCCGTCCGGAGATCGAACTCGTAACGAACTGCGTGTGAGACCAGTAAGCGCCGCCACGCAGGTTGTCAAATGTATTGTATGTGTGTATTGTATGTAACTGCCTATGTGGTAGTTAGAACAGTTTAATTAATGTTTAATTGTGAATCAACTGAATTTTGCATTTATATTTTTTATTTTATTTAATATGTTATATTTAAATGGTTATGTCCAAACAATAAAACGTCTACAACTAGCTAAAACGATTGGAAGAAAGCAAGAAATAAGGACTGCAAATTAATTGGACGGCGATAAGAATAAAAAGAAAGTGCCAGATGATACTAGCAGTAAGGTTCAAGTCAGTTGCCCATAAACAACTATGTGGATATAATGTACTGTAGAACTTGTAAAGTTCCTATTGTGTAACTTGTAGTTAGGGTACTCTTAGGCACTATAGTTTTGGTAGTGTTTTTTAATAGTAAAAAGCATAGGAAAACTATAAAAAAATAGAAAAAAGAAATATTCTAGGAAACTAAAACTAGTGTACTCAGGATATTTATTTCAAAGCGAAGTTATAGTAATATTTGTATTTGTTGTTTAAGTGATATAAAATGTAAATATTAATAAATATTGTATCCATCCATCTATCAAGACTGAGGTCCATTGCTGAACATGTGCCTATCCGAAATTAAAGTTTTTGCCACTATTCTCCGCGTCTTCATGATGACCTCAGTGGGTGTTGCATTACACAGAAAGATAATAACGCCTTTCTCCTGGCTCTTGTCCCTTAACCAACTCCTAAACAACCAAGCAAGGGAGTAATGGGCGATGCCATTTAAGATCAACATCAAACAGTATTACTCTGTATATAAATAATTTATTACCACAACCAGATGTACCTATTGTGTAACACGTCGTATCTGAAGTTAGACGAAAAATCGATAACAAGAATGTTATTTCTAGAATTGGTTGTCGTAAGACTAACAAAAGATCACAGGGACATGTTCTGAAACATAAAAGTGAGATGCGTGTCCCTTGGCGATTGCTGGCTTTTGAATCAAAGCATTGTATGTAAATTATGGGGTTGTTTGCTTCTAAAATTTTAGACGCTTACGAAAGCGCAGCCAATATAATTGTTTATGCAATTGTCCAAACTCAAAATAAAACCGTTTTATAAGGTCAAAAAGTTATAGGTTTAGGTCAAAAAGTTATAGGTATTAGTAGGTAAAAAACGAACATTATATACTAACAATCAAAGCAACTATATATGTATGAAAAAGCTCAAACTTACACAGATAAATAAAATAGTAGGGTGAAAAGAAAAATTCTGTATATAAAGTAACCTGTACATATATAACATTAGATACCAATGACACCACATCACGAAATACGAATATTGGACCGATCAACATTTGAAGCTTAACAGCGCTATAAAGCCGTAAAAGACGGAATGAGGGTATGTTAGGCAGTTTGGACGCGAAACTGCGAATGGGGTTGATGCCTTTTAACGAAAAACTCGAAAAACTTTTACATGTACAAACAATCACGTAAATTATTTATTTTTAGGAGCTGTACTGTAGGAGCTGATGTGTACTTACTGTGTAACTTTGATATGAAGCCTACTTACTTCTAAGTTAGCCTAGTGGAAAGCTGGGTATATTCTTTATATGCATTTTAGAATTTTTAAAATACATGTAGCCATTGACTACAAAACTAAGTAACCTATGTTACATTCAGTGTTAATTTAACTTTAAACACGCAATACAAGATTGATATTAATATTACTAATATTATGTCCACGATTGAGTACATTGATAAAAAACACCAGTGACGTTATGAATCGTTTACCAACTAACAGACTAATAACTAAATCCCGAAAGAGATAAAATGGCGGAATATAAGAAAAAGAACATAATTGTCGGATTACAAATGTATTTAAAACTATATGGTGTTACATTACGCTTACAGTACGAAGGCGATATAAGATTATTATGTCTACAATTGAGTACATTGATACAAAACCTTAGACAAACGAAGCATAAGTATACTGCTTACCGCTTAAAACCGACAAACGTATAAGACAACAAAATTTTAAAGAAGACAGAAACAGTACGTTCGAAAAACAACACGATGGTCGTATTACAAATGAATTTAAATTTCTAAATGTATCTGGTGTTACATAACGCATACAGTACAAAGGCGATAAGGCATCAGAGGCTAGTTACGTAAGCAGTGGAGAGCAATCGCGAGATCGCAACGAGGAAGCTGCCCTCGCACAATTAGTGAATTGTTGAACAGTTAATCTGTAGTCATGCGGAGAATTTAATGAATTCTTCGTTGATGCTCGCCTCTTTTCGCTGCTCGATGTAACGAGTTTCTTTGGACAAAAAGGTCAAGAATTCTGTAATCCTATGAATATTAAACTAATAACACCATTACAGCTTTAGTAGCTTACTGAAATATTTTCCAAAAGGTTATAAATTATGGGATGGAACATTAATTCCAAGCGAAGAAAAAAAAATATATGTAATGGGAACATATGCAGATAAATAGAAATAGAAAAATAGTAATTCTACTCGTGTAAAACATTAATTTTAAAATAGTACCCATTTATTTGACTTTTAATAAGGCATATTTAATTAACACGTGAATACATTAATTAAACTAATGAGAATGCAGTTAATGATTCAAATGAAGTAGCTATTGATACGATAAAGTTAATGAATGTTAAAAATAACACATTCGTGTGTTAAATGAATATTTATTATAACCTATTAATTTATAACATCTTAATCTTTATTATGCTATTACATATTATTATGTATTGCTTACTATGCGTGTTAAACGTCCCAGAAGTTTTTTTTATTAGATGATTTTAAATTTACATAATAGTTAAAACCGAAAAAAACATGATCACAAGTAAACCGGTATTAATCTCTTTTGAGAAACGGAAATGATCAATCCCAAAATAAAAATATTGTCAATTCATCGATGTAATACAACAGACGGATGACATAAAAGCACTATAATATTCCTTTCAACCCGTCACCGCAGTCGTCGTCAAAGCTCCATTTCCGCAGGTCAAACCTGAGGGCGTTAACCGTTTCCAAGCCATTTCCTTTCTGATTGCAGATAAACGAGATAGCTACTTATAGGCAAAATACGTTTTTATCTTATACGATCAATGGAAATTGCGAAGGTTAATAAAGCATCAAACATTATCAACTAAATTCATATGAGTCATAACATAAGTCAAATGAGTCATGGTCTTGGAAAACCTATAATTTTTTATACATTAACGAGTAAGTACAGTATTTTATGTGTGAAGTTTTAAAATGTTATATTTTGACGTCATTTAAATAAGTCGCCTCGGATGTATCTCTAACAGTTGCTCAAATGTATTTTTGTATTTAATTATGTATTGAAGGGCAATTCCACGTAAGTGTCCTGCGACTGAAAAAAAAAATGCAGTAATTTACATTGAAAAATACTCCGTGTGTTGGCACAACTATTGTATTTTTAGGTTTCATTGATGACAACACATTTTTTTTTATAATTATGGCAAAACGGACATTTTTAAGATGACGTCATAAATGTTAACTGTTGCCGCGTTTTGCAACGGACTTTTAAATACATTTATAAAGGGAAAGTTTTTTGTATTATTGTAATGTTATGCTATATATTGCTACACTTGCTAATGAATTACTGATAAATAGTCAGTAATGTTTGTATTAATTGTAGCAATACGAGATATTTAGCGAATTAATGTACAACGTCGGGATGTAGTGTCGGTCACAGTATTAGCCGAAGTTTCTCTCTATCTTTTGTAAAACTTATTCTAGATAACTAATATTTTTTTGTGTCCTATTTGACATAACAACTTACATAATGCCATTATTAAAAAGTTCTAAATTTCGTTAATTATTCTTCGAAAATTTAAAAGGAGTTCGTAGGGTCAGTCACGTTTTTTTATCAAAGTTATAGATAGATATAGTTGCCGTGGGAGCACCACCGGCTTATGTGGGACTTTTAACTCACTAAAACCCCCGAGGTGGCCCTCCTCAGCACTACGTGGAGAACTCTGGGGCCGCCAATGGAATACAACCGAAGGCTTCGGAGAGCGCAACGCGCCTTTTGGGCTCTTCCCTGGTGAACATTTGTATTCACTATCCCTCCTGGTGTTTACGTCACTTAGCTCGACGGTTTGAGCTTCCGCTCGCTTACCGCCCGCAATCTCGGAAGCCCCTTTTAGTCGTTACTTACGACAGGCAGGGGGTACCGTAGCCCTGTCGTGGTCCCGGAACTACCAGGACTAAAATGATTGTTTGTGCAAGTATGTACCATGAAAATTAGATGCTAGCTGTGGACTCGTTTTCAGTTTCACCAGTTATTATACGACAATTTTTAAGCAAAATTTGCACTTTGTGAAGCACGAACGGCATCTTATTGATATTAAAGTGTATGTGGTATGATTTTTTTTTTTATATTTTGTTCTTAAAAATTTTTTTTTGAACTTATTTATATCTTTAAAATGGTTTAGAAGGATTTTATGCAGTACCCTGTAGAGTTATTTTCTAAGGTTTCTGTGAAAACTACAAATATTTTGCATTCCAAAGTGATGGTAGTGTCAGTCACGTTTTGGGCTGTAGTGTCAGTCATGATTTGTTTTTCGAATAAATTTGGTTCAACAATACCAAGGTTCTTAATTTTAATATTTTCCTACAATTTGTTTCATATATAACAGCCACAGATATAATTTAAAATTTTAAATCATGCAAATTAGAAGATTCTCGAAGTTGAAAAACACTCTCAAAAACGAGTTCTTTTTGAACGTAGTGTCGGTCACATTTACATTTTGGTAAATAAGTCATACTTCACAAAGTTTTATATGGATATTTTATATTACACAGGGATAATTGAAGATTCAACAATATAATCATACACAAACTATCACTGTGGGTATAGCAGTACACAAAATATGAGGCAAAATAAGTCACATTTCGGGTCAAATGTTGAGTCAGTCACATATGGAATTGCCCTGAACGTCTTTAAATAAACATCGAAAGGAGTATAAATTAAAAAAACTTGGTTATGGGATTAAAAACATGAACCAATTGATGGCTTAAACATTTTACTCATTTCTACAAAATTTATTTTTTATCCTTCTATTTACAAGCCATCTCGTTATGAGTTTGATCACTATACGACGAATACAAGTTGTAATACGTCACTGAATTGTAAAATCACTCGAACCCTTCCCCCATCGCGTGCAGATCGAACCCTCGCAGTTCCAACTATGTTGGATCGACGCCAATTACCACTGATGGTACCCACTCATTCATCTTTCCGAACAGAACACGTCGCGACCGCAGGACAGCCTTTCAAATTGGGAAAATATATTTTGCAAAGCGCAATACCGATTGAAAACATCGCAGAATAGAAAACAAGGTTAGTTTAGTTTTTTGAATGAATGTAAGAGAGCTGCAACTAAATAACGATTCAAATCATTCTGATAAAGATATAAGATTATGTACATATAATGTAGATGTAACTTTCAATAAGTTGATTGCATAATATAAACTTAAGAACACTTATTGCGCTCTGCTTTACAGATAACTGTGAAGTTACTTCCGGGAAACTAACAATAATTTCAAATAACTAAGCCCTTGAACCCGATTTGCCAATCAATATTTTTATTAAAGTTTTTCTCTCTCGGCTATCGGACATGCTAATTTCACAGTATAAGTTGCGAGAGTGCACCATATTGGTCGCATGAACGAGCTGTAACCATTCGCATCGCTAACAATGTCGCGATACCCAAAATTATACATGAATTTTAGTGCATAAGGAATAAAGATTTCTCGATTGAAAAATAATGGTACCCAATCATAAAACACAGGGAAACCCCTTGATGCATACAATACTACGTTGCCTAAAGTTATTTAGTTTCTAAATACTAGCAAAAATATATTTGCTAGGATGAATTTAAAAAGTCAGTGATCGATGATAATTTACTCTGAAATCTTTTAGTTATCCAAAACAATTTAGACAATGATGTCGATTTGGAACATCTGCACGTCTTCCATGTAACTAACTACGAGCCACGTGTAAAACATTTTAGATTAACGTTTCCTGTAAACAGCTAAAACCATTTAAACCTCGCGAGCTTAAAGAACAAGAGAAAATAGAAAATGTTTATGTAGAAAATCTATCAAGTTTACGTTAACCAGATAAATTGCAATCTTGCACGCTCGAAGAACCTGTCTGTTAACTCAAAGAGTCTTAGTAGGTTAGTGAGAAAAAAATCGTTGCCAAGCCGTGACCGAAGACGGCGGGGCCAGTGTTAACGGTAAACCAATGCAATTCGCTTTTTAACCGCGATCATCACGGTACAACGATCAAACCGGTTACCGCAAAGAGATATGAATGATCTACTGGAGACGGAGTGGTACAGTCACTGGAATAAGTCACTATGCATGGCAAAGTTAGAATTTATTTTAAACATACGTTTCAAATTTTTAGTGTTGGAAATTGCAATCAAAGACCGACCGACATATAGAAACATGGACAGAAGTATAGCCTGGAGAAAATAAACTATAGGCTCGTGGCCAGGTACCCTCTTATGCTTTTAACATCTACGAGTCCTAATATAGACATTCTGGTACGAATAATGCTTCAAAACTTATGTTTGCCTAACAATGGCAGATAGATAATGATAGGCTTGAATGTACATTCGAGATAATAACTTTGCAGGAACTCATAGCATTTGCAATACCTCGACGTTTATTTACATTTGAAATGCCTATCTTGGAAATCTATTTGTAAATTCATTTTCAATCCATTACGAAGATATATGCACACTGTCGCATTTATTGACAATAAGACTCAGACCACGTTATACATTTAGAAATAATACAGAAAGAAAGCCCCGATCGTTACTTCAAATATGCACATAAATAAATACAGGAATATATTCCATATTTTTATTGATACGACAATACGGCGGGGATACGGTTATAAAAATGTATATCTTATTGCATTAAAAATTCCTATCTCTCTTTTTATTGAATTATTTTTTTGCTTGACTTCGTCAGAAGGAGTGTTTTTTTATATATAGCTAAGATTGAAGAATAGAGCATAAGTCCACCCGATGAAAAGTGATCACTACCCGCTCGTGGACATCTGTATACTATGAAGTGTTCTACGTTGACGATCTCAGGTGTATTGCTACTGTGAGCACTAAGATGGTCGCTTTATATAAAAGTTACCTTACCTTAGGCGGTAGTTACCAGCAACCACACCCTAAGGATAAGAAATACGGAACACAAGCAATTCTTCACGCTAGAAATAGGCGTAGCTGTGGAACATCTCCGAGCGCACCATATACGTTTTCCCATGTAATAAACTCTCTACCTTGTTTCTTAGTCAAATAATTTTAGATAATATCTAACAAAGATAATTCTAAAACTGTTGGTCATAACGGATGCGATCAAAACGGAACATGTGGCAACGATAACGCGCAGCTTTTAATCATTATAAAATGTGCGATTAATACTTCTTTCTAGAAATTTCTACTAATAACGCAGACTTCGGTCAATGTAAATTAATTAAAAATATGTATATCTAATCCTTGCGGTATTATATTTAATTGAATAGGGAGTTAAAGTTATACTTTACTGATTAATAAATCGTTTGTACTATTTATTAATCACCCAGTGAATATTTGCCTCATTTAGTTTAGTAATATCTGTCCACTAAGTATTATATGAATCATCATCGTCTTGTCAAACTGTAGAGAACGCATTTTTTTCTAAATTTGAAAGATACTACCTAAGTATTTGCCTTTAATTTTGGCAACCTGAACTAGTGTTATATCACAGCAGTAAATGGTGCTAAAGTAGAGATATTAAACAGACAAACGGCGACATCTAGTCTAGCCAGAAGAGTGTACAATTCAATTTAGACTCTGTTCGCGACTTAATATGACGACAGTTTTAAAAATTCTTTCCAACAAAAAATATCATGTTTTCAGAAATATAGGTATATAAGTTCCAACGCAAATAACTTTGTTCTGCTCTTTCGAACTAAACACAAAAATATTTGCAGGTGTCATGGCGTCCACTGATAAAGTCACACCTCAACCTCGATACAAAAGTTTTCCTTTTAATCATTTATTTTATTTTATAATACAATCATCGTGGCTATTATACCTGACCGAAATAGTTTTTCAAATCCAAAAATATTAGATAGTGCATCAATAAAACAACTGTAATTTTTACATGCAGTGACACTCTTTTAATTTTTAGATCTAAAATTTGTCAAGCAATGACCACTCGTATGGAGTTTTAAATAACATACCAAATCGAACCCGGAACTCCATATGACTATGGAGTTCCGGGTTCGATTTCCGGAGCAACGGAAATAATAAACAATTACTAATGCACGTTTTGAATCTAGGCCATGGAATATCATGCTTTCATTATATAATGTGGAAGAAGCGGTAAACGATGTAACATGTATGCAGTTCAGTACTTGTCAACGGTTTCTCCCCGCCATCGCAGTTTGGCCGTGACCACGATCCATGCAACTGGATCGAAATATCGGCAAAAAGAATTCTATGAGGATTCATAAACCGCATATTGTGAGTACCCGTATTAAAATGTATCCATTCCGCGTCTAATACTTGTCTAAAATCATATATGTATAGAGTTATTCAGTGGAAAATGCTGCCAATGACTTAATTAGTAATGCCTAATACAATATTTTATAGGACGAGTAAAATCATAACGAGCAAGATCGGTTTTATTGAAGGCAATAAGATATACTGTGGATTTAATACATCATAAAAAGCAGCTTTCTGTCGCTGACATAATATTGGATAAGTTTTTACCAAAGTTTGCAATGCTTAAAATTAAGAAAGAATTCCTAGTTACTTTAGAAGAGAAGAAAGAAAAAAAGAAACAAATACCGGGTAACGTTTTATGTTTCAGAAATCTTATTTTCATACACATAAAGGTGTAAATCCATGCTCGCGTGCCGACCACATGTGTCAACATGGGTTGACACATGTGTCAACCCCAAATAGCTTTTACTGTTACCTTAAGCCTATAATAGATCCGTTCATTATAACTGAAGACTAAGCCGCCAATGTCTCTAACTTTACCAGACTCTTGAAAACAGAATAAGCGATTCAAACGGCTATTAAAAGGCAAAAACAGATGAGGCAATTTTGCTTAAAAAATCCAAACAGCCCGTTCTATAAAATGAATTCGAAAACCTTGGTCAATTTTCAAATTTTGATTTTGAAAGATTTGAATATTGGAAGAGATTTTAGGATTGTATTGACCTTTATTTCGACATAAACAAATAACTCAGTTGCGTAATGATAAACGTAAGCACTCACAAATCTGTTAAACATTCTACAATCTGCATTGCTTCATATCATTATATCGCGAGGATCCACTTGGATACTCCCAGCCGGCTTTATAGTCGATAGATACGACGTGCTGACGGGCTTGATAATGCTAAAGTATCGAGCACTCGATAAGCACGCGCGTTAATAACTTTGTAGGGAACACTTTCGAAGTATACCTATTCATATTTTGATTTTAAGAGATAGATAAAACTGTAATGTATTCGTGCAATAAAAAATAAGTGTATTTTTATAGGTCAAAAGTTTATTCGCCCTGAAATACTATTAAGTTCCGATTTTTATTACAAAACTACTAGATTATTCCCGCAGCTCTGTTCGCTTTGAACAAATTTACGATAATAACGAGTATACTACGACTCAGTTCATGTCTTAAACTATTTGTTTGACAAATTTAAGCGCAAACCGATCTAATGTAAAGTAAGAAACATAATCAGTCACAAACTTTCACATTTATAATATTAATAAGATAGTAAGATAAAATCCAAATAGATAATCAGTAAAAAGCATAAAATGACGTAAGAAGAACCAAAAGCTGATGCCGCAAAACAATAATAGATTTAGAAAAGCCACAAAAACAATTTCCCAAATAAAACTACTGATAAAAACTCTGAAATTGGCAAAACTCGTTTCATTCCACAAATGACCGACAAATACTGGAGTCGATCCCTCCGACGATGTTATGGTTTAACGCTACATAAGCACTAATACTACCGATGTCTTTTATGGCTTCACCACCCCATGAGGCGTCATCTCAATAGATGCTGGACAAGATTTATTGATAGGGGAAATCTTGGAAGGGTGACTTCTATTGCAACAAGACAGTAACGGCGAGTTGTTGGCCGACTGATAGTTTCATAACAAATGACCGAAGGAACAAAAAGATCAAGATAAAACAAAACCATTAATATGATTTATTTTGTATATATCACGCTTAATATATAACTCGAGTATTTATTGTAATATATATTTTATAACTTATATCTATAAAACAATCTCAATACTCAATGCTCTAAAACGTGCCTATGTGTACGGACGATTTGTGTTTGAGTACAGATATACATTTATCTGTATGCATATCTACATACGAGTATTGAGACATTTATAAGAATGGTTCATTAATGTTAAAAGATAAGATCTTATCATTATAATTAAGATTCAAGATATGGTTGGCAGCCTGTAACTATGGAAGAAAACGATAAGAAGTGACTAGATTGAATAATTAAAATTATCTTTATAACATTTTTAAAAATTGTGTGTTTTATTCTTATCCCAACTAAATGTTAAATTTAATTTTGATCTTCACTTTAAATAGTAATGTCTGTAGTAGTTATAACTACTAATACGTTATTTTTAAACGCATTATGTAAACAAATATTTTATAACGAATTGCCATGACAACTTTTAACTACATATGTTTTATTTAAATTTGTACATATTGTCAATAACCACTTCATGCAACTGTACAAAAAATACTCCATAATAAATAGCGTCTGAACTTAAACCCAAGAAAATAAACCAAACTATTTATACTAAACCTATACACATATATAACATTTATAATTTTGATCGGAAAGGTACCACCACCACACCCATTTCTAGCGTAAAGCAGTTTTCCATTTCAGTGGAAGGTTGCTATATCTTAGTCCTCGGTATGTAATTACTTACAAATGTCCATGAGCGTCAGTCACCACTCACCAAAAGGTAGACTGCATGCTCGTTTTCTATCTCAATATAAAAAAAAAAACTAGTAATCACTCGCATTATATTTCAAGAACTTTCATGCATAGTCTGCTCTGCAGTGTCTGCACTTACCGACGCATATGACAAACATGAAATATATTTAGAATATGGAAGCGCTGCACACTTGACTATTCAAGGTATGTCGCCAATATCGCACTCTTGGCAGGGAATGCCACTCGAGATTGAAATCTGCGAGCAAATGATTTGGCTTCAGCTGCAGGAACTTATGTTCATTTAGCGTTCAAAACAACGTCGCACTAAGAGTTTAAATTAGAGAACCATGGTTCCGATCGGATATAGTAGTGTAAGGAGAAATATTATAACTGACAATTTGCAAGTGCCCTCGTAGCCCTATACCATAATGTAATAATGTTCAAAAGGTGGTAGAACCAGTGTAGTTCGACCGGGGAAGTACCACCGCCATACCTATTTCGCGTGAAGCAGTTTTTGCGTTTCGATGGAAGGGTGTGGTTGCCGGCACACTTTTACATGAGGCGACCATCATAGTCCTCGGCATCGCAGTAGCAACGCATCTGTGATTGACTTCAGATGGAATCCATGTTCTGTATGAAGTTGATTACAGATTTCCATGGGCGGCAGTGACCACTTACCATCAACGTCATCACCAAGTACCAATCATCTTACCAAAGGTGGACTGCATGCTCGTTTGCTACTTCAGTCAGATACAAAAAAAAGTAAATTAGATATTAAAATAAGTATGACGTTGTATTGAGCAACAGAAATAGTAAATGCATTTTGACATTGAATTTGAACATATTTGTTATTCACCCTAATTTGGTATTTGGTACAGTATTCGAAGCCGGCCAAAATTCCGTTGTTACTTCCGAAAACTACGGTCGAATGTCATAAGAAGTAAACATTTATGTCACCACAACACATACATAATTTCTGTACAGGTAAAGGTAATGTAACGTATGTACGTGGGTGTAAAACAATTTGCCCAACATATCTTGTAGCAAACTCATTGTTTATGATGATCACATATTTAGTAGCCTTAGTAAATCACATATAGTGAAATACATCAAGTCAAATATATGTTTTCACAATCTTCTGTCCTTATTATCTTTAATTTGGGGGTGAAGTTGCATCTTTAGTCAGATTTCATTAAAGTCTAAACCTTTTTTTTTGTAACTTCCAAAAGCTACCATTACAAACAAAGTAAAATATACTCCCGCGGTAATCTTACCGCATCATAAGACATTCTAAAACCTACTTAGCCTTAACCTACCTAGCTTTACAGCCACCCGCTCTTCCAACGCAATGTAAAACCCAGATGTACTCGGCGCTTACATAACCAGATTACAGAGAATTTATGTCACAGTACGTACGTATGTTTTCATAATAAACTTTATTGAACACGAGTCGACGACTTACGATCATGTGTAACAGTGGTGTTGCCTAGCAATTGCTCCCTCGAATTAGGTTCAGGCCAGTTCATTCTGATGCCGCTAAGAGGTTATCGATCGTTACTTTTATACTACGCGGACATTGAACGGTACTGAATACAATAGTATTTAAAACTACCTGTTTTTCGTGGTGTGGACTGTATGCCTAGAAATATTTCATAACATTAATCTGTAAACATATTTATAAAAGTTGGGTTTTTGTGAAATGGAGACAAAGATAAAACCTTAAGATACGAAATATACCTTAAATTAAAATTCAGTAGTTTTTGTAACATATAATTTGAAACACATACAATATAGAAATATCGATTATTAGGTACTTGTTATAAGTCCGCCAAACTAATAGGTGCGATGTACAGACACGGTAAACTTTCATTTTCTTTTTAATAATATATTGAGCATACAAGATGTAACAAGTACGAAATTTATGTAATTATTTTATGACATCAGGTGTATTTAATGATCAAGACGACGATGCTTTAAACGCAATGCACACGCCAACACGCCAATTTAAGTCTCATTACAAATGTTTATCGTTACTGTGTATTGACGATATGGTATGTGTGTCTTTGTATCTGTTTATGGGGCCCACGGCACAGGAGAAACTCTAGTTTAGAGCTGTGAGCGTCAAGTTTTATTATTATGTATGGTCGACCTTACTGAGAACTAAAATTCAATTTGAAACCAATTCCCAAAACCCGATGCCAAAAACATGCCATCAAACGAATTCCGTACCCCTTGTATTTCTAGTTCCATCAAAGAAATAAACTGAAGTGGTAAATCATTTTGCATTAGGTACATAAAGTGAAACAATATCGCACTAACAGCGAACGACTGACAAAAACCACCAAGAGCATTCCCAATTAAATTCCTCGACAAATAGTCGGTTGCACTAATGAGTCGGTGTCGACGTATGAAACTGACGGTTTTAATGAGTTGCTGAATTTGTACTCCCCCAAGGCTTTAATAAAAGAGGACTGCTGTGTATTTTAAAAGAATTAAAATGTTTATCATCAAGTCGTTATTATTTGACTGGGTGATGGGATCTATTCTCGAAATGACCGTTTCGTTCTTGTCTGTTTAGATTATCATATTGGCTATTGCCCATGTGCTGTAAAATCTTACTGCATTCTTACAATATTTTACAATTTTTGGCAGTACTTTCCTTCTTCGACGATTAATTTGTTATGGTTCTAGTGTTCCAAAAAAATTGATTAAAGTTTAAAGAAAATTATACGTATAATATTTACGTTTATTGGTTAAAATTAACTATCCGGAAATACCTAACGTTAAAGAACAATATATATAAAGCAAAGCGCAAAAGTAAAACCCATCTGGAATTACGAGTACTCTCTACAACCTAAATGAGAGAAGACCTAGAAGTTATAGTATCATCAATTATACAATTCTGACTTAACTGTTACTAAAGTCAACTGCTCTCAAATTCCCGTATAAAATTGTAACAACTTATTTTAAAATATGTCCTCATCATAACAAATGAAATAAAATTACTGTTGACATTGTTCATGCAAGATTCCATGTACTTCTTACGGAAGTCTAGGCAAGTTTCAACTTCATACAAGACCACAAACTACACGATACTCGACAGACATACATGTGCAGGTAATAAAACTACAACTTTGCATGAATCATGTTTATAAAATTCTAATAACGTTATATCACTAGTTAAAATTTATGCAGACAACTCTGAAACAAGTGTTCTCAGAGTTCTAGATAGTTATTCTGAATATACTTGCTGCCAAAGTTGAAGAGGAACCGCGATTGCAGCCAGACTATTGAACATCAGAATTCTAAGGAAAATAAGATAAGTTACACAGAATCGTGCGCAAAATTCTAACTTTAACTTCCTATGATGGAGCCCTAGTTTAATATAATGTTTTGACAGAAAATGATATTTTTTTTTATGAAGAAAGTAGTAGCCAGAGTGTAAATAAAGCACTTAAAGCGACATAAACTAGAAGGGGATGGCATTGATCAAACCAAAAAAAAATCTAATTAACATTATTATGAGTGGCTTTTCATAATATATATACTTAGTTAGAAACCATTATCAATAATATCAATAATATACCTAGTTAGAAACCATTATCATAATAAATACAAGAAAGCAGACAAAAAGTATATACCTACCTAGCTAAGGTGGTAGAACCAGTGTAGTTCGAACGGGGAGGTACACCTATTTCTAACGTGAAGAATTCATTGCTTTTCGATGGAAGGGTGTGGTTGCCGGCCCACTTTTATATGAGGCGACCATCCTACTCCATGGCGGCGGTGACCACTTACCATCAGGTGAACTGCATGCTCGTTTGCTACTTCATTATTATAATAAAAAAAGCACTTAAGTATCAGCTAATATGTTGCTTCGTTATGAGTAGAATAGGATTGACTAGTCTAAATTAATCAAGCTAAGCTTCTAACATCTAATATATAAAATTTTCGTGTCACAGTTTTTGTTGCCATACTCCTCCGAAACGGCTTGACCGATTTAAAAAAAAAATTATATGCTTATTCAGTAGGTCTGAGAATCAGCCACCATCTATTTTTCATACCCCTTAAGGGTTGTCCACCCTTAAATTTTTTTTTAATTTTTTATACCTATGGCAAAACAACGTTTGTCGGGACAGCTAGTTTAAATATAAAATTAATAGCTATTTACATTTAAATACTAAAACCAAGAAAAGACACAGCCACTTGGCCAACTTCGCACAAAACTTGTTGACCCAATTACAACAAAATGACAACTCGCTATTTTATCTCAAATTTTAGCTACATACAGCATCCGTTCTAGATAGGACACGTGATAAATATAAATGTCGCATTTTATTTGCGCGAATTTGATTTTTTTTTACCGATCCCACACGTTTAGGGTCATCGACATGTCTACTACATATACAAATAATTTTATATCCGTAGAATTATGTTACAGAATTGTCGACCCGCGTGGCAGAGCGGTTACCATACCAGTCTGCCGCGCAATTGGTTTCGGGTTCGATTCCCGACCAGACAGGTACCTGAATGATGAGTTTAGATTCATGTTATGAGTCTGGGTGTTTGTGTATTCGTCTTGTGTGTGTCCATGGTACCCACGACGCAGGGGAAAATTCTAGTGTGGGGCTATGAGTGTAGAAAGCGTGCGTGTTTGTTACAAAATTACTTGTTTTTAGTCATGCTCATTGTTTCTTATCTAAATGGGAAGGTTAAAAATAAATAGAATAGATAAACGTATGGTATTGTCCACGAGTGAAACCGTAGAGGTGTCTAAGCGATTCAATTTAGGCAATCTGCAGTAACATCTTTGACGGTTAATTATTCTGTGGACTAGTCGAACGCAGTTTATGTATCCACCAGTGGGCAGCTAAGCGTTCCAGATATTACAAAAAATAATTTATATTTGCACATTGCAAACAAAGTTCTTATCTTCAATGAAAGCCGTCCCATCTATTTGTTTAACGAATTCTAACCTTGAGCTGGAAAAATTAAAAACTGAATATATTTTTTTCATGTCGTAGTAAAATACAAACATATATGGCTGAGTCGGGAGGCAGGAACGCAGCTGTGATTGAATTCAGATAGAACCCCAGTTCTGTATGACATTGCTTACAAAATGTCCGTGGGCAGCAGCGCTTACTTACTGTCGAAATGATTGCATGCTTACTTGCTACTTATCTTATGTTGTTTATAATGTTATTAGGATTCATTTGTATATACAGAATATATTACTAAGAAACTAAACAACAGTATGACGCCTGACGATAAGTGGTCAACCAATGTCGTCTGTTTGACACGTGCAATGATATTGCATATTGTTGTATCATAATCTCATAACTTAGTTAAAAGCATTAATTCAACCTTAAATTGAACAAAAAAGTAAAAGATCAAAAACAAAAGTCTAAAAGTATCCATTCAATGGTATGTTCAAATGCTGAGAATATGTTTTCTCGGAAGATCGCAAGGAATCATTTCATTATTAAAATAATGTGTGCCAACCCATTAATGTCTCACTGCTGAGCACGGGTCTTCTCTCAGAATGAGACAGTTTAGGCCATAGTCCACCGTGCTGGCCAAGTGCGCGAATTGGTTGACTTCACACACCTCCGAGATTTTTTTTAAAGAACTCTCGGGTGTATAGGTTTATAGATTTTTAGGTGTATAGATTATAATTAAAATAATGTATTTAACTAATGTTAAATTGAATTTATTATTTATTTTATTAATTGTTTGAAATAATTTTCAACACTGAAATAATATACTGGGCAAATTATTGAATTAAATGAAAATTAAGATAAAACTGTCTAAATTCAACACATTGACAGTAAATATATATTCAGTTTCGTTATAGGTATTCCGAAGCCAAAAATATCAATCCGACATTCCGACCGTGCGTGCTCTACCTTTTTTATGAGCTAAAAAGTTAATGGTTTCCGAAAGGGCAGGTCGTTATCCGTGAACGAATAAATCATTCGAGTATTTTATGTAGTAACCAATAACATTATATTCATTCGGAATCGAATACAGTCTCGTGTAATTTGGTCCAGGAAATTGAACCTACTTATAAAATGCGCCTCAAAAGCACGTATGTACCTACTCAGATGATTGATCTTTACTTATTGGAATATAAGTATACGATAAAGTCGAGGGTTTTCATGTCATAATATTATAAAACAGCGTGTAATCATCGAGCAGTATAACCTTACGGTGAACAGTGACAGTCTAATGGTTAAAATTTGCCCTCTCGATCGGAAGATCTGAGGTTCAAACCCAGGCACGCACCACTGATTGCTCTAAAATTATGTGCGTATTAGAATTAATTATCACTGCTTTTCAGTGAAAGAAAAAATCGTGAGGAAACTTACACACCCGAGAGTTCTTAAAAAAACGTTCTCGGAGGTGTGTGAAATCCACCACTTGGCCAGCGCGTTCGACTATGGCCTAAACTGTCTCATTCTAAGAGAAGACCCGTGCCCAGCGGTGGGACAATTATAGGTTGACGAGAGTGTCATGGTCCAGCTTATAGTATATTTACCCGTCTGCGTCAGAAGGAGGGACATTACCCTCCTTCCTCCCTTTTGACTTCTATTATTTCTCAAATCGAAACTACCTATGACTTCTGGAACCTAAAATAAGTAGGATCCATATTCGCTGTTGCCATTCGCGACTAGACCATTTAAGATTACATTATAAAATCAATAAATATAACAACAAAGTCATTACGCAATTAGTTTTTTCACTTGGTAACACCGGTTAATAAAAAAAAACAGAGTTCAGAAGCCTTTAGAAAGTCTCTCCATCACGTAAATGCCTACGCAAAGCGACCTATTTCATGCGCCAATGAGTGAGGAACGACGACCCAGAGATAAGTGATAATCGATCGTGCTATAAAAAGCTTTGAGCTCTTTAAATATAAATATTAACATAGCAGTACTTACGAATATTAATGAGAGAATCACTGGAAGAACACATAAATACAACTGCACGGATTAACCATATACATGTTAGGGAATAGGGATTAGGGAATAGCAACACCAGACTAAAAAGTAACTGTAACCAAGTCTGGACACGACAGTAGTCTTTTTCTAAAATATCTGAGTAATATCGACCTGTTTCTACTAATTACATACGTAATGAATGAAAAAAAAAGCTATTGTAAAAATAAGCGTACTAAAATTTAATTTGCTAATAACACGTTTAACACATACAAAATAAATAGCGTGCCAAGATTGATCATTTCACCCCTGGACGAGATGAAACAAAAGTTGACTGGGAGACAGAGAAGTCAGGGTCACGTTTACCAATAAGAACCATACAAAATAGAATACTATAAATAAATATTAAGCTAGGTCAACGATCGACTTGTGGTCAACTATCAACATCAATTGCTAGACGAAATTGGCGTGATTACATTCGTGTCATGTAGTACAATGACTCCTGCAAATTGGGTATCGTACTTCTATAATTGATTTGTTGATAAGGCACTCATTATTAGCAATTAGCGAAATTAAATTGACTGAGCAATATTGAAAGTGGCGGAAACCCTTTATGATTCGTCTCTGAAGGCACCACTTAAACACAAGTTTGTTAAGGGCTCCTATATTTATTTTGAAGGGTGTGGTGGTAAGAAGACATACTTTTGCATTTGTCCTAGGAGATAGGAAACGCGTCAGTGTTCAATTTCAAGTAGGACTATTCTTATATGGGGTAATGACAGCCGTCAATGGGTGGCAACGACCACCTACCATCAGATCTACATGCTCGTTTACTACTCTTATATTTAAAAATATATTGGTATATTTTTAGCTCCAATTACAAAATTAATCATCAACGATTAAGAAAATGACGAAGAGATAAACTTTTGTAAGAAACGGGTTAAAAAAGGTATATATCTACGTTGTAGATTACGATTTATCATAAACTATCTACTTGAAACAATTACATTGTGGTAAATGAAATAAAGTAGCTTAACAATGTCATGTACAATTTATGTAGACGTATGGTGACACGCCTTTAACCTCGTTTTATAATGACGTCTTACGAAGGAAACGGACCAGTCGTCCGTTTGTTGTATAAATACGTATATGTATGTTTCTTCATGCTTTCAAGCGATTTTATAATTCCGAAAAGTAGAATCATTATATCCGCTCTCAGGAAACTGTTACGTGTTTAATTGGTCTTTTGAAGCAGATGAAAATAATGGCAGAATTTTGTGAAAATGAAGTATTAGAATATTTTAAGCCAAGAATTAATGTATTTCTGTCTTTAAACCAGATAAAAAATTATAGTTTGAACTATAATTTTAAGATACGTTTTTGGCTTTTTAAGGAAAGTAATACAAAAATCAGAAATGCACGAGTCTTTTATACAAAAAAATGTTTTGACGACCCGCGTGGCGCAGCGGTTACCATACCGGTTTGACGCGCAACGGGTCCCGGGTTCGATTCCCGGCCAGACAGGTATCTGAATGATGAGTTTAGATTCCTGTTCTGGGTCTGGGTGTTTGTGTATTCGTCTTGTGTGTGTCCATGGTACCCACGACACAGGAGAAAATCCTACTGTGGGGCTATGAGTGTAGAAAGCGTGTGTGCGTGTGTGTTTTTTTTTTATCAATTATGGTCGTAAATTATCGTATCGTAATCAATTTGTTAATAACCAAGGTTTCATTGAACCGCGTAGTCGTGGGTTCCCAAGGAATTTATGTTGCAACCGCTAAACGTGTCGGCGGACCGCAAAATTTTATTCAGCCATGAAATCACAGGGTCTTTAGCAAACCTAATAGAGTTTCACAAACGACATTAAAGTTTGAGTTAAATCAACATGCCAATATTGATTTAGAAACTCTACAAGTACATATTGTTAACACTTTATGAATAAAAAACTAGTTATTTAACGCATTATTTAAAGTTCTATAACTCACAGGTAAAAATGGAGCCTTATTACTAAACTAAGCCTTCTATTTCAATAAATGTTCAAGATAAAAAAATGCGAAAGAAAAGCCCAAGGGTCCCCATACAAAAAAAGACTACTTAGTTAATTTTCAATTTTTCTATTAATCAATTGAACCCTAATACATGTGATTCTACAGCAGCATAACTTAAAAAAATGGTGGTACGGAATGCTTTGTGTACTAATTTGACTTAGCCTTTATTGTCTCACTTTTACAGATGCTTCTCGTCAACTGGAAAATACATACTAAAAGATTATGTGACAAAATGGCTTATTTGTATTATAAACACTAATTTAACGTATAACACCCTTACCACTTAAAATGAAGCTTCACGACACGACTTCAAGCCCTCTCTATAAATATTTTTTATAGTCAGTAGCACACTTCATTTAGCGCATGTGCGAGGTGAATAAACTTTACTGTAAACGTCCCTTGAAGCTCATTCAGCTGATGTAAACATCACTTGTCCGAGCCCAAATAAACAGGGTTGACGCTTTCTAATGTACCTACTAGGGTTGGTAAGTGCGTTAGATATTAAATTAACTACAATATTTCTAATATAGTTCAAAAGGTGTTTTTTGTAGTTCATGGTATTTGTTGATTACGTTAAAAGCATGTGATTTCAAAACGTAAGTACTTGCAGATATGGCAATATCGGAGTTTTGTGATTTAATGCGAAATAACCTTATAATAAGGAATCCGAATTATAATATGGAAATTATTAATAGACTATTCAACAAGCTCGCAGACTAGTCAACAAGCTCGCATTCATTGAATATTATTTTTGAGCATTTTATGTATATGTAAGTAAACTATGCACCCGTAATAAAGTAGAGACAACCCTATTATCTGGAGGATTATATTTAGAAGCGCATTAAGACTAGTAGCGTGAATCCTGCTATTTATGGATGTTCAACAACCTTAAACTTTAATAAGAATAGAATTTAGTACACAATTTTAATCCTAAATTAAAATTACATACATGTAAACATATTTTCGTGACAATACCTATAACATAGGTACTTCAAATGAAAAAAATATTGAAGCTTATTGTCTCTTCAACCCATTATTGTCCCTTTACCGTGCTCAGGTCTTCTTTTAAGTAAAATGAGAGGTTTAAGCCATAGTCCAGCACACTGGACTAGTGCGAATTGGTAGTCTAATATATATTTAATAATAAAAAATAATTTACTACAAATACATTTTGCTAAGCTTAACCAAATAGTACATACCTAGTTACACTTATAAGGACCGTTATTTTTTATGCGAGACATGTACGCATTTTATGACTTAAGAATACACGGTAGTGCTTACATAAATACTTCTTGCCATGCGACTCGGTTATACGCAGCACATATTTGCGCCTAGCTTTTTACGAACATAATCTGTGTACTACTATTAAAAATGGGTATAGACATTTGGCAAATTGACTGACTGATACTTTTTCCAAAAATTGTTATCAATCCATTGATACATCACCGTTTTTCTACACGTTTTTAACCGACTCCACAAACCAAACAGGTTATCTACAAAAATCATTATTTATCTAACTGATTTAGTAGACGAGTTTCATACAATTTAACATAAATCAGATGTATGACCATTCATACTAGGGGCACAGAACGAAGGTACGATACTTAACTGACGTACCTACTACCGATACCTTGGTGTTACGCGTTGATCGCATTTACGTTGAAACATGCAAAGGCCAACGCAATAACTATGGCGCCTTTAACGTTAAAACGAGGCGCAAATGTCCACAGCCGCCCTAATCAAACAAAGCTCGAAGTTCGGGCCGTCGATTGACAGACCGGCCGCGTGACACGTCACCGCCACTTCATTCACTTTGACGTGAGACCTGTGGACAGAACCTGCCGTACTCTCGTAGTTACTCTTAGAATATAACTGCCAGAATAGCTGTTAAACGGTTATCACTGATTTTTGCCAAAATGACATTGTATACCAAAATTGTTAAACGGAAATCTATCGATTGATATCCCTTTTCCAACACGTTTGTCAAAAACCAGATATTACTAGATCTCCAGGTGTAAATAACGAAGATCTATATGTATATCAATCTAGAAAGATCAACGTTTTTCTTCCAATTTTAATCGATGAAAGTATTTTAGCGAAAATCAGCCACCGCAATAACAATGTCGCCTTTAAAGTTAACGCGGTGCGAGTGTCCACAGCCGCCCTAATCAAACAAAGCTCAAAGCGCTGGCCGGCGAGTGACAGACCGGCCGCGTGACATGTCACCGCCAATTCATTGAGTTTGACATGTGACATGTGCCCTTAGTAAGAGTTTATTAAGTTTTCTCAAAATAAGCATTGTTCTTGTTTTTGCTCATACATTGCACGCTTACTTTTTCGGTATTAAATTTGCAACGATGGGCGAAATCAAAAACAATGTTTGTTTGGAGAACACATTAAAAAATCATACCAAGAGCACTGTGGACACATAGGCTGGTGAGCTGTATTGCAGCTACTTTTCAATTAAATTTAATATTGCAGAAGTTCTTTAAATACATTTATTTCAATATCTAAATACATATTTGGAAAACGTAACTAGGTAGTTAGGTAAAAAAGTGTAAGCCAGTACAGTAGGTTAGTATATAACTGTACTGTCAACTGTTAACGTCATCATCGCTGTAAAACCCATTTCATTGGTCATCAAACCACCTCCTGGTACTGAACGGTGAGGTCGTCGGGCACAAAAGGACCACATGCACACCACTGATATACTTCATTACTCGTGACCTGTGGCCGAGGACACTGGGGATACGGCCCGTCGTACTCAATTATCTGGCTAATGGGATTCTAATCGCAATCTGTCATAGAATGAACTGACTGTTTCGCTGTACAATTGCTTCGTGTCTACAAAGATTTCATGTTTCAAGTGCAAAAACGCGGGCAATCAAATTATTGTTTGAACAAAACGTAAAAATAAAGACTATCGCAATATGAATACGTGAATTCTATAGTATTATGTGATTTTTAACTGTAATGGGAATTTAATTGTTAGAATGATGACTCGTTTTGCGTAGCGTATTGGTCACCATTTTTATATAACACACGGTGAATTTCGAGTTCGATCCCCGGCTGTACAGCCATCTGAACAATGATATCAGATTCCTAATCTGGGTCTGTGGTATGTCTATTCGTGTTTCTGTTTATGTCATTCACGACACAGAAAATATCCTGGGGACTATAAGTGTATAAATAGCGTACAAAGAGAGTATTATATTTTCTACAAATCTTTGGGTTAAATCTTTTCTTATTCATATTTGTCTATATATATAATGGTCTCCTGATACAATTAAAAATTCTAGGAACAGTTAATAAACAACAGGAAGGTAAACTACGAACTTTATAACAGGGCCGCAAACTTTCTTGGCGAATTGCTAAGCGAAGTCTAACATAACCGAAACTTCAAAGCGTCATGAATATGTAGTAATATTAACAAGGATATAATATGTTAGTTGTGTATGTAGTTAGAATAAACGTTAAACAAATGTGGATGTAACTAAACATTGTCTTAAAACCTTAAGAACGTATTGTACTATATCTGATGCTGTCGATTATCTGCAATATGTAGAGGATTATTATCTGTAATATGTAGACTGAGAATATTTATACCAAACGCCTTGTCAACACCCAAATCCTGACTTCTATAACTCATCATCATTATATTCAAAGCGTAAAGATCTACAAGAAGATCAACAACTTTACTACGAGTACTACCAAAAGTCAGGAACATATTTAACACGAGAATCGAACGGCCACTGTCACTTCAGTACAATACAAGGGCAGGAACACGCGCTATCTTTAGCATTAACTTAGTTGATAACTTTGCTAAAAACGCCGACTCAGAAGCCCACTTATCGCTACTTTACTGCCCATTAAACCCAATTACATTCCGCTACTGGCAGAGGTGTAATAAATTATACGGTAGCCCTTTAAACATGTTCATGGAGGCATGGAGCTTAATCCAACAGAACAACAGTTAGGTACACACAGGGCGAATATTAATTACACCCAACGACTTTGTACCATTACAGACCGTTAATATCCGGAAAGGGTACCCTAAGCTTAGTCAATAGGCACTAGAGTGTCCTCGGGAGATGTTTGCGAAGGATACTTTACATTCTCAGTCGCATTTTAGCCGATTTAGTGGTATTGTGACTTTTGTTAGCAAAGCAAATATCAAAAAGAACTGCTTTAGCTACTATTAAAACGTAATAAGAACACAAATCAGTTTGTTTATTCATTTGTTTCGTTTTTACAACAGAATCAATAGAATGATTGAGTTACTTAATTCGTGTATATATTTCGCATTTGCAAAATTAGTTACGGTTAATTATTATTCAAGATGCTTTGTTCTGTATTTTTGTTTGTATTTTGATCCGTTTTTTTCATAACCACTGCCGCTAATATACATCAAAATTTGTCAACCTCATATAGGATTGGAGTATCACCTCACCACTCACCAGACCATCCACAATTGCGTTGGTGCCCCGGAAGATTAGTTTAGAATGTCTCGTGTCAGGTTGTCATTAAATAAATATTAATGAATTTAATCTTGCTAATATTGTAAATCGTCTACCAATTTGCACTTGGTGAGCGCAATAGACTATGGTCTAAAACTATCTCGATGGGACAATAGGCCTGAGCTCAGAATTAAGACAATCCCTACTAATATTATAAATGCGAAAGTAACTCTGTCTGTCTGTCTGTCTGTCTGTCTGTCTGTTACTCTTTCACGGCAAAACTACTGAACCGATTTTTATAAAATTGTGTACACAGATAGTGGTGACCTTGGGATCCATTATAGGCTACTTTTTATTTCAAAAAATGGGTTGAAAATGTTAAAATCGAGCATAAATGTTTGTATGGTAGTTCGTTTTTGACTAAGAGCTGTACTATTATTTACGTCAAGGGGTATCATAGATTTGATTAAAAACTTATGTGAATAATAAAACATTAAAAAATATTGATTTTGAGTCGACAACATATATTCGTAAAACTCGGTATGTCGTGAATTTTGTTATATTCCAATGCAAATGACAATCTCCATATTGGCTTTTGACATAGAGGTGTACTAATAATTCCGTCAAGGGGTATGATAGATTTGATTAAAAACTTATGTGAACAATTAAACATTAAAAAATATTGATTTTGAATCGACAACATATATCCGTAAAACTCGGTATGTCGCGAATTTTGTTAAATTCCAATGCAAATGACAATCGCCATATTGGCCCTTTCGCCTGGACGTCATCGTGAGTTCGTTCAGAAATAATACATATAAATTGGTAACAATTAATTATCATTCAAATAGATGTGATAAATTTGATTTAATTTACCCATAATATGGGTTTATAATATGAAAATGTATTTATAATGCGAAAGATACGATTATAATTACGAGGAATTCTCGATGAGTTAAATATTAGGTATACTTGCGCTATCAATGTTCTGTTGAATTATGTTGAATGAACATTTGATAGATGGCGTTATCTACAATACAACTTCGAAGTAATATCGATAAATTAAATGTTGATGTTGAATTACTAATAATTCCGTCAAGGGCTAAGAAACACTGGTTTGCACACTTGATTATAAAATAAATCCACGATAGCATATTTATATTTCTTAAGGTTAACTCACAATAATTATTTTTATGTTCCATATTTTAACTAAGAATAATACGTTATTTTCGAGTCTGTTGTCTTTTGTTCAGTATTAATCCTTAAGTCGTCGTCAACCCATTATTGTCCCACTGCTGGGCACGGGTCTTTTCTCAGAATGAGAGAGTTTTAGGTCATAGTCCACCACGCTGGCTATTTGCGAATTGGTGGACTTCTTGTGGAATCCTTATGTAAATAAATGCATTCGTTAGTTTCGTAATTTTAATAAAGATCAAAATTGTTTTTTACACTGTATGCATCAAATAAATACGTTTAAAGTCATTAGAGATATCAAATTATATAACTTCCTTCAAAGGGTACGATAATAAAATTCCGTCAAGGGGCAAGATAGACTTGATTGAAAACTTATCTCACTAATAAAACATTAAAAAATATTGATTTTGAGTCGACAACATATATCTGTAAAACTCGGTATATCGCGACTTTTGTTTATCGCCATATTAGCCATTTTGCCCTGATGTCATCCTGATCCTTAGTTCATTATGAAATAATAGATACCTATAAATCGATAACAATTAATTATCATACAAATAAATGTGATATAAATTTGATTTAATTTACCCACAATATAAAATTACGAGGAATTACTGATGAGTTAAATATTAGGTATACTTGCGCCATCTATCCTGATCTATGTTGAACTACTATGTTGAATTACATTGAATGCGATAGGTGGCGTTATTTACAAAACAACTACGAAGTCTATCGATAAATTAAATGTTGATGTTGAATACTAATAATTGCGTCAAGGGCTACGAAACACTGGATTGCTACCATATATATAAAATCAATCCGCGATAGTATATCTCTATAACTTATGGTTAAGTCACAATATTTTTTTTATGTTCCATATTTCAACTAAAAATATTACGTTAATAATTTCGAGTGTGTTTTCTTCTGTTCGGTATTAATCCTTATATAAATAAATGCATTCGTTAGCTTTTACACTATATGCATCAAATAAATACTTTTAAAGATATTAGAGATTTAAAATAATAAAGATGTGTCTCTCGGCAGGGGTAGGTAACCGTCTCGCTCGCGCATGCTAATACATGCCGGCCGCCGATGCGTGTGCATTATTAGAGTAATCTGACCACTTGATAGTGTCCAGTGTTGAGTAGGACACGAATGTTAAATAAGTTTGTAAGAATAGCGTTTTTTTGTACTAGACCAGTACAAACATTGCACTTCACCCTGCAGCATAACCCTGAAAATTTTTAAACATACTGCGGAAAAGTTAAAATCAATCTTTGTAATCGATGCGTTTTGGTTTAAATGTGGAGCAGGATTTGGTTTACAAGGTGCTTCTTGGTATTGTGTGACCACTAAGATTGTTAATTAATTCAAAGAAAGGCGGTTCACAATCGTCTAATTTTAAAATTCTAATTCTAATTTGTCTAATTTTTAAAATATTTTAACATAACAATTATGATCCTAACCACAAATACATACTTTAAATTCGTTTCTTTACTCTTTGTATGTCCGGGTAATCGCCTGAGCGGCTAAACTCATTTGGATAGGACTTGCACTATAGAAAAGGTTGTGGAATAACATAATTATAGACTACTTTTTATCATATAATTTCAACGGGGTCGAGATTTTTGCGGGAAAAACTTTGCGATACACTCATTTTTACGCGGGCGAAGCCGCGGGTACAGCTAGTAACGTATAAAGAGAATATTGCAAATGCCAAAAGTTTATAAAGGCGGTCTCTTTCACGCTGAAACAGCTGAACGATTTAAATATTTACTACCGGATAGTTTGCGTCTTGAATTAACACATAGGATACTTGTTATTGAGTTAAATGGTACAGGGAGGAGGGACAAACATGTGTCACATGAAAAACTTATTGAAATAAGTATTCGTACGACATCAAATTCGTATGAATATTAAGGCATGTCTGAAAAGACAATGATTTTATTGCTAGCAATGTTGTATTCTATACATCAAAAAAACCTCGGGGCGTGCCGCTAATTACGTTCATTTAAATAATGGATTTTAATTGTACGTTGCGTGCAATTTGCACACAATCAGCTCGAATGGTTCTCTGAATCATCCAGTAGAAGAATGAGACTGGGTCAGTGGAATACTAAACTTGATGTATGATAACACGAAGGCGTGTCTTTAAAAATGACAAAGTGATTATGATAAAACGCATAAATCGAGGAACTGAAGGTCATGATTTATCAGGGGGAGGAACCAGTGTAGTTTGACCGGAGAGGTACCATCTCCACACCTTTTTCTAGCGTTCTTGCATTCCGGTAGAATTCCGGTAGAGTGTGGTTGCCAGTTCACTTTTAATATGAGGGGACCATCTAGTCATCTTAGTCCTAGTATACATAGTACTAAAAGTAGCAATGATTGACTTCAGATAGAACCCCTTTTCTATATAAGTTGCTTACAGATGTGCGACAGTTACCTACAACTAGCCAGCCAGTCTCTAGCCAGGTAGCCAGGTCTACATACTCATTTGCTGCTAAAAACACTAAATACGCCTACCAATATATTAATATGAGTTTCAATGTATGTTTGGCGATTATTTCGCCGCGAGGAAGAACCGCGATTCAAACGACATTGTATGCGGCTACTTTCACGGCGAGGGCTATTTCATGGAAATTGGATTATTTTCGATAAGTACCTATCTAGATTTCTATAGTTAACAAACATTATTTCACTTCAAATATACCACCACCACATCAAAATGAGGAGTGATAGCCTAATGACTCAGCCTCCAAATCGAGGGTCCGAGGATCGGTGCCCAAACATTAGCTTTTCTA
Organism: Spicauda simplicius; assembly: GCA_949699795.1. NCBI lineage: Eukaryota > Metazoa > Arthropoda > Insecta > Lepidoptera > Hesperiidae > Spicauda > Spicauda simplicius. Next base: position 5,726,143 of record OX453058.1, on the reverse strand, counting down.
AAATGATGTGCGTATTAGAAATTCGAGCAGTGATAGCCTAATGGTTTAAACTTGCCCTCTCAATTGGGAGGTCCGAGGTTCAAACCCAGGCTCGCACCACTGATTTATGTGGGTATAAGAAATTAATTATCACTGCTTTTCGGTGAAGGAAAACATCGTGAGGAAATCTACACACCCCAGAGTTCTTTAAAAAAAAAGTTCTAAACGCTCTCATTCTAAAAGAAGACCCGTGCCCAGCAGTGGGACAATAATGGGTTGACGACGTTGATTAGAAATTTAATTATCACTGCTTTGATTCTTCAAAAATAAAAACTCAAAGCAAGTCAACCAACTCGCACTTGGCCAGCGCGATGAACTCTCGCCTAAAACCGTCATTCTGAGAGAAGACCCGTACCCAGCAGTAGGAAAGCAATAGGTTGACAATACGATACCTATTTGACGATTATCAAAGAGGATACATAAAGCGAACCAATGCGAGTCCCAGCACAAACGCGACACGGCTTAAACAACTGTTGTCGGCACCACGATGAATACTAATCGGTTTAACGGACAAACATTGAATCGATTCATTCAACTAATCCGTGCGTTTGGCTAGAGTTCGAACGAACTTATAGCGATTTTAATATCTATTTAGAGATGGCCAGGTAGGTTTTATACAAGACTAGTTGACCCGGCGAACTTCATTCCGCTTAAAAGTCAAAAATCTAAAATTATCAGTGTTACTCTACTTACACGCTTTCTACACTCATAGTCCCACAGTAGGATTTTCTCCTGTCGTGGGTTCCATGGACATTCACAAAAACGAATACACAAACACCCAGACCCAGAACAAGAATCTAAACTCATCATTCAGATACCTGTCAGGCCGGGAATCGAACCCGGGACCCACTGCGTGTCAGACCGGTATGGTAACCGCTGCGCCACGCAGGTCGTCAAACCTACTATATTCTACTACATTATACATGTGCTATACATAAAAATCTTCCTTTTGAATCACGCTATATATTAAAAAAACAGCATAAAAATCAGTAGTGTAGTTTTATAGATGTAAGCATACATAGGGACAGACAGCGAGAAGCGACTTTGTTTTATACTATGTAGTGATGTATGGACGTTGACACGTTGAATGGAGATGTTAATGAAACAGATATTACAAATTCAACTTATTTATAAATCAGAAACAGATGCTGGAGGCCTTAACACATACCTGCAACTGCATTGACTCAGACAACTTAGAGACATTGCTTCTTACTTGAAAGCGTGAACGTGTCAATTAAGGTACGATTGCTGTTCTACACATATTAGTAATGTAACGAATATTCGTGTTCGTCAATATTTGCATATTTTTAGATATACGCATTCTCGTGAATTGGTGCGAATGTTATGCGAATATTGAATTGCAGTGCTTAGCATAAAAAGTTCGTTAAATCTTTACATATCGACTTCGAACTGCACTTTGTAGAGGAAAAAAATAAAAAAGGTCGCCAAATTTATATCCTCCGGCACTCAAAAACCAAGAGTTGAAAAAAATCAATATTTGTCATGTCATGTCAATGTCAAATAATAACATTCGTTACATCACTAGTACATATAACACAGGTAGGTCAGTTAATAATTATTGTCTGTTTATTTGAAATAGCATTATGCCTATATTACCGAATTAAACTAAAAGAATTTAATATTATTACACATTTATATTCTCTCTCTTATATTACGTACTAATCTAATATCAAGTTTCTACTAGTTGTACTATTTCATAAAACTCTGTCTACCTACTTTATAAAAGTTCTAACAATTTAAAGTTATGCTAAAATTATTTAAACGTTGGATCAGCTGGCCACACATAGGTAGTTTGTTATACACATTACTGAGAAACTGACTTAAATGCAAATAAAGGCCAATCCATACGATAAATTACATACAGCTAAAGTATATTCAGCTAATAATACCATTAACTCTATATTTGAGACAAAATGTGCTATGAGCTCTATACGATCTAAAGTTCACCATTTCACAACGCCGTTCACCGCCTTGAACTTTTAGTGCATCTGACACATTCTAGTTTAATATTAAATGTAACCTAGTTTTAAGTAGACTACCTGTGAACTAAGCTTTTCAAAAACGGCTATTCATGACGGCAATGTAAGGAATTTAATAATTTATACGGCATAATTGTTTCTGTAGGCAACCGATGAAAACAAAATTTATGAATATCTTCATGACGAAAATAGGAACAAAGGAGAATTTAATATTAATTTAGAATATAATGATTTTGTAACAATTTTGAAACCTTGAGGTAAAGTAAAGGAAAATTTTACAAGTATCTGCAATGATACAAAAGAAACGCCCACGTATAAAAAGTATAAAGTAGCCAAGTCAGGACAGATAAAGTTTCTGATGAGTTAAATCAGTATTAAACTTAACTTCAGGACCACTAAAATGAGGGGAGAGAGGGGAGTATTGCGGTAGAACTGGGCGGTAGACATGTGAACGTCAAGGAGCAACACGTAAACATAAATAGATTTATTATACGATTGGAAAGGGAGATAAGCTGTTGTATAACAAAGCAATGATCCAATACTAAACTCAACTTAAGAACAAAAGGGAACAATTGAAGAAGTGCATTGTGCTAGAAATTTAAACACCGTGCATAAGAAAAATAATAAAAAGGCAACTCGTTTTGCATCTCTAATAAAATATATTACCATATAATTATGCTCACTGAAATGAGTATCGTATAAAAATGCTTGTTATTGACGAGGCAAAAGTAGAGCACTATCTCGAACACTTCGCGGAAGAGCCGTGCAACAGCAAATTCAAATCAAATGAATTTTCACATAAATATAAAAGAAGTGAACCGATGCTGATATCAATCTCAGGGGCACTAGAATTAGACGAGATAGGGGAGCGTTGCGAAAGTAAACCGGGACGCCTGACATCAGGGGAGACAGAGGAGATTGCAGAAGTTCGCAGCGTGTTGCTCATACAAATATTACGAATAAATAAACTTTTTATGATAACTCGCATAGCATCTCCAATGTGAGTAGATTATAGATCCCCAATTTCCATATTATTATGAACATTGAAATAAGGATAGTATTAAATTACCCAAGTCAAATGAGTAAAACTTTCCCGTAACGATCGAAGCGGTGAACTAATGCTGAACTCAACCTCAGGGGCACTAGAATTAGAGGAGATAGGGGAGCGTTGCGGAAGTGAACTGGGGCGCCCGACATGCGAACGTTGCGCAAAGAGTGAATTGCGACCGATGTTATTACTAGGTGCAAAGGTTTAGTGAACTTTATACTAAACTAGATGTGGTTGCGTTAAAAAACTGTCACATAACTTAAGATCGTAATCACTTTTGACAGGGTAGATGCATTTTAATGAAACAAGGACTAAATGTCAAATCGTTTAAATTAAATTCGGTATTGGATTTATGCGATTTAACACACACAAAAAGACTTCCAACTTTGTTTTAAACAATTTGTTTTGCAAATATATTTATGCGATGTACAAACACTGGAATCTTTCATTTTTGTCAAACATACTCGTATACATGGATTTTTTACATGGCTTTCCTGGTGGTGTTTTTTTCCATATATTACGATAAAATATAAGTTTTTGGGTGGTTATAGCATGATTTTTAAAATATGTGAATATGCAACAATATTATTGCCGACATAATTTATGACGAATTTCAAATTTTAAACATTAAGTGGGTTAAATATAATAGTTAACCGTATAGAGATGACTTATAAAGCGCATTTTGTCAATATGTTAACATGTTGACAAAATACGCTCCATAGCTATAATGTACAATTTTCCATCCACCCATCAGCCTTTCAAAGTCCACTGCTGGACATAGGCCTCCCCTACAATTTTAGACTAACATAAGCACAGAAATGATGCATTTTAATTTTTAACGAGTTCTCATGTTACAATTAGCTTAGCTATAATTAATTATAATTTCTAACACAATAAGACTTCACTACCACATAATTGTTGTATCTTGTATCGGAGCGTAAAGATCAAAACTACCGTATATGACATAACAGATTAACGTGATGAAAGTACTTACATCAACAAGACACCGCGAACACACCGGAACCATTCCACCCTGCTGGATTATCGCAACAATCCTATCACAGTACCGACTTTTCTTATCTAACGATTCGCACATACAACCTGCAACAAAGGAAACGTTATATTATTACCAAGAACGGAACGAGGTAAAAATGTACATAAAATAGTTGCGTTAAAATGAACATTTATAAAATAGAGAATCGCATCGTTCCAAACCATTTCCAACTTTCACTATTCCATCTAAAAACAAGAATAAAATGAAGGCCTGAAGAAAGTACCGAGCACTAAAAACTAAAGACGCGCTTATGTTTATTTAAACAGGTAACCGCATTATAAACAACATTAAATGATACGGACTAGATTTACATACTATTATTAGAAATGAAATGTCTTTATTTTGTATAGACCTACAGGGGCACTTACAAATTGTCAGTGACACATTTTTTTCTTACACTACTACCGGATCGGAACACGACCTCACCTGAGAAGATCCTATTAGCGGGTTTGTCTTATGTGATATTTTAATATAATAACAATCATGTTTTTTTACATTGTAAGTAGCAGTAGCGATTATATACCAAATATAGATAATAACAAATAAATACAATCTAAATAAAGTAAATCGAACTATATAAATAACAACTTTACTGCAAATGGCTGTTAAATTAGACAACATATTGAAAAAATGAAATAATACATGACAGTTACCATTTCTTATCTTGAAATTGTATTATTTTTACTTTACTCAAGTCTGCGAATAATTTCGCGTTTGATTCATTCATAATACGACTCATACAACAGAAATATAACACCAGTTAAAAGGTAAACGTTACAAACGCGTCTACATCGAGCATAAGTCGAGTTTTCCTGTTAGCAACAACTAAAAGTAGCTTGCAAATAAAAAGTTCGGGCGCGACCGACCACAACCTGCGGTTAATCTTATACGTTACGACTAACAGAGTTGTACTATAGTCATAATAATAACGAAAATAAAGTAAACATTAACTTCCTTAACACAAAGTGGGTATAAGAGATGAAGCAAAATGCAACGAACATTTTTCTTGTTAAAAAGTTAACTTCAATATATTAGTAAGTAAAAATAATGTTATAGAAATATTTAATCAATTTATTTTTTATCACATTGAAGAAGCAAACGAGCATTCAATCCACTGTCCACCAGTCAGTAATGCCACACATGGACATCTGTAAGCAACTTCATATAGAATAAGGTTTCTACCTGAAGTCAATCACAGATGCGTTGCTGCTCCTGAGAACTAAGATGGTCGCCTCAAAAAAAAGTTATCCGGTAACCACACCCTCCCACCGAAACGCACGAATTGCTAAACGCTAGAAAAAATGTACTGTTAATTAGGTACTTGACTGAAGATCGTGAATTATATGTCGAAAATTATAACCAAATACATATTTTAGGATAATAATTTTGTTACAAAACATCAGTAAAAGTAAAAAATCATCCTTTTTATTGCCCATAACTTCATCCCCGAAGATAACCATAATGTATTATGCACCCTACAATAATTATGCAAATTTTCTTCACAAATCTTCGGAGAGAATAAATTCTAACCTTTTTAATATCATGATAAAAATTACCAATACATCAGCTTGGATCGGCTATTTCATATAGACGAAGATCAGTTAAAATCACATAATAATAACATAATGTAGCTGCATATGCATTAAACTAACGATAGCTGCCCTTTCTTAAACTAAACAAGACTGTCTTGTCATACCTTATAGCCTTAGAGGCTTGTAACTTGTAAATACATAAATACCCAACAATTATAGACATACTTACCAATGCGATATAACCGACGTTTATGTATTAAAAAGCCTAAACCTTATTACCAACGGCTGATATCGATCAACTTCACAGCTACTTGGTGTGTATTTTTACGTAATTGTAGTTCTGACATTGACATTGTAAGCCAAGACGTGTTCGAGTGTCATGGTTAGGTAATTATTTCGAACGAGGCTTGTTTTGGCTTTACATAACCAAACGTAAGATAATACCGGCATTACCGCAAAAAACGTAGTCATGACACTGGTGTCAAATGCGGCAAAATATGGTATCTAATTGTGAACAAAAGCGAATATTAATGGAGATTATCAATTGTGAGATTAATGGGTACACAGAATGAGTAGCTTTACTCGATCCTCGAGAGATAGTAAAGAAATTGGTGCCCAAAACTAGACAATTAGTAGTAAGAAGATTAATGAAGGTCACGAGAGGCTATTATAATTGAAGACAGGAACGTATACAAAGATAAAATAAATAAAATTGAATGTACTAATTAATCACAAGAACAAAAATCATAGAAATGTCGGCATTTCAATATTTATTAGTACAAATTAATTCGATGCGCAGAGCGGTTTCACGATAGCGATTTAATTATAATGATTTAGATTGAAAGAGAAGCCATTTATCATTCATATTAGTGAAAAAGATTTACAAAAAACAATCATAGCCAAGAACGCAAAGTAACAACGTCAGAATAAAAATAGGATTATCAGACAAATCTATTTCGCAATTACGTAACTATAAAGCTGAAATGATTCATCAAACCAAATACTGGTTTCGTGGACAAGCATACAATCCCAGTGAAAGTAGAAGCGGTATTGCGATGACTGTGAACAATGATAGCGATATTAGCAACAACGGATGTGAAACAAAGCTACGGCTCGACGCCCATCTCCTATTGTTAACTATGTGAGATAATAACTGCCGGGCTACTTGAATTGATCATGCAACCGAAATAACGAGTGAAAATGGATTCAAAATTAGTTGAAGTGGTTACTACCGTAAGAGTATCTGACTGAAGTAGCAAACGAGCATGCAGTCCACCTGATGGTAAGTGGTCACTGCCGCCCTGCGACATCTGTAACCAACTTCATACAGAACATGGGTTCCATCTGAAGTCAATCACAGATGCGTTGCTACTCCCGAGGACTATGATGGTCGCCTCATGTGAAATTGTGCCGGATATGCCTCATATGAAGTCCATGAAAATATGTGACGAATCAACAGCCACAGAGCAATTACACTAGTGTACTCGGATTCGTTATTGCCACCGTAGTTATTGTTCGATTCCAAGTTAGGAAAAATGTAAGTAACTAAAATTCCTCTACAGGGCTTAGGCAGGTCAAGAATCAAAATAGGGAAGTAATGTGTCAATAGCTGTTAATAATCCAAAAAATATATCTACCTCGTCTAGTCGTCACGCTCTAAAACAAACTATCAGAAATAGGTTCGACTTCGGGACCGTTGTCGAACCGCATTCAATTATGGTAGGTACCTATTTGCAAATGTAGTGACTGGGCATCGTGTACCCCGTAAGATAAATATTACAAGCCCATGGTACTGTTATAACCTAGGCGAAAATCGTCGTGTCAAATAATACCACTAGTAAATCATTAATCACTGGTCAATATAGTTAGTAAATGTGCTTATTTGGCTTACTGCTACGCAAATTCAGCTAGGAGGTGAGGTGTTATTTACAATCCGGCTTACTGACGAACCGTTGATGAATAACCTCTTTCCTTTGGGAAGTCTGATAAAAAACTAGCTAGCTCTGGATGATATTCGTGATTGAATACCGAAATATGAATTAATTATTACTTATTTCTTATGATTCGCGACCTTACCTATAAGTCTTTGTTTTACGTGTCTCTAAACATAACATGACCCAGAGATCCCGAAATAACATCTTGAAAAACTTTTAGGAGCTTTTGCGACATTGCGACGTTAAAATATAGACGATAAGATGTATCAAAATATATTTATTTGAGAACTGACGTCAAACGTTGACATAATGTCTAATTTATTAGAGCGTGACCTGATATACACCCGCCTAATCGTTTATTCTAAGAATTTAAGTTCGGCTTAGTCGCGTACGCTTAAACATCGGTTAATTCGAGATATTAAGATTGTATATAGAAAGACATGTACTTAAATTATTAAATTCGATTTCTCTTCTAAGCTTACATAGGCGAATAAGAATGAATGATTAATGAGCTCACAAAAAATATTATGTAGGTATATCGACCTCACGACACCCTACAAATAAACTCTATAATACAGAAATAGGCTTGACGACAAATGCCTTATTCGAACCACAATCAATTATAATATTTGCAAATATACTGACTAAGCAACGTGTAACTATTAAGATAAACATCACAAGCTTATGTCCTAACACGATTAACTTTTTTTTAAATCTGATTGAAGTAGCAAACGAGCATGCTGTCCACCTGATGGTAAGTGATCACTGCTGCCCATGAACATCAGTAACTAACTAGTAATTAAAATAGAACATGGGTTCTATCTAAATTCAATCACAGATGCGTTGCTACTCCCGAGGACTATGATGGTCGCCTCATATAAAGGTGTGCCGGCAACCACACCCTGCCATCGAATCGCAAAAAAATGTTTCACGCTGGCAATAGATGTATAACTTCATATAACCTTAACCAGAAATAGATTTCCCTTTATCTACAAAATTCCATAGAAATACAGTGTTTAATACCACCAAAAGGCCTCCGCTAAAAAGGATCTCCGCTTCAAAGGCTGAAGAAAATCTTTATTGGGATCTTGCGTAATAATAAGTATTACCTAAACCGTCGCAATTTTATCCAGTTCACAGGACTGTGAAATTGATTCCGTTCTCTCGCCGAACTTTATTACAAACGTATTTACCATTTTCCAGAACCGACTAAGAAATTACAGATATTAAATTTCTACTACTAGTCAGTCAGTGTTGGAGCTCTTATTTGCTTTATAATGCTTATTTATACCTATAATGTTATATTTTCAGTTAACGATATGATGTTTTTATTGGAATAGAAATAAATATACCGATCCTTAAACATTACATTTTATCAATACCTCACCAATTCAAAAACACTTTAGAGAAAAATTTATAGAAATCACCGAACTTTTGCTGCATAACAATCGCACTTATAAGTCATTACTTTAACCATAAAAAGCGTGTGGTCTGAAATAGCCCTATCTACTTATTCCATTAGATTAAGTAAATATTATAAATGGCATGTTTATGTGTTATGGAGTTTCTTTCCCTGCTAAATATCCATAAGAATAAACCATAAACTAAACGCTATAAACTAAAGCTATATTAGGTTAGCGACAGTTAATCTAATTGAGTAAGCTTGCTTAAATTCAGTATTCCTATGTCTATATCTAAATCCAAGACGAACCCATAGGCATTAAAAGCAATCGAGCCCGATATTAAACATTCAGTTCTTGGGCTTCGTTGCAATTGCTACACAGTGGGGAGTGGGAGGTTCTACGCGGTCTGAATAAGAAAAAGCTTTACTCTTGCCAATGAATAAATATAATACAACTCACAGTGACATGCCTATAACCTTCAAAGGAATACGATTATCTTGTTAAACTTAGATAGGTACTAATTATTTTAAAGTGAAGGCGCGTCTTCAACGGACACCTCATAAAATCTTGAAATCCTTCAAGTATTGGGGGCTACAGAGCGAGCCAAAGTAATGTAAATACATACAAACACACGCTCAAAACATCAACGTCCTTCTGACGCAGTCGAACTAAAATGTAATGACTTCGTGAACTAAAAACATAAACTAAATAATTAAGAAGTTTAAATTTATATAAGGCTTTGAAAACCTTACTAGTACCTCGAAAAACCAGTGTTATGAGTTGAGCCTTATTTTTTATTTGTAATGTAAATATTAATAGTCACTAGTGGGATCGCGTATTTAGCGATATTAATTTGTCCTTACCCTCAGCCGATAGGTTAGTATTGAGTTGTCGAGAATCATCTCAAGAAAGATAATCCAAATAATCGCATATAAAAACAATAAAAATGTGACCTTCACTTCTCATTTGCTGTTTATTGCTTTTTTTATATATAATTTAACCTAACGATAAGGCAGACGGGCTATCTGATGGAAAGTAGTCACCGCCGCCTATGGACATTCGCAACACCAGAGATGTCGCCCATGCATCGCCGGCTGTGAAGGAGAGCTCTTTCGCACCTTTCTTGAAGAACCCCATGTCATAGCGCTCCGGGAATATCTCAGGAGGAAGCTCATTCCACAACTTGCACGTCCTTGGCAAAAACGAGCGTGCAAACCGAATCGTGGAGGACCGCCACGAGTCCACTTGGCACTTGGTGTCGATGGAACTTCATCCTTCGGCGAGTGGTGCGGTGAAGAAAAGGTGACGAAGGCACCAGGTCAAAAAGTTCCTCGGAACACTGGCCATTGTAAAGCCGGTAGAACACGCAGAGAGAGCCTATGTCCCTCCGCAGACTTAAGGGTTCTAACCGATCGGTGATCGCTGGGTCGTTGACGATTCGGATCGCACGTTTCTGCACGGAGTCAAGTGGGTTAAGTTGGTATTTGGGCGCCCCTGCCCAGAGATGCGAGCAGTACTCCATGTGGGGTCTCACTTGAGCCTTATAAAGTAGAAAGAGTTGCCCCGCAGTGAAGTACCGCTCGGCCCTGCTCAGGACGCCCAACTTTTTGGATGCCAACTTGGCTTTAACATCCAAATGACTCCGAAACTGCACATCACACGAGATGTCAACGCCCAGGATCCCTACGCTTTTGTCAATGGTGAGAGAGGCCCCTTGGAACTTTGGTGATTTGGTGGTGCTTGTAGTGATTATTCTCCCATCGTAAAAGTTACATATTAAATGTTAATAATATTACAAGTATTACTATCAGTATCAGACCACTGTTCGACATAGGCCCGCACAAGGCGCGCTACTGACCCCGAGACAAATATTTAAAAACATTCATTAACCGATTTCCGAAATTAAAGAGGTTTACTATACGTATTTTTTATTATTTAAATCAATCGATAGGTCGTCCGCGGTGAACCGTAGACCGATAAATAACATGACAGAGGCCAGTGCAAACAGTAGGCAACGATTTGCGTTTGCGCGTAATCTGTGAGAGCACGCCTCGCTTCCGTCGTAACACTCGGTAACGGACACCCAATGCGATAAACGTTGCGGTGTAATTCAAAAGAGACAGCGAGAGAATAATATACATGTTTATTATCCGACTGCTTAAGAACGAGAGTAATGTTTTTCGGGTCATGTATGTCAATGAATTTGCCACGCGCTACAGACGAAACAGCTTGACGGATTTATCATTTGACAAATCATAAAACGACTCAGTTAATAGTGACATAGGTTAAATAATTATTAAATTTGGCGCTTACGGTCAGAGAAAAAAGGGAGGGGGGTTCATTATCAGAACAATATGGGTGGCAATACCATAATCGTCATAATTATACTCAACAAAAAACTGGCAAAACTATTGATAATTCAACAACAGCGAAACTACTACCGCAGCTAATTGTGCTTACGGTTTACGGTTTACGGTTTCTACACTCATAGCCCCACAGTAGGATTTTCTCCTGTGTCGTGGGTACCATGGACACACACAAGACGAATACACAAACACCCAGACCCAGAACAGGAATATAAACTCATCATTCAGATACCTGTCTGGCCGGGAATCGAACCCGGGACCCATTGCGCGTCAGGCCGGTATGGTAACCGCTCCGCCACGCGGGTCGTCACGCGTGACATCAGTATGACAGCGTTTCAACATTTTGGTGTAGTAAATCGGATCATGTCACTTTAATAGCTTTCACAGTCACGTTGCACTCCTAGCAACACTACTACGAACTACTGTAACTAATAATGATCTTGACGAGCGTCAACGGCATAATAATAACACATTAACACGTCACAAAGTCCGTGCTTATTTGGTTATATAAGACAAAATAAAAACTAAAGACATTTCCCTTAATTTTCGATGACTTTATAGCACTATCCGTATATTTTATACAGCACTATTCAATTCTTCACCAATAATCCTGAGGAATATTATATAGGTATATAATTAGGAAAATCATACTTCAGTAACGCTAGATTCATATAATATCATATCCTATAATTAATATTGATATACGCCTATTCGATCATAACTTGTGCGCATTCCGTGGAATCGGTTGCCATCCGCTGATGACTTCACGTCGTGCATGACAAACAGCGCACGCGCATACCGAAACTAGCAATACTGTTGATGATTCGATCTAAGTTTCCACACTTTATGAATACTAACTTACGTAAACAACACCGCATTCTACTTTGAAAGTGGTAAGGGATACAAAGAGAAGCGTTTCAACTTAGTTAACTCCTGTTTCTAGCGTGAAACATTTCTTGCGTTTCGATAGAAGGGTGTGGTTGCCGGCACACTTTCATGAGGCGACTATCATAGTCCTCGAGAGTAGCTATGCATATGTGATTGCGGCAGTGACCATTTAACATCAGGTGGACTGCATGCTCGGTTGCTACTTCAGTCAGATATAAAAAAGTCCTATACAGCAATACGTCCGTGGTCGATCTCACATAGAACTTTGATGTTATCTAGGATTGATTATTATAGATGTCCGCCACTTTACATCTATTGGACTACATGGTCGTTTTCTACTTCCATATTACAAATATTAATAAAGATTGTGATTTCCTGTATCCTACAATGACACATTTAGGCCCTACACATAAAATTTAGATCTCGCGAATTGTAAACTCCATCTGTGCGACAGTTGTGCGTCCTAGTTCGCTGGGTCACTTGAGTATTCGAGTTTAAAGCCTTTACTTACGAAGTGAAAAAAATATTATAAACGGATACAAATATTATACGTAAATGTCCTCTCGGGACAATATATGTATACTAGCGATATAACTACTGTTATTATTTAAACATTCGCACATGCGAATATTGCTCACCGATATTTACGAATGCGAATGTTTCTTTTTTTCAGTTCTCAATGTCTCTACATGTTCTCAATGTAGAGGGCCGGAGGATCTATCTTTGGCTTCCGTTTTTTGGTCATCACACTGCAATTCAATTTCATTTTGGATAGATTTGGCGACCTTTTTTTGCAAAACATTGCAATTCAATAGTCGCAAAACATTCGCACCAATTCTTGCGGATGCGACATGCGAATATTCGCGAATGCCAATGCGAATATTCGTTACATCACTAATGGTACAATACATAAACTGATTTGTCTAAAAGCAAAACCGCCTCTTTGCAGAAATAATTTTAGGCAAAAAGGCGGTTTTGCTTTTAGACAACTTAGAATTTAGTAAATTGTACCTGTAACACTGGTCTAGAACCTAGTATCGGGCCCTTGCGACTCTTACTTATATGTGAATATGTTTATATCAATTTTTTTTTCTCCCTAGGCGACATTTATGAATTAACCAGTAATTTAAGAGGAATAATTACTATACCTTCAGTTCACAGGTCTTATAAGACATTCCAGTATTGACCAGATTATTTTTTGTGATACCGAAATATCAAAATGACATGCGATCCACGTAATGTAAAAGGGGTCATGGACCTCAATGATACTAATAATCGAATTCCGATATTGTTAATGATTAAGTTATCATGTACCTATTTACTCGATATTTTTTTTTTCTTTTTGCATTGTTTATAAGCATTTGGTTACTAATCAATCGTTTTTATTAATCCTAAGATAAACAAGTGAAAAAAGGTCTATTACTATCTGTATATTTTGTCAGCATAAGCAATAAAACTTACCAAATTGTAATGAAATACTCCTTCACACTAAAGTAATCTCAATACTTAACATTCCCACGTTTTAATGAATACCAGAGAAAGTGAATCAAGAATACCTTTCATTTATATAACACTGTAAAAAGTGAGAGTGTACAGATTTTGTTACAGAATTACGTGTTACTTAACATATGCTTAGCAAATAATGACTTTTCATAATTCACACTTCAGTGTTTATTATTTAAACTTTATACTTATGTATCTCATCATATTGAATTATTTCAATATGATCAGAGATATATTGTACAAGATGAACCCCGCAGCTTCGCCCGCGTTAAAAAAATCGATGTATCTGTCTATCTGTCCCATGGGAATAAGGTATTTTCCCACGGTAAAAAGTCTATGTTAATCCAGAGTGTCAGCTGACGTCCTACCAAATTTTATGAAAATCGCTACAGCCGTTTAGACGTGAAGAAGTAACAAACATACACACTCACAACCTTTCGCCTCTATAATATTAGTATGAAGTATGTCTAGTTGACCCGGCGAACTAAAAGTAAAAAATCTAAAATTATCAGTGGTCGTCCACTATATTATGCACTTATTATACATAAAAACCTTCCTCTTGAATCACTCTATCTATAAAAAAACTGCATCAAAATCTGTAATGTAGTTTGAAAGATTTAAGCATACAGACCTCAGAGACAACTTTGTTTTATGCTATGTAGTGAAGTGATGAGGTTTTAACCCATAGGAGATGAATATTTCAAAAGCTTTCATAATGTGCAACTTCTTTATTGAGTTACTGTATATGATTTTATACCAGTTTTGTTATTATTTATTATTTACCAATTTTGTTATTATCATGTAGTCATCTTTTTAAACACATTAAACTAAGGTTAAAAAGGTGAACTTACTGTCTAATGGCATTCTCTGCCATTATCATTTTTTAACAAAAAAACTAATAGCATACACTGAATGACGACTTTAGGTAGAATTTGTAGTACAGTTTGTATTACTATAAAATATATTTAACATAATGAATTGAGAATAACCATAGTACCTAAATAAGGAATGAAATTATCACAATGTTATAGAGATAAAATTATTGATTGATAAATCAAATGGTGAACGCAGCTCACTAACCAGTAAGATTGGAATCAATCAGATATTCCACAGTGTGATAAAACACTTAGTAACAAATCATTACTATGTTGTTACTAACAATACTGCTATAAGGTTGACAAAGTGGGCATTTATACTTAATCATTGTTTTTTAGTATTAATTATATTCGAGTAACTAAATTCCAAGAATAGAATAGGTTGTTAAGGGAGTTTACATTATATGGCTATCAAAATTTGGATTTACAAGTAAGATTTTAGAGCATTGCTTATTTCTCTGCATCAGAAAGCTGTAGGCTATAAGTGCTTCTCAAATAATTTCACAGATAACTGTGACACCCAATACTCTTTGGAAATTGCACAATTATCTTATCTTAGTAATCCTACTAATATTATAAATGCGAAAGTTTGTGAGGATGTATGTGTGTTTGTTATTCTTTCACGCAAAAACTACTGAACGGATTTGGTTGAAACTTTACAGTAGTATAGGTTATTCATCAGAATAACACATGGACTATAATTTATATAGATTTTTTTGTAATAAGGTTATACTATAACGAGAAATATCAGATTAGTCGCAAAAAAAGTTGTCCTCTGAGAGCTATTTTCGCGTACGCTGCCTAAACCGTTGGAGATATCCAAATATAATGTACCGTGGGATTGTTTGGCTCACATAGATCTAAATAAAAGTCCGCGACAGCATATATCTATATTTTATGTATAACCCACAATAACTCTTTTTATACTTTAAAAATTAAAAAAATATGAAGTTGATGTTTCCATGGATTTTATACAAACTAAATATTAATCCTTATCAAAATAAATGATTTCAAAAAATCAAGCATCTAATACAGATTAAATTTACTTTTTACACCATGTAAATTGGATAAGTAGTTTAGAAGATATTACGAGTATAACATATTGCGTACTCAATTGATTGACCGGCAGTACGCGCCGTGCGCCGCCGCCGTATACAACGAAGTTCTATGAAATTAATATTTAAATGGTTATAAATCACGGAGCAAAATGGGAAAGGTCGATGTGAATGACGTCCCTGTAGTTCCGGGATCAGAATAAGGCTACGGTATCCCCTGTCTGTGGTAAGAGGCGACTAAAAGGGGGCTTCCGGGGTTGCGGGCGGCTAGACTGGGAGCTCGAAACACCCAGTCAGCAATTTCGGGAAAGATGTCAGCATGTGTGGTCGCATGCTGTCGTGAGAGCCAGGATGCAAGGAGCTTGAACAGTCCAGCCAGGCGATCCCGGGAAGGATGGTGGTATACGTGTGGTCGCATATCGTGGTAAAGACTAGATGGAGTGGTGGCCCCAGCCGCTCTCTTGGGAGGAGCCCGATGGGGCAATGCACTCAGAGGACTTCAGTTGCGTTCCTTTGAAGATCCCGGAGTCCTGGTTTGATAAGAATCTCACATAACCCTGCGTCGCTCCCACGGCGTATGGTACCTTTTGAAGGTTTGAGAAAGAAGGATGAAACAGTGCAAAATGTTAGATATGTCATTCAATCGTCATTGACCTTTTAATGTTACACAACTCGGCACATATGTCAGATTAGCAGTAGTTTAGGTCGTAGTTGACCACGCTAGCCAACTGCGCGTTGGTAACCGTCACGCGTTTTGGGACCCTTTCTTAAAACTTTTAATTTCAGAATAAGTATTAATATCCGTTGCCGACAAAACGAATTCAAATTAATATATATGCCTGTGATCTGAAATTTGAACACACAGATTTAGGAAGTAGGGCAAGGGTTCAATCTGAAGTCAATCACAGATGCGTTGCTACTCTCGAGGACTTTGATGATCGCCTCATATAAAAGCGAGCCGGCAGCCACACCCTTCTAAAGAAACACAAGAACTGCTTCACGGTAGAAATAGGTGCGGCGGTGATAACTCCCTGGTTGAACCATTGCTCTACCACCTTGCAAACTTTATGTGGCAGACTAAATTCCACGCGAGCGAAGCCGCGGGCAAAAGCTAGTATTCTATAAATGTTACAGTTCAATTGCTCGTTAGATCTAAATGAAATTTTACACTGAAATATAAAAAAAAAATTAAGTGTTAAATACCACATAAGAACTTAGGTTTATCGCAGAAAAACTAATGCTTCATATAAGATAGTGTATACATTATATTAGTGTTAGTTTTAAAGAACACAAAACTGCAACTGTAGCATTTTTTTTAAGTATTGATATGTTCAAATACAGCACATAATCAAGATTATGACAGCAAAATTTAACAGAAAAATGTGTACAAGAGATTACCAGTCACATAGTACATGAGTCAGGATGTGAGGAAAAGGCACTCGGCAATTGAAGTTACAATAAGTTTAATTGACATCAATTCTCGCATCACTGACCTCAGCATTGATTGATAATTGGTAAGATAACTTCATAATTGATGTACACTGAACATTCCTTTCATGTTGCCAATGGGGCCTAAAATACACATATTGTACTATTTAATTAGCTGCTTCTCTAAATGTAAAAAATGTAACTGGCCAACATGTAAAGATTTTATAAACATTTAAATAATTAGTAGGATAGAGTGTTTTATTATTTGTGGTTTAAGAGTACTTATTATGATAACATTTGCTGTTTAAACCAATGGCGTTCAACCACAGGGGTACAACAGTGACACCTATTTATGAAGTAAAGAAATTTATGCATTTCTTTGGATAGATGTAGATGGGTGCTGACTTAAATAGGAGGCAACAATCTCAAGAGTGACAATGAATCATCATTGAATTCATGTAGGTACAATCTTTTCAATGTGGATTAGTTGCATACATACATGGGTGTGATTGACCACTTTCTATATAAGGAATGGCAATTTAAATTCTTGACCATCAAACTACTGGGTAACCTCATGGAAAGTTTACTTAGAAAATTAAAAAAGGAATTACCACGAATGAATTAATGGTTTTTAATTCGTTGTCAACCCATTATTATTCCACTGCTGGGCACGGGACTTCTCTCGGAATGAGACAGTTATAGGCCATAGTCCACCACGCTGGCCAATTGCGATTCGTGGAAATGGTGGTTTTAATTACAAGTTTTTAAATATTATAGGACTTATATTTTCTTTATATATATTCATTTATGTCCACCAATTCGCACTTGGCCAGCGCGGTGGACTATGGCCTAAACTCTCTGATTCTGAGAGAAGACCCGTGCCCAGCAGTGGGACAGTAATGGGTTGACGATGATTCATTTATAGGAAAAAGACAAAATATAAATACACATATAATTGTTTTTGCTACCTGTTATTCCTTCTTATGTATTAAATTGACAATTGTGCATCACTAACATTGCAAAACATAGGTACTTCAAAACTTTATTAAAAGAGCAAAAAAGACAATGCAGACATCAATTTATGCTAATCATAACTGCCTTGAAACCAAAATTATATAATAAAGCTGTTTCTTATTTAAGTACATAGTAATACTTAGTATGAATTAGCACAGAACAGAATATCTTTGTCACTCTTTGAAGAGTTGACTCTTGGGTCAAATCTGAGAGCATTTATTTTTCATAACAGGAAAACTATTCTTTGAGTGTAAAAGCTTAAAATAACTTTAAAAAGCCAGGTGGATTTATTGTCGCCTAGTTTTTTGTATATTATTCGTGCATTACATTACTTGCTAAAAATATATATCATTTGGTGTATATCCCATGTATGATTTTTTTCGGCCAAATTTTTGCACAAGTTTTTGTATATAACTTTCATGTTTGAAAGTTTTGGCGGTTGTTTCTAAAGTAGTGTGCAATACAATCAAAAAACATTAAGACTTCAATAATTTAAAATTATTTCAGTCTGTTAATACGTTAGTTGAATGTAAAATCATGAATCATCCGGCTGAACCAGACTTGCGTTACTAAGAAACCACAAACAAGTTGTAAATAATTAACAACTACAAGATTCCAACAAGGTTACGGCACCCTTATGAAAATTAAATCATAAATATTTTTTAAAATATCGTAGTTGCAACAAACATTACGTCGTGATGACACTAGCTGAAAGGCGGAGCCGCTCAAATCGTCAGCAGCTAGCTTGGGCGATGGCGGTCAAATAACGGCCGATGTGACGGCAGCCATTCAAAATATCGAATCATGTCTCACCACTTGACTATTTTACATCATAACGCTGATTGCACAATTAGCGTAAAATATAAAGGAAAACTTACCACATGACAACGATTGCTACAATTTCTACAACCACCATTCACTCACATCACAAAACATTCCACATCCACGATTGACACAAAGTCACAAATCACGGTGATCACAGTCACACAAGGACGGACACACTAGCGCCACGTGTTTGAAAGAATTGAACAATCTACAACCTGAAGTTGTAGCTTTTGCAAGTGTGACCAATGTACGAAAAAATAAAAACGGATACTTTGTCTAGAAATCATTATTAGTAAAAGGGTAATCTGAAGTTTATGGATTACTATATGTTTTCTATAGATTACATAATTATTATCAAATCCTCTTTTCATCACCCTCAATCTTTTTGTCGAATAATAAGACCAAGTAATAAAATTAATTATGTAAGTTACATCTATACAGTGTGCATCAACCCATTATTGGCCCACTGCTGGGCACGGGTCTTCTCCCAGAATGAGAGAGTTTAGGCCATAGTCCACCGCGCTGGCCAAGTGCGAATTGGTGGATCTATACAGTACAGTACAAAATCAAGACATTTATTTAATATTATTTCATATATGAAACAAAAATCTGCTAGTTAGTAATATTTTTTTAATTACCTCAATAATTGTCATAATATATAAAGAGGGTTGTATATTATAATTTTGGTAGCAAGTTAACCATGACAGTAAATACAGTTGGGCTGAAAAGTATTACGTCAGGGATAGAAAAACTATACCTACTAAAAAAACTGACAGACGTCGTCAAAATCAGTGTCAATGTCAAAATTTTGGTTATATATTGAGCTAAAAAAGTTTGAAATATTTTGTTAAAATGCTAGCTCGACAATGTTTAAATATAACAAATTCTACGAGAGCATTGTTATTCAAAAAGTTTTTGATAAAACAGCGCGTAACTGCTATACCGGCGCTGTGTCAATGCAATGTTCAAATCAGGTTATGTTATGATCATATTTGTTGTTAATAAAAAACTTATGTTATCAATGAATTATAAAACGATAATCAAAAATCTTATAATACACATCTTATTTGACATCACAGAGCAGTGATAGCCTTAGTGGTTGAAACTTGCCCTGTCAATCGGGAGGTCCGAGATTCAAACTCAGGCACGCACTACTGATTTATATGCGTATTTGAAATTAATTATCACTGCTTTTCGGTGAAAGAAAACATCGTGAGGAAACCTGCACACCCGAGAGTTCTTTACAAAAAGTTTTCGGAGGTGTATGAAGTCCACCAATTCGCACTTAGCCAGCGCTGTGGACTATGGCCTAAAACTCGCATTCCCTCTCACTCAATAAATAAATAAATAAAATTCCGAGAGAAGACCCATGCCCAGCAGTAAGACAATAATAAGTTGACGATACATCTTATTTGACAACTGATTTACAGCAGTGAAAAAAAACTATCACTATCTTTGTACTTTAGATAATGTTATTCTATATATACATTGTGCATATATTAAAATATAAAGAGGTGTTGAGTACACCTTGCTATTTTTTACGCTCCATTTTTTTTGTGCACCTGAGGTTGTGCCTTTGGATGTGGTTGTGGTTTTTAACTAGGTAATTTACTGTAGTAGCATCCAAGATCCTTTGCTTCATCTATTGGGATACCTTATTTGAAATCCTCCCATTGTATGGTAGGATTCTGACCATTCCATACATTTTTGGATTATCTTTTTATGCTATTGCAACTTTGAATATACTTCCAGATCAATCAGAACACGTAGTATCAAAAGCTCAAACAGCTCTTTGAGCGGTGAAATCCATGTATCATCAGGGCCTTCCAAAACCCAGCAACCGAAGCCTACTAACTTGTCTCCTGAGGACTTACTAGAGAAACTAGTAACTGGCATGTTGAC
Source organism: Spicauda simplicius (assembly GCA_949699795.1). NCBI lineage: Eukaryota > Metazoa > Arthropoda > Insecta > Lepidoptera > Hesperiidae > Spicauda > Spicauda simplicius. Next base: position 5,705,277 of record OX453058.1, on the reverse strand, counting down.
AGACACTTATCAGAAAAATAGAGTGTATAAGAATGATTTCTTGCGAGTTTTGGCTAAGGTGCAGGAACTGAATTATTCCACTAAAAAGCAAGGGTTGTTCCTCATATCATGCTGTACCGAATTCTTGGTGGATGAAGCTCCAGCGTCCAGGATGGCGCTTGTTGAACAGGTGTGGAGTGCAATTAAGTGAGTTAATCTATTATCGTAAATAGGATTTAGGTACAGTCTAAGCTCTGTATTTGTAGGCGGTATGTTCCATCCATATACCACAAATATAGAGACTATAAATGATCAGCAGTGTGCAAAGATAGCTAACACTAAAACAAGTCATCAAGTATTTTTCTTGCACACATTTATGAGTAAGGAAATTTTTTGCTGCATATACAAGAAAATGGTCACATTTTTTACCCATAAATACTGAAAATGCCAATGTGGTATGATGAATCTGATGATGGTCTTATCCCCCTTCTTATAAAAAAGGGCAAAGTCCTTTTCTATTACAATCAATTTTGACTGTACTCTTTTTACAGGCCACACACAGAGTTTGATGTGGATCATTACAATGAATTGCTAAAAGTGTATATAGCTAATAACAGAAGCTTCACCGTAAGCAAATTCATTCAACAAATGGGTGCAGTTAAACCAAATGCCATGACTTTTGAGCTGATATTAAGAGCCCTAGGAGAGGTATGTAAATGCTTTGTAATATCTCCAACACTGCATTCTTTATTATGAAATGCAACTCTGTCTATGGTATGATTATTTATCAAAAACTGTAATGTTGCTGGTCAGTTTGGTAATGAGAAAATTCATGTTACTTAAACAGGCAAAGGCCCAGTATAATAAAACTATTTACTCAAAAAACCCTTTTCCTCATCTACATAACATTTATAAAAAATGGCTTCTCTCGTCTTCTGTTTATTTATTTTTTCTTATATTGATTTACAAAACAGTTACTTACGTATTGTAGAATTAAATAATATTACAAATCAAATTTGAGTAAATGGAATCAAAATAACATTTTTTATAGGTAGGAGACATAAACCAAGCCACTGAAGCTTTGTCGAACATGAAAGCTTTAGGATTCCCTGCAACAGAGAGTGTATTTAATTCTCTTATCATCTGTCAAGCAAAAGCAGGGTAAGTTATAAAATTTAACAATATGCCACTGCTTTGTATCAATATGTATACAATTCAAAATTCATCAATTTTAAGTTAGAAATACTATGTATATGTAATGTATATAACAATAATAAAACAGTATCTTTAAGTTAAATAAAAATTGTAACTTTGTTGGTCTAATTCTCTTATGTTAAAACCTTTTAATTTGTAACTGACTTCAAAAAGGAGGTGGTTCTCAATTTGGCCGGTATATATATATTTTTTTAATTATGTACACGAACTACTCCGCCATTAGTGGACCAATTATATATTTATTTTTTATTTATTCAAAAGCTAAAAACAAAATGCATTGTTTAATTTTTACTTGGCTCTCTTGCAAAATTAATATTTTTGTGTTGTATCATTATTCATTTGAAGCAGTAAAATATTCTTTGAATATAAAATATATTTCAACTTATATTAATTTGCTTTTACTTATTACAAATATTGTTTACTTTTTACCAATGAAAACATAATCTGTACAATATTTTAAAACTTAAGACTAGTATTATCGCGGAATTGATACATTATAATACTTAACAGGTACTCACAATATGCGGTTTATGAAGTCTTATAGAATTCTTTTTGCCGATATTTCGACCCAGTTGCATGGATCGTGGTCACGGCCATATGCATGGTCTATATGCATGCCACTGGAATGGTCTATAAGATATTATGTGGTCTATAAGAATTCATAAACCGCATATTGTGAGTACCCGTTAAGTATTATAATTTTAAAACTTTTCATATATATATTTGCAGAAATTTGGACAGTGTTAAAGAAGTTCTCTCTATGATGAAAGCCTTAAAAGTGCCCTATTCTATTGATACATACACAGATGTAGCTAGAGCGTATGCTTGGCATAAAAAACACGATCTACTATTAGAAGAAATGAAGAAAGCTGTGAGAAATGGGCTGCAATTCAATGAGAAGAATGTTATGGAGATTGTAAAGACTTTAGCTTTGATTGGAGAATATAGCCCTATTCCTAAGGTAAATGTATCAGTTACTAAATTCTACATAAATAATCAGTATGTTTTTATGTGATTGAAATAGCGAGCAAGCTTACTGTCTGTCTGATTTAAGGTGGTCACTATCACTGATGAACATCTGTAACAAAGTTTATATAGAACTGGGGTTCCATTTGACATCAAGCACTGTTGCATCACCATTTCTTTGGACTAAGATCCTGAAAAAAAAACTCATATGTGTATATAAGTCGGTTCACTGATCCTGTCAAAATTTAACTAATATTATCAATATGAAATTTCGTGCAGATGTATGTGTGTTTGTTACTCTTTCACGCAAAATCTACTGGTTGCATTTTAATGAAATTTGGCACACGCATATTTAATTAACTGGATTAATCTAAAGAATACTCTTCACGGTAGACGCGAAGCCGCGGGAATTTGACGACCCGCGTGGCTCAGCGGTTACCGTACCGGTCTGACACGCAATGGGTCCCGGGTTCGATTCCCGGCCAGACAGGTATCTGATTGATGAGTTTAGATTCTTGTTCTGGGTCTGGGTGTTTGTGTATTCGTCTTTATGTGTGTTCATGGCACCCACGACACAGGAGAAAATCCTACTGTAGGGCTATGAGTGTAGAAAGCGTTTTAAGTTTTTTTTTTCCTTTTAACTCAGTATATCATATATCAAAACTCTTTTATAGGTACTGAAATACCTTCCAGAAGAAATTTTGACAACACCGTCAATCTCGCCATACATGCAAAGTGTGGCGACATTGCTAGTGTTTCAAAACCACCCAATGGTTGCTTTGGAGGTTTACAAATGTTTACCGTTGCCTTCATTTGGACCAAAGGATGACCAAGGATTGCACGGACGGAGTCTGGTCAGGGACTGTGTTAAAGCCTCTTTGGTAAGAAGTACAAGTTACATACATCTCTATTTGTCAGAAAATCTTGTATTTTGTTAAAAATTTTTTAGAAAATATCTTTAGCGTGAAGCATGTCTTGCGTTTTGATAAAAGGGTGCGGTCGCCTCATATAAAAGTGTGTCGGGAACCGCACCCTTTCATCGAAACTCAAGAAATGCTTCACGCTAGAAATAGTTGTGGCGGTGGTACTTCCCCGGTCGAACCACACTGGTTTTACCACCTTCACTAACTGCTGTTTTGTAAGATAACTTATCTTGTACCTGGCTGAAACTACTTTCAACTCATTAGAATAGTTTTACAATACTTATGTGTTCTTTTATGGAACATTATTTTTACAAAAAACCTACTTTTTATCATAGGTTTACAGAAAAATCTTTTTGAGAAATAAGCAGTGCGCTTGTAGAGTAATATTTCTATATTTATTATATATGCTCTTTGTTTTGTATTTTTATTGTGAGTGCTTAAATGTTATTATACATTAAGTAAATAAATGTACGACGCGACAGTTTAAAACTATTTCCTACTAAAATTTCTAAAAAGTCACATGTTTCAAAAATTAAAATTAGGTTACAAACCCCTTATGTTTCAAGTAAATTCGTATTCGCTATTCAAAAATTAAAATATCCTATGCTTTATTTCCCAGCCCTCCAGTGTAATAGCCCTCATAGCGCAAGAGATGATGTCGTCAGGTAGGAATCCGATAGCGTTGCACAACGCCTCCGAAGCGGCTCTGCAGCAGGGCAAAGTTCCCCTGGCCTTGGATTTGTTCACACGTATGAAGCAGATGGGACTCCCGTTGAGGCCTCACTACTTCTGGCCTATACTTCTGCACACGTCGAGGACTTATGGGGAAAAAGGTTGGTTTTTATGTTTCTGTGTGTAGGTTTTAATTAAGGCTATGTTATGTATCCAAAAGGTGTGTTGCTTTTTTGTGTTTCTGTCTAGAAGTTTTAATTGAACTATCTTATAATATCCATGGTGTTTGAGAGTTTTGTTGTTATGTTCTTTTGTTCACGGTTATGAATATATTTTTATCGACAATAAATAAAATTAAGATCCATATAATAAATGTAGCTCGATAACTAATAAAATAATATAGATTGTCTCATATCCAATTCCTAGACAAATAGATGCTTTGTAATGAAATAAATTATAGTCCGTTCAGTACTGTAAGTTGCAAGTATTTTTTAGTAAGAACATCAATGACTACATAAATAATATTGTTACTGAACATAATATACCTACCCATCAATATTATCTTAAAAAAATATGAAACATATAAATTTTAAATTAATTTAATATTACTCATTTATTTATTATTTTAATTTATAACGGCCCGCGTGGCGGAGCGGTTGCCATATCGGTCTGACGCGCAATAGGTTGCGGGATCGTTTCCCGGCCAGACAGGTATCTGAATGAAGAATTTAGATTCATAATCTAGGTCTGGGTGTTTGTGTATTCGCCTTGTGTGTGTCCATGGTACCCACGATACAGGAGAATGTCCTAGTGTGTGGCTATGAGTGTAGGAAGGATATATTTTTTATTCCGTAATAATCTATTTGTTTTCTCTTTTACGCAAATACTAATCGGATTTCGCAAAAATTTGGCACACACAGAGTTTGCGACGTAGTAAACCATAAGATGCTCATTACCGTGGTCGCGGGAATAACCTAATGATACATAAAAATATAACATTGCAGGCATAATGAACACACTAACAACAATGGTAACGATGGACGTGAAGCCGGACTACGAGACGATACTGAACTACACACTGCCGTACGTGAGCTTCACGTCCCCGCAGAACCTGATGAAGAAGTTCCTGGAGACGGGGCTCACTGCTACGACCGTGTTGACGCCCATGATGGAGATGCTGTTGAACACTGGCCAAGTTAGGGCTGCCAGTGAGATATGTGAGATTGATATTATTATTCTTTTTATTTTTGTATTATTACATAAATAAAACAAACCCGCTTCTCGCTGTCTGTCCCTATGTATGCTTAGAACTTTAAAACTACACTAAGGGTTTTAATCCCGTTTTTTTAATAGAGTGATTCAAGTGGAAGGTTTGTATGTATAATAATGTATTACAATTAATATAAAAAACAAACAACAACAATAGTATAAAACAAAGTCGCTTCGCGCTGTCCCTATGTATGCTTAGATCCTTAAAACTACGCTACGGATTTTAGTGCAATGCGGAGTTCAAGCCAGAAAGCCACAGTTGCTATGTAAATAAACAGGATAACAGTGATTGAAATTAAATTAAATTAAGATGAGAAAAGTACCCTTAAGAGAAAAGATACGACTATATAAAATGTTTTTTTTTTTACAAAGTCATAATTATTTATTATAGGATAATGTGATGGTTAAATTCTTTGATTTTAAACGTAGAACGTTAATTTTAGTAAGAACTATGAGGTTATTAATTTATTACACGATATGCAGTTATCAATTTATTTATTGCTTATATTTCTACAATAAACAAATTAAAAACCGCGAATAGCAAGCACCTGGTACGTATAAAAAAACGTTATCGTTAAACGGGATTTAAAGAAATTATTATTTTCAGGTGAATTATTCCCGGGGAAAGTGGACGCGGAGAAGTTGCTCAATCCTCTGCTGAGGGGTTACTTGACGAACTCCGACGTGAAGTCGACGGTGCATATATTGGAGGACATGACGAGCAAGGCAACGGAGCAGAAGGACTGGGTGGGAAGGTTCCTGTGCAATTTCATGCGACATAACAAGGTCAAGGTGGATCTGTCGGATTTTATTAATTTGGTTAAGGTGGGTGGATTTTATTATAGTCATTAAAATACTGCTGATTACTACTGTGGCGGGTGTAGTGTAGTATAAGTCGTGATAGTAGTAGTGTGTTTATATTTTTTCCTCCACTGTCAAAGAAAGTAGTTAATTTCTAAAAAGTATTTTTATGGAGGAGTTTAATCTTACCTTGTTTTGGTTAGAATAGTGTGATAAGGCAGAGGTCACCTTGAGATACGACTTTAGTCTTATTCGGAACTGTATAAAGGTCTATAGACGCTATAGATTTATTTATTATTTATTAAGGATCGCAAACGAAAGTACACATCACTGAGATTGTATAACAAGGGAAAAATAACATATCAACAAAGTGCATTTCCAATTATAGACAACCACAACTAACACTAAATAAGTCAAAACAATTGTATAAAAGTTTTAAAAGTGATTGGTTAAATACATTACGACGTAAAACAAAATATGATTATGTCTCAACAAAGTTCATAATTTAAACAAAAAAACTAATACATTACCCGGTAAAAATGTTAAATGAAGGCAATGGATAAGAAATTGTTTGAGATACTCAAAATATTAGAGGTCTGATAATTACATTACATATATACATATAATCGGGGAAACTGTATGTCACTATGAACTGGAAATTTACAAAAATAAATGAGGTAAGTACACACACGTTGCAGGTCAATGAATGAACGACATTTTGAGGAACTAGAACGACCAGAACCTAAATTGATGATGATAGTAGAAGAATAAACTAACTTACAACGATATATTTCAGATTTTAGCGACCAAAAATATTAAAATATCAACAGCGGCGACAGATTACTGCATGACGTTGCTTGGAGACAATCATTCTCAGGAAACGGTGGATACGTTCAGAGACTGCCTCGTGGCGATCACTGATGAGAGGCTGGTTGATGAAGGGGATGTGTTTGCGCAACATTTACCGCATCCGGTGAGTGTAATATACATTTTTTTAAAGCTTTCTCCATTACTTTCTAAAGGTAACGCTCGGTCTTAATTAAGACACTGGGATATGTGGGATTTTTACCGAAATAAGTGGTTTATACTATGTTATGGATGCCATGGACATATACAAAGACGAATAGATAAACGGACCCAGAAGAGAAATGTAAATTCATTATTTATATACTATTCAGGTAGAACCAGTGTAGTTCAACCGGGGAAGTTCCACCGCCCCACCTATTTCTAGCGTGAAGCATTTCTTGCGTTTCGATAGAAGGGTGTGGTTGCCGGCACACTTTTATATAAGGCAATCATCATAGTTCTCGGGAGTAGCGACGCATCTCTGACTGACTTTAAATAGCACCAATGTTCTATATGAAGTTGCTTACATGTGTCCATGGGCGGCTGTCACTACTTACCATCAGGTGGACTGCATGCTCGTTTGCTACTTCAGTCACATATAAAAAAACTGACTGGGGAAGGAACTCGGAACCCACTGTATGTACTCTGGTTACCCTAATTACTTCACGACGCGGGTTGTCAAAATAGAATCTTCTCGATAGCCTTTCTCTTCTATGTAGCACTATAGAGGAATCCGGGATATCTAAAACTGCATTTCTCATCAGTTTTATAGGGTCACATATGTCTGCCTTACAATCTAGATTTTCTGTATTGTTTAAACGGTTTCGTGAAATTGTTACCTTTCAATTACGTTCCCAGTGCTGCGGCGTAGCGTAACATCTATTAGATTTCGGTCGATATAGGATATGATTTCTCTGTAACATTAAATTGGTTGAAGACATCCATCCCGCAGGCTGCATGTTTATTCACAAATGTTACATGTTACTTGAATTTTTTTTTCCAGAAACAAATGAACGAACAGTCACTCCGAGCACACCTCAACGAACTAGAAGCTAAAAATATGAACACTCGCGGTGTGCTGCGGAAACTCCTGCAGCGGTACTGTCGGGAGGGAAACTTGCAAGCCGCCCGGGAGATAGCTGATAAGTGTCAGAAGGAGGGGGTAAGCCATTTTCGGTTATTATGTTATTTATGCATTTTACTTAGGGGTTTGTTATTATGTTAAATGGGTGTTGATTTACAAATATATATGAGGAACTAACGAGAAGAGAAGAGTTTAAGGAATTAGGAGTAAAGGAGATTAAGGAATATTCCTTTCTATATAGAAAGAAGAAACAAATGAAAAATAGGGAATAAAAATACAGCGATGTGTAAATAGGTTAGAAAAAAGGAGAGGGAATGATGGAGGAGTGAACGATTGCTATAGAATGTAAGAAATAGAGATAGGTCTTTACCTCTCTCTATTTCTTACACTCTCTTTAGCATAGAGAAGTAGGGAGAGCCTTCTCTCTCTCTGCTTCTCTATGCTTATTTTATTTATTAGAGTATAGTATACATTTTCTTTGCGATCCTTTTTCCTTTTCTCGTGTTTTATTGCTATAATGGAAATGTTCAATAAATTATTTTAATATCATACTCAGGTATTCCTCTCAGCGGGAATGAAAGCGGCGATCTTCGACTTGCACGTGAAACTAGGCGAGCTGGACTTAGCAGAGGTGGCTCTGGCGGACCTGAACAAGTCCTCGCCCAATTTCACTCTCGACGAGTTCAAGGTTATCGACTTCGCGACTCTCATGGTGTATAGGAAGAGAATCAAGCAGGCGTTCGATTTGATTAATGAACAGAGTAAGCGCAGGTGAGTGTTTCTTTTTGAAGTGAACTTCTTTATCGGGGTTGGTTGAAGTGAAACTTCTTTATCGCGGTTGGAAAAAAAATTAGTGTAACATTTTTTCGTTACGCACCATCTTTTTCTGTTACGCGCCATCTTTTTCTGTTACGCGCCATCTTTTTTTTCCGTTACGCGCCATCTTTTTCTTATCCCTACCACGCGTGATATTAGATAGATTATTATAGATTAGATTATTAAATAAAGTTTAATAAAAGCCTTTTATTAAACTTTATCTAATTTAACTTTATTTAACCAATTTCTGTAAGGTTGCATATAGTAAATTATTTTTTGAAAAATAACGTCATAAAGAAGTTTCACTTCTTACGAGTGTACGCTAGTACACGCACACATTTTTTTTTTATCTGACTGTAGCTAACGAGCACGCAGTCCACCTGATAGTAAGTGGTCATTGCCGCCCATGGACATTTGTAATCAACCACATACAGAACATAGGTTTCATCTGAAGTCAATCACAGATGCGTTGCTACTCCCGAGGACTATGATTGTCCCCTCGTGTAAAAGTGTGCCGGCAACCACACCCTTCTTAACGCAAGAAATGCTTCACGTTAGAAATAGGTGTGGCGGTGGTACTTCCCCGGTTGAATTACGCTGGTTCTACGACCTTAAAATAAGCTTCTTAGATTTTGTTGGTTTGCAAGGTTCTAGATCGAGTATGGTTCGACCGGGTAGATACCACCGCCACATCTATTTCTAGCGTAAAGCAGTTCTTGCGTTTCGGTGGAAGGGTGTGGTTACCAAATTATATGAGAAACGTATATGTGATTGACTTCAGATAGAATCTCTGTTCTACATGATGGTGCTTATGTTCATGGGCTGCAGGGACTACGTACCATCAGGTGGACTGCATGCTTCTAAATTTCAAAGAAGTCTAACTGTTTTTTCTTATATTTCGTTTCTTTTCAAATCACATTCCATCACGATCCATGTAACTGGGTCGAAAGAAAAGAATTCAGAAACCATATCGCATAAAGTATAACGTGAGTATTCGTTACATAGTAAAATGTATGAATTCCGCGGTAATTTATATCTAAAATCATATAAACTGCCTAATTTGTGTATTTTCTTTTTGTTTTGAAATCCCGTGCAAAATGTCCATGTGAACGAAGCTTAACTAAAGTATTGTCTTGTCTGAAAATATTTACCTAGAAATTGCCTAGAATATTAGTCTTAAATCATATAAAGTTACCTAATTCATGTATTTTCTTTAGACGGGTAATCGGTGGTCGCAACATTGCGTTGAATTGCTGGCGATTGTTGGACGCGACGGCGGCGCAAGGGACATACACGGATACGTTACAAATGTTCGAGCTACTGCACAATTATAGGTACTGCAAGCCCACTAACTCCATACTGGGACCCCTTGTGCGCGCGCATTTGAAGAAGTAAGCTATTTATATTATGTTTCGATGTTTTGTAGTTATTCATAAAAAATGATCGAATAAAACAAATCTGTAACATTTTTGGGACCTACCCAAAATGTCAAAGTAGCTACGCAACAATTTCTAAGCAACAGTTTTAAACCTAGTTTAGTTTATTCTCCCATAAGCGATCCCAATTAGAAATAACACACCAGCTTGTTGTCTACCTGATTGAAAGTGGTCACTACCGCCCATGGACTTCTGTAAGCAACTTCATATGGAATTTCAAAATGACCTCTTTTTAAAATGGATTTGCTAACGGATGTATACTGATAATGACAAATACTTATGCATGTTCGCTTTTTACTTCAATATTATGTAAAAAAGATTCGTAGAGTTTTAAGTGAGTTCGTTTGCGTAATGCCAAAGAAGTCTACCGAAGGGGCTTAGGGTGCATTTTCACCAGGGATGTGCGAGGATGCGTAGCGTGGAATGTGTTTGTTAAGAACCAATATGATTCCTTCATTTACCTTGCCTCGCTCAGTACAGCTTCTGTGGAAACGGCTTACCGGACCGAGGTTTCTTTACGGATTTGCGAGGGATGTGGGCCAGGAATGTTTTCTGAAGTAGCAAACGAGCATGCAGTCCACCTGATGGTAAGTGGTCACTGCCGCCCATGGACATCTGTAATCAACTTCATACAGAACATGGGTTCTATCTGAAGTCAATCACAGATGTGTTGCTACTCCCGAGGACTAAGATGGTTGCCTCATATAAAAGTGTACCGGCAACCACACCCTTCCATCGAAACGCAAGAAATGCTTCACGCTAGAAATAGGTGTTGCGGTGGTACTACCACCTGCTGGAATGTGCTAGAGATGGATGCGAGCGAGATACTGGTAGCAGTCACTAGACGGTGTTTATTAGAGGTATTTTTGCATCGCTCATTTGTTCACCGCTTCACAGCGTCGTTACGCATCCTCGCATCGCTTAGCTACCTCGCACATCCCTAGTGGATAAGGGTGCGCCTTATTGTCGTAAAATCCCACATAACCTTTCCTGACACAATATCCTGACGGCAAAGTGGTTCAACTTATAAGTTTTGTACAAACAGAGACGTTACAGAAATCATACAATTACAAAAATACTTAGTACAAAGGGCTACTTATATTTAAAGGGCTACTTATATTTAAAGGGCTACTTATATTTAAAGGGCTACTCATATTTAAAGGGCTACTTATATTTAAAGGGCTACTTATATTTAAAGGGCTACTTATATTTAAGGGGCTACTTATATTTAAAGGGCTACTTATATTTGAGTGACCACGAATACCTAACACTCAACAGCAACGACCTCGACTCCGCGGTCCAGGAGTTCAGCCGGTTGGCCGTCAAGTACAATAAGACGCCGCTCAAGCACGAGCTGCTATGTAACGTGCTGCGGACGATGGGCGACGGCTGCGAGGAGGCCTTCCTCGTCAGCGAGAAGGGGAACGGGAAACTGAATAAGATGGCGCAGGCGATACTCAATATGACGAAGAGGGTCCACGGCGCTGGTGATGTACAGGTGGGATTGCTTCGTTCAATAGTGTTGAATTATATATTATAGGATAGATCGTGGATCGTGGTAGAGGAACCAGTGTAGTTCGACCGGTGAAGTACCACCGCCACACCTATTTCCAGCGTGAAGCATTTCTTGCGTTTCGATGGAAGGGTGTGGTTGCCGGCACACTTTTATAGGAGGCGAACGTCCTCGGGAGTAGAAACGCATTTGTGAAGTCAATCTTCAGATAGAATCCATATTCTGCATAAAGTTGATTACAGAAGTCCATGGGCGGCAGTGACCACTTACCATCAGGTGGACTGTATGCTCGTTTGCTACTTCAGTCTGATAAAAAAATGTATTTTTTTTAATAAGGCATTATGAAGTTTAATATTTTTATACGAACTAGTCGCCCGTCGCATAGGTCGAAATTCGACCGTAATTCCACTCAAAAACTAAGCTAACTAACCAAAGTAGTGCGAACATTTTACAAATTCAATAAAATTGTATTAATATTCAAGTTATTTTAAAAACTCCTGAAAGGTAAAAATAAATTTGATTGACCAAGCTGTATGTAAAAGCAATAACGGGTAGGTATATTGGCAAAGACATCAGACATTTTTGACGTTACATGTCTTGGTAGAGGACATTAATATTTAATTAACAACATAATTAATTTTAATTAATTAATTAATTTCTATTATATTATAATAATTGGTCCACCAATTCGCACTTGGCCAGCGCGGTCCACCAATTCGCACTTGGCCAGCGCGGTGGACTATGGCCTAAACTCTCTCATTCTGAGAGAAGACCCGTGCCCAGCAGTGTGACAATGATGGGTTGACGAGAGAGAGAGAGAGAGAGAGAGAGAGAGAATTGGTATAATGGTTTGTCAGTCGACCGTGCTAATTTTAAATAAATAAATAATTTCAGTTAACGCTAATAGCAGCGCTCGCGGACGTCGGCTACAAGGCCAGCCTTCGCAAGCTCCTCCTGGACCCCACGGTGAAGTTCCACTCCGACGCGTTGTTACGCTACTGCGAGCGGTTTGCGGATGAGAAGAGACTGGCCGCGTTGGAAGCTATCGCCGAATGCGCTAGAGATTTAAGACATTTTGACGTGGATGAAGTTTATAATATGATGCTGGATGCCTATCGTGAGTATTCGTAACTTTGAAGGGTAGTTTGATGATTGAGAAGTTAATTTAGCTACGGTGAAGTTCCATTCGACGCGTTGTTACGCTACTGCGAGCGGTTTGCGGATGAGAAGAGACTGGCCGCGTTGGAAGCTATCGCCGAATGCGCTAGAGATTTAAGACATTTTGACGTGGATGAAGTTTATAATATGATGCTGGATGCCTATCGTGAGTATTCGTAACTTTGAAGGGTAGTTTGATGATTGAGAAGTTAATTTAGCTACGGTGAAGTTCCATTCGACGCGTTGTTACGCTACTGCGAGCGGTTTGCGGACGAGAAGAGACTGGCCGCGTTGGAAGCTATCGCCGAATGCGCTAGAGATTTAAGACATTTTGACGTGGATGAAGTTTATAATATGATGCTGGATGCCTATCGTGAGTATTCGTAACTTTGAAGGGTAGTTTGATGATTGAGAAGTTAATTTAGCTACGGTGAAGTTCCATTCGACGCGTTGTTACGCTACTGCGAGCGGTTTGCGGATGAGAAGAGACTGGCCGCGTTGGAAGCTATCGCCGAATGCGCTAGAGATTTAAGACATTTTGACGTGGATGAAGTTTATAATATGATGCTGGATGCCTATCGTGAGTATTCGTAACTTTGAAGGGTAGTTTGATGATTGAGAAGTTAATTTAGCTACGGTGAAGTTCCATTCGACGCGTTGTTACGCTACTGCGAGCGGTTTGCGGACGAGAAGAGACTGGCCGCGTTGGAAGCTATCGCCGAATGCGCTAGAGATTTAAGACATTTTGACGTGGATGAAGTTTATAACATGATGCTGGATGTCTATCGTGAGTATTCGTAACTTTGAAGGGTAGTTTGATGATTTAGAAGTTAATTTAGCTACGGTGAAGTTCCACTCCGACGCGTTGTTACGCTACTGCGAGCGGTTTGCGGACGAGAAGAGACTGGCCGCGTTGGAAGCTATCGCCGAATGCGCTAGAGATTTAAGACATTTTGACGTGGATGAAGTTTATAACATGATGCTGGATGTCTATCGTGAGTATTCGTAACTTTGAAGGGTAGTTTGGTGATTAAAGTTAATTTGGCTAAATGGAAGAATTAAAGAATGATTTAAGCATTATCTTCTCTTCAGTCTTAAGTAGGATACTGGGATATGTAGGATTTTTACTTTTTAATAAGCGGTTTATACTGTGTTGTGGATGCCACGGACATACACAAAGACGAATAGACAAACAGACCCAAAAGAGAAATGTAAATTCATTATTTAAGTGGTGGAACCAGTGTAGTTCGACCGGGGAAGTACCACCGCCACACTTATTTCTAGCGTGAAGCATTTCTTGCGTTTCGATAGAAGGGTGTGATTGCCGGCACACTTTCACATGAGCCGACCATCATAGTCCGATTTAGGAATTATTGATCATAGCAGTACTATTAATTGGAATGTATTTCTAACACTATACAAATGCGTAAAAATGTAATCAATATATGAAAATAATATTAAAATTCCATTATTAGTGTTGAAATAGGTTGTATAAAAATACCAAAATACCTTTCTTAAAATGAGAATATTACACAACACGCTTGGAACAAATGTCCTTTCAATATTTATATAATTTATAACAATAAAATAACAAAGTTAATATTTATACTAAAGAAATTCTTACCTTGTCTGATACGTTGAATACGATGACACTCGTACAAAAGCCGGCAGTGAAGAACTGTGCCTTCATAATAAGGATTACAACAGCTTTGCACCTGCGAAGCAAGTCAGAGCTTCGATTGTGACACGCTACATGGAGTCGGTCTACCCTCGTATCTTTTATAAAAAAATCTTACATTCCGACATTTTTTATATATGTCGGCGGGACACCGCGTATTTATGAAAAATACGTTGCCGAAAATAATTATTTTAGTTAGTTTAAAGATCGAAAATTGTTTGTTTATTAGCAATATTTAGTGATTTTTAGAATTGTAATTTAGTCTACCCTCTATAAATTAGTTATTGTCACCTCACCCAGCTTTTTTATAAAAAGGCGAGCGCCCGCCGGTAGAAAAAGATTCTTGTTTAACCGTCAAAGCGATCGGACCTCCTAAACTGTTAATAAATCCAAGAAGAATAACTCCTGTGTTTTACTTGAAATCTTCAAGAATGGACAGTAATGAAGACCATCCTGATATGACTCCCACTTCGTTATATATTTTATCTTTATTTCAGAACGTGAAGACGACTGCCAAGGCGCATTATCACTATGGACCAAAATGCAAGAAGCAGACATAACTCCTTCACAAAAGTTTGTGCTCAATCTCTGCTCACTTTGCAAAGCGAACAATAAGGACATACCATCAGAGATATCTGTATTATTGGACAAGCAATCGAAACAGAAATTAACTAGTTAACTAATTAACTCGCAAATAGTCATGTAAAATTAACAGGGGTTTAAACAAAGCAATCGGTAATTTAGAAATTTTTTGTCAATCAGTAAAGAAAAAGTGTTATTGAATGTTGATTGATTATTAAGAACTATAACATAACTTATACTGATATACATAATTATGTCTACACCCAATATGCCAAAACTCTTGACACTTATGATTTTACCATGACTTTGTAGGATATATTGGTAACACCGCTGCCTAAATACCGATACGTAATACTACATAATAACTAGGTAAATAAGATCGTAAGGTTGAAACGTGAAGTATGTTTTATGTATGGTTGTAAATTGTTAGCATCTGTGATATTAAAATTATTAGTAATGCACAGAAAATTGTTTTATTTTGATGAACTATTCTAAACTATATTCTTTATAGTCTTATATTTAAAAAAAAAAACATGCGTGCGTACAAAGTACACATGTCAGAAGTGAAACTTCTTTGGCGAACTAATTTATAAATCTTGTTTATATTTATACAAATCTAAAACTTTAAATTTCCAAGATTAAGAGGAAGGGAAAAAGGCGTGATACGACGTTCGCTCTGTCTCACTTTTTCTCTCAATCTTTCTCACTCGCTTGCTCCCTACTCTCACTCCACGGCTAGTTGCTCATGCTACGTTCGCCCTGTCTTACTCTCTCTCAATCGGTCTCGATCACTCTCTCTCTCTTTTCCGACACTTCCGTTGCATACCGGCGTGACGTTTCATCTGTAAAAATTTTACCCTCATGCGCCTAAAGAAGTTTCACTTCAAAAACAGCATTTTATTCGACCTATCATAATCAATTTAAACATAAGTAATATTTTTTTAATCCGCTTTATCAATATCATCACCTTCTTCAAATTCCTGATCACGTGACTATAATTTCTTTAAAATCATAATTAATCTTTACATCACCACCTTCATCATGAAACCCATCAAATTGTCATGCCTAAAAATACCTCCAATACAATTTGCAATTACATTAGTTTACTTGAATCTAGGTTACTCTCACGGCTTCGCTTCGAACACGTCTACCACGATGTTCAGACATTCATCTGGCCACCGCGCCATATTGATCGAACTATGTTTGTGCCACATTTATCGGATCGGTAATAAGAATACAATAGGATATCCTCTTAATACACTTTGTTGTCAACCCACATTTACTATTGTCCCACTGCTGGGCACGGGCAGAATGAGAGAGTTATAGGCCATAGTCCACCGCGCTGGCCAAGTGGACTGGTGGACTAATACGTACGTAATAAATTAATACGCTTTAGCACTGTTTAAATCCTCGATGATTTTCTTATTCAAAGCGGCTAGTTCCTCCATAGCTTGTTTCTTGAGGGGTTCGTAGTCCGCTTTCAGGGTTATGGAAGCGATGTCTTCTTCCAAAATTGTCTTCCTATTTTCCAATTGTGCCAATTGCTCTTCTAAACTGTTCAGTTTCGCGTACATTTCATTGCCGTCTAAACTAGCCTGAAAATATAATTGATTCAAATCATTAAAGACTGCACACCTTACTGTCATTTATCGTGCCTCTATATGCTTCATCAGGTACTAGATGTACGTAGCCTTAAGCTAATGAAAATAACATGAAAAATATGTTTCATTTAAGAGGCAAAACTCAAAAAAGTAACATTTTCTGTTTTAATTCATTTTCTAATATATAGTTCGGTCAATTTAGACGTAAAAGTAGTGGTCAACAAACAATAATTCCCGGAAAGCCAAATATTGGTGTAGAGCTGGGGTAATATTCTTACCTGTAAAGTTTTCAGCTTATTTGCAGCTTCAACAACAGCGCTCTCAGTCGGCGACAACTTTTCTTGGAGCACACGCAATTCGATTTCCAAAGCCTTCTTCTGTTCCTCTCCTGGATTTAAAAAATATTAAAAACCTATTTCAAATTTTATTAATGGATCTCATACCCAAATTGAATCAATTTGAAGTTAGATATCGATCTTGCAAAAAGCCACCACTCTCTTCGCATTGGATGTAGTCCATCCATCCATCCTGCACGCATAGAATCATAATGTCATCCACATCCTAGGTGCAGTGATCTTTTACAAATATTGATTAGGGGAGACCTATGTTCAGCAGAAGATCTTAAAATGTTGATGAATGGATTCAAAATTAAACAACTTACCTTCATCTCTCAAACGTTCTAGATCTGACAGAATAACTAACTCTTCTTTCATAGCTTGCGTTTTCTCTGGCAAAGTTTGCAGTTCCGTAGCAAGTCGCTCCCGAGTAGCCTCAGCCTGTTTGTAAATAAAAAAATATATATTTATTCTATTCATTAAGATCAAATAAATAAATACTACAAACATTAAACTTTCATCTGATTCGATTGGTTACGATCAAAATTTGTGTATCGTTGGAATTTTTATTAAAAAAAAAACAATAGAGTTTACAAATAATACATAATACGTACGACCGTACGGATATATTAAGAAAGTTAACACCATACCTTTTTCAAATTAGCTTGAAACCGTTCATAATCTTTCGTCAGTGTTTCAACAGATTTCTTGCTGTCATCGTATGAGGATGTATATCCATCTCTTTGTTTCAAAGAATCTATTTCACTCAAATCTAAATCAATATTAGAACTACTATGCTCTAAAGCGAATACTATATCTTTTTCTAGTTGGTCTATTTTTTCTTGTTCCTTTTTGAGGTTCTCTTCATAGGTAGACATAAAAGAATCCATGGTTTCTTCCCTTTTTTTCAGTTCACGATATTTTTGATGACGCTCTGAATTACCTTCTTCTAGATCCTGTTATCAAAATGTAAGTATTAATGAAACATTGGATATGTATATTACTATACGGGAAAATTATATCAAGTTTCTTACTTACTTGTTCAGCTTGTTCAATTAAGCCTAGTACTTTCTGTATCTGTTCCTTCAAATTTGCCGCATTGCTGTCGAGGGAAGCAATAGCAGCATTATCTTCACGAACCTGGAAATTATAGTATATGGAAAAAAATGCTTGTTACAACCAGCTCGAAAATAAACAATTATGTTTATTGGCATTGGATTACCTGTAGCAATAATTTTTCCCTTTCCTCTTGAGGGTCTAAGCGATTGCTTATTTCATTTTTCAAATAATCACGTTTCTCCTCAACCTCTGCCAGTCTTCGATGTAATTCCAGTAGATGCATTTTTACCTATTAAGCATATAATTACTTTGTCATAAACAAATATTGTATCATTTACATTATTTACAATATAGGTACGCAATGTTACTACTATCTATTCCAATTAACGAATATTTACTACCCTTTTGACTACAAAAGGGAAGTAATTAAAACGATAATAATTACTACCCTTTTAAATACAAAAGGGCAGTAATAATGTAAATAAATAAAAAATAAATAAATAATTCGTTATTTGGAAATTAAACTAATAATTGCATGCAATAAAAATAAGTCTATTAATGAGAATTTAGACAAGTGTATTTCGGACGAAAATTAAACGGGGTTTCGATTGCAACAGTAATATCATTAATAATCTTTGAAACGACCTAAATAGTTTAAGAATATTTACTTAATATTTAAATGTTTTAAAGCATGCAGTATTTTTCATTTGCATTTTGCATGACATTAATAGTTACCTGTGAACCGGAAATCTCTTTGCTGAATTCCTCCTTCTCTCTATTGAGAAGGTCAATTTGACTTCTAGCTTGTTCCACTTCTTCCCTCAACGCTGCTGCCGTGCCCTCTAGTTCACTATATTTTTCTTTTTCTTCTGATGTCATTTCCGCTAGCAATTTTGATATAGTTGATTGCTCCTATTTAATGATTTGGTAGATTTAAGTATTTTATTGTCATCAGAAGATTGGTAAACATAAAGATTTTGAATGTCGACGAATGTACAATAAGTCAGGTACTTATAGTATCCTATATTATTTATATTTTAATTTCCTTACTTGAATTTTAAATCTTAAATTTAATTGGTAAAATCTTCAGGATACTAAAGATTATTGACCGGATACTGACGATAGTCGACATTAAATTTAGAAAATGTGAATAATAGTGATTGATTTAGTCTAAATCTTTATAATGTTAATCATTGTGTATACAACAGCATTATTTACCTTATCCATTTGCTCTCTTAGCTGTCTCAGCTGATTCTCCTTTCTCTGTTTCTCCAAAAACACATGTTCTACTTCTTCTTGCAGTTTCTTGTTGCTGGCTTCCAGCTCCTTGGTCTGTTCTTCCACTGACTTTTTTGTTGCCTCGCCGTTAACTATTCTTATCGCTGTATTGTAGTCTGCTAGTCTGCCTTGTAAATCTAAAAATAATAAAATTGCCAGAAAAATGTTTACTATTATATTGCTTGTTTTTATAAATCATTTGATCGTAAGGGTTGTTTTATGTACCTATTAGGAGCTAGAAAACTATTAGTGCGTAGGTTAACTGCTCCTTTATCTTATAATAGCAATATTATGCTGGTGAGTTCCGGTCTTATAGTTGTGGTACTACTACCTTATCATACCAATATAAGACTTCCAGACTCGGCCCTCAGGTACTGTAATCGGCGGCATGTATGAATGCTGCCGTATTTGGAAGCGCATTCAGATCGCTATGAGCAGCAGTAAAGGCTTTCCGTGGGCTACCCTTTTCTACTAATGTTACGACATAATTAACGACAGTAATTTGGAGTTTGATATAACAGTAACAAGTTCGATGAAAGATAAATTGGTTGTAAGATCAATAGTCAAAAATAAGACAAATCAATTAGAAAATAGTACCTGTCAATTCTTGCGCGAGTTCTCTCACTCTCTTTTCATAATGTTTCTTCGCTGATTTCTCTCGTTCGCCCGCTTCTGCTTGCTCGCTCAATCTGGCAATCTCAGCCTTCATCTCCCTTACTTTTACCTGCATCAATTCTTCCCAGTACCTCTTGTCTTGGAGCTGTCGTGTCCGGAATCCACGGGCTGTGCCAGTGCGTAGGCCTGATATGCCTTGTTGGGTTATTGGACGATCAATCTGGGAAGTGCAGTAAAGAAAGGTATTCGAATATTCACAATATTCATAAATGCATTAACCCTTGCCACTTATTTGGCTAGTGAGAATTTTATAAAGAGCTAGTTGACCCGGCGAACTTTGTTCCGCTTAAAAGTCAAAAATCTCAAATTATCAGTGTTTCTCTACTACATTATACATGTATTGTACTTAAAAACTTTCCTCTTGAATCACTCTACTCATTAAAAAAACTGAATTAAAATCCGTAGCGTAGTTTTAAAGATCTAAGCATAGGTAGGTACATAGGGACAGACGTCGAGTAGCGAATTTGTTTTATAGAATATGTAGTGACTAGGTTATACTCGCGTCTTCGTCCGCTTCGGTCACGTCAACCAAGGTAATTATTATCCTATGTGTTAAATTGTCATAAACTATGTGTGCCAATTTTCAACCAAATTCGATGTATAGTTTCTCCGCGAAAGAGTAGGTACTAAACACACATATATCCTTACAAACTTTCGGATTTGTAATATCAATTAAGAGGATTAGTAACAAATACCTTTGATAATAAGATGCACTAAACTACCTACTTATTCGTACGTACCTCACGGCTTTAAATATTCATGGACATAATCAATAATGAAGTTCAAGGTTGGAAAATATATTTCTAAGTCCCATTATCCAAATATTAAGAGGTGTTTCGTGCACGTATTATCGCAGCTACCAACAATAAGTAAGTATTTATTATAATGTTAGGCTAAATGTCAGGCCAACCACATAACTTTGCGAACTTTTCATACATATCCATAAACTCATAATGTAGTTGACGTTTAAAAATGTAACATAGCTTTAGGGCCGGCGCACATCTGACGGAGCGCAAAATTTTCTAGCGCCCGCGAAATTTTCTAAACGAATCACACACTAGCCGAAATTCGCGCAAATTACTGCGAAAGCGGACGCTGGCGGAGTAGCGCGCGTGCGCGCGCGGTCTCGCTCCTGCGCGATACCTTCTGCATGTGATCGCTTCCATGCTCCTCAGAAATAAATTGCTGGTATTTAATTTTGGATATTATTTCTAAAGTGACAATGACGATAATAGTTTGACAGTGAAAAATGCTCTGCGCTGCGCTCCGTCATATGTGCGCCGGCCCTTAAGCACAATAATCAGATAGTTTTTAATGAAATCAATATTAAAACATTCAATCTGTAAATATATTTCAACAACCCTTTTTTTATTAAATACAGTAAATTTGGAGTGATGCGATTTTGCGACGAGAAAACTTTGTAAAACTTTTAGAAATGTTACTTTATCTAATAAAGGCCTAGAATTAAAAAAAAAAACTTACTTACTTTTAATGCCGTTAAAGAAAACATGACATTAAACAAAAAGCATTGTTCAATCTTTATCTGGCTATCCTGTAAAATTAGTAACACGCTTTAGAAGAGTAAAATACGTATTTACCATAGAAAACCCAGTCATCGCGGTCGATTGTCTACCAGCCGTGGGTGGTGCGGGCCCGAACCCTGCTGTGGACAGCCGGGAAGCTGTGGAACCTCTGTATGCTGACGTGGGCCTCATCGTACCGCTTCTGTGATAATATTCACATGTTTCATTTCAACGTTCCATGATCTTCAGTTATATGTACTCACCTATATACCGGATATAGGTAGGTATACTTCGCTGCCTTTTGGTATATGTTTGAGTTACAAACGAACAGTGGCGTAGCGCGGACTAAGTACCACGTCTACTTAGTCCGCGCTACGCAAACTCCTATCAGCGAGGCACCTTTGCATGATTTTATTGGATGGTGCCTTGAAAATGCCTCCACCTCCTCTTCCAAAGAGGCCTCGCGTGACCCCTTTAAGTGCGAGGCTCTGGGCGATGGCCCACTGCGCCCAAGCCTAGCTACGCCACTGCAAACGAACATACAGTGCACCTGATGGTTAGCGGTAATTGTCGTCCTTGGACATCTCTGATTAACACGTGATAAGGTTTATCTTCAAGACTGGTTCTTAAAAGTCCCTCCTGAGGTTCTCCACAAATGCGTTACTACCACTGAGGACTATGTTGGAGCACCTGTGTCACAGTAGAAATATTGGGATCTGTATGGAAAATTACTACAAGCGTTCGAAAACGGCACACGAAAAACATACGCATTGACGAGGCTGCTAGGGGGTTTTCGCAGTACTTCAGTAGCGAGTGTTACATCAAGACGAGTGTTCATGTTTTTCTTTATTTTCGCGATCTTTTTAAAAATGCCACTAGTGTGTTGCGGCGGTTTGAATTTTCTACACTATAGAATTTAATAATAGAAAACTCCGGACGTGTCGTTCCAGAAGAATGTATTGTATGTATGAGACAACCCTATTAATGATATGATACAACAATAATTACCTACCGCTTCAAAAGAGTGTAGGTAATTATTTTATAAACGAGGCTTGTGCCTGTGCTGTGTCCCCTTACAACCATAATTTCGGAAGACCTGCGCTTAATACTGTTGTTAACAGGCATAAATAGATGTGATGGTGGTGCCTAGACTCAAACCATACAGGGTTCTGCTCCACATATCTTAAACCTATACATATAAAACAGTGTTTACATTTCTACTAAAACATATTTAAATAGATAAATTCATGGCAAAACCATGAAGCATCATTTAAAGGAAAAATCATAGTGGGTACAAAACTGCATTTTATTGCTGTGCTGTTCTTACGAGTATTATTTCGTCAACACCAATTATATATTATACCTACAGTATACCACCTGTGTACCATCACCGAATATATGTTCGTTAAAATTTACCTATTTAGTCTTGGAATACATTTATATTTTTTCAGGTGACAATGTATTTATCGCATATATATCGTAAATTATACAGGAAGAATAGATAGGTACCTTGAAAGAGCTGATCCACTATTAGTATATTCACGGTAACCTCGCCTAGATACGGGTCTAGGGGCATCCGAACGTCTACTTGCACACGACCTCTCCGCCGCACTGCCCTCGGAATAATCCATACTGACCTCAATAAAATTTTCACCTTTAATTAAAAGAATTAAAGTATTTTATAGTGGCTATCGTTCACGCGCAGTGACTTTGTTGTTTATGCGTTACTATGGCGACGGGCATGACGCAAGGAAGGAATTTAAGGGCCGATACATACATAAAACCGTTGCGGGGCAGTGCCGGTGCCACAATAGAACCGCTCGTCGTTTTTTTTTTGTTTACGAGGGGGAAATCCTTGTACCTTTAAAAGGTACCCAACGTCGTGGGAGCGACGCGAGTTATGTGGGATACTTACTGCACTAAAACCCCTCCGGTGGTCGTCCTCAGCACTGCGTGGAGGACTCCGGGATCTGTAACCGCACCTTCTGGTCTTTACGGTGGCATGCGACCACACATGCCGCCGTCCATCCCGGGGTTGCTTAGCCGGATGGTTCGAGCTCCCACTCTTCCCGCCCGCAACCCCGGAAGCCCCTTTTAATCGCCTCTTACGACAGGCAGAGGGTACCGTCGCAATATTCTGGTCCCGGAACTGCAGGCACAGGAACCCGTCCCTGTAGCCTCGGGGTCAGAATAGGGCTACGGTATCCCCTGTCTGTCGTAAGAGGCGACTAAAAGGGGCTTCCGGGGTTGCAGACGGCTAGAGTGGGAGCTCGAACCGTTCGGTCAGGCAATCCCGGGAAGGACGGCGGTATGTGTGGTTGCGGCATACCGTTGTAAAGATTAGACGGAGCGGTGGGCCCAGCCGCCCATCTGGGAGGAGCCCGATGGGGCAGCGCGCTCGAGGATTCCGGTTGAAGTCGTTTCGAGATCCCGGAGTCCTCCTTTTCAGCGCCGAGGCCGGCCACCGGGGGGGTTTTAGTGCGGTAAAAATCCCACATAACCCTGCGTCACTCCCACGGCGTCGGGTACCTTTGGAAGGTTTCCCCCTCGAAAAAAAAAAAAAAAAAACCTACGACCTAGGAAAAATAACAGAGCATATAAGCCTAAGAGCTCCTGAAACATCCGAATAACTCTCCACCCACAAAGCTAGTTTTTATATATTGATTTACTATTTATAAATTAAAGAAGTACAATTCTGGCAGGCCTCTGCCGGTTGCTCAACAAAGCTCAATTTTTGAGGACACATTCTTTCAATAATTTAAAGAGTATCTATATTTTAATAGCCAGCCTATTCTGACGGTTGTAAGTGTCCGCCAGACGAGTATTAATATGACTGGTAGAGAATGCCATCAAGCATGAAGTTTGCCCTATTGTGACTTTTATTTTAAAGAGGTGCAATAAATAATGTAAAAAGTGCGAGTACCACAGTTTTGCACGAGCTCTAATGTAAGAGAAAGAAAGTGAGAAGAAATCTATTTTGCCGCTTCTATAACTACTCTTGATTATTTAATAAAGTATCATTATGACAGGCCTACGCCAATTGCGTCAGCATAGCTTAAGGTTCTGAAATATCCGAATATATATATATTTAAAACCTTCTCCCACAAGGCTCCAATTTTAATTTGTAGCAATTTACACATGCTTAAGTGTACAAAAATCGCTAACCTATTTTGATATCTGTTAATACCATTTAATATTTTTAATCTGTTTCTTAAATACATTCAATAAATTGTTTTTTATAAAATATCCCGCGGCTTCGCCCGCATGGTCACGGGGAATTAACAATGAGTTGTTTAACATATTCGTACATGGCACATTTCTGGTAGATAAATATGTGACAGTTCCACAATTAAAAGCTACTTAGGGAACCAGAAGTACTACTTAAAGAAATGTAATAACTAACTACTTACTAGGTATATACTGTGTGTGATTAGACACAAAATAAATTGTGTGTGATTTAGAACTTGCTAACTACTACTAATGAATTATACTAACGGCATCTGTTAACAACGTCTGGAATTACTAAATATATAGCAACTAACAAAACATCGATATTCTCATGGGCATGAGAGAGAGCGGTAAAAAGTACCCTACGTCACTCTCCGTCCTCCTATCTCCTAGCATATAAACCATATCATATAATAGCTATACGGCGACGTGAAAGAGCAACAAACAAACACGCTTTCACATTTATAATATTAGTAAGTAAGTATAAACAAGTAAGTATGGAAGTATAGAAGTATGGATAAATGATATATATACGATTAAAAGTGTATAAATATATAATGTCACGAATTAATTTGCTTTCAGCAATAATATTGTATTTTCATTTAATTATTCTGCATTTAATTTTCATTTAATAACGTGCAACTACGTAAATAATACCAAGGTAACAATGGGGACTTTAATGAAATAATATAATTCCATGCATCATTATAAATTTACATGATAAATAGTGTACGTCAATAATTGCAATATATAAGTTGCATACAAGCGTGATAATTTAAACATTCGTGATGTATTTCAAAGCGAGTATTTTGTGTTTGTTAAATTTTGTAGTCGTAAATGGATTCGATTTAATTGGTTTAAATGATGGCTATATAAATGTGATAAGAGAAATACAAGCTATTGCCGTGTTAGTCGGTGCTCCTATTTATACCAGATGGATAGAACAGAAGGTGGATCATTTTGATCCAAACGATAAAAGAACATGGAAAATGAGATATTTTGAAAGGACAGACTTGTGGAGGCCGAATGGACCTGTTTATCTTTTTATTGGTGGAGAAGCTCCGGGAGAACCAGGATTTCTTACAACAGGCATTATGTACGAACTGGCGAAAGAAACAAATGGAGCCATGTTTATATCAGAGCACAGGTACTATGGAAAAAGCCAACCCGTAAAAGGTCGTACTGTTCAAGATATGCAGTATCTGACTGTTAAACTAGCTCTCGAAGATCTTGCAAATTTGTTGAGAAAAATAGGTGATAATCCATTATATAAGAATTCGAAGAAAGTTGTTATCGGCGGATCTTATGCAGGTAATTTAGCTGCATGGATGAAGGTAGATTATTCGGATTTAGTTGATGCAGCTCTCGCAAGTAGTGCCCCTGTTCTAGCTAAAAGAGACTTTTATGAATACCTCGAAGTTGTTAATAATGATTACGCAAACTACGGAACGGTAGGTTGCTTAGAAAATATACGAAAAATATTCCAAAGATACGATACATTGTTTCAAACAGACGAAGGACAAAAGCAAATTAAAAAAGAGGAAAACATTTGTAAAGGATCTGATTTAAATAAGCCCGAAAACAAGCAACTTTATTTCTTAATCAAAGCGTCTCCTTTTATGAGTACAGCTCAATATGGCACAATTGAAGAAATCCAGGATCATTGTTCAAGCTTAAACGGAAAGAAATCTATTATTACACTGGATGATTTGAGTAATTTTTTGAGTTTACTACAGGGCTGCTATAATTTTGATTATGATAGACTGATAGAAGAGTATCGCAAAGAAGAAAACGATTGGGCTTACTGCTGGACATATCAGACTTGTACTGAATTGGGTTATTCCCAGACAACCACTTCCAATAACCAGCCTTTCACGAAAAACATTCCAATAGAATTTTATGACAAAGTATGTGAGTCTCTGTTCGGTGAGGGTTTTGATCAGAATAGAGTAAACAACGGTGTAAACGCAATCAATAACAGATATGGAGGGAAGTCTCCTCCTGTCACACGAGTTATATTCTCCAACGGTGAGTTGGATCCTTGGAGTTCATTGAGTATTTTAACAAATTCCTCAACCGATTTGTTTGCGCTCCCTATTCCCAAGTCGTCGCACTGTAGAGATTTGTTTTCAAATGAAAAGGACGATCCATATGAACTACAAGAAGCTCGAGCGCTCGAGAAACTCACGTTAAAACGGTGGATAGCATGAGTTAAATGTTGTGATCCTGCCACATAATTTAATTTATACTATCAGGTCACGATTATTACAAAAATAGTAAAAAAATAACATGTTCGGATACTAAATTACCAAAAAATAACCAAGAAGAAAATAATGTTAATAAAAATACGAACGCTAAATGGAATCAACTATAATACATCCAAGAAAATTAAAGACGTGTCTACTAGATTAAATTGGAACATTACATTACAATAACACTGAAGCCCATTTAAATCTTACTAATTTAATTTACAAACTAATGTAAATCATCAATATCGATTATTAATTTTGATACACGAGCGAACACACACATTCACACACTCAAGCGTGCACACGCACACACACATAGTTACATACCCACAAATTCATTTTCCGTTTCTTATTTATTGTAAAACATTTTAATAAAGTGATTAATAATACTTGGTCTGTGTACTTGTGTACTTAAGCTATTCGTGCATGTCATGGCATTTTTACAATGCTTATTAGGATGGCTCGAGCCACGTATACGAAGTTTAAGCCACCGCTTGTTTGTTGGTAATGTATAAGTTACTGGAGTACATATATGTATATTTGTCTAATTGGCACTATTTTAAAATATATAATATATAAAAATAAATATACAGTGGGTCAAAAAAGTATTTGTACACCTCGTTTTTTACCCATAACTTTAAGCAAACGAACGTTACATGAACGAAATTTGGGTGGTCAGTACTTCACAAAGTATAAAAACATTGTGTATATGTATTTATTTTTAATAAAGAGTTATAAAAAAGTTATACGGAAAAAAACAAGAATTGAGTGGTCAAAAAAGTATTTGTACACTTACGACAACCTTGTAAAACATGAAAATTTTAAACCCGACATTATAATTGAAATGAAATATGCATGTCTCTAGCATCAATAATAGCTTGTTATCTTTTTGGCATGGATTCATCCAATTTTAAAGATCGGTGTTCAGGTATTATTTCCGCTGTTCTATGATTATTCGTTGCTGATTATGTATATTTGAGATTTTTCTGTTGTGCACTTTTATATCTAAATTATGCCCAAGATTTTCAATAGGATTAATATCCGGAGACTGGTGGTGTGTGGTGACAATCAACTATTCAAAGTGCGGTGGCATACCTAACTGATAGGTAATTTTATAGAGTAACTATTCTCTTGTTAATAGTGCAGTGTGCTTAGGGTCATTGTTATGCTAAAAGTGATATTGACGATAAATGCATAATTTGACTGCACTTTCATTCAAATTATCGCGCTACACTTCGATATATTTGCGTGCATTTATATTCCCTTCGAAAAAAGCAAGCATTTCGATGCCATCGTAAGCCATACAGGTCCAAAACGTAACGTCCCGTCCACCATGATTAACCGTTATTCTGCGGTTGCAACTCAGCAATCGGTTTTCACCAAACGATTTTTTTAATATTTTGGTTGAGTGCAGAACATCATGCACAGTTTGTGATCATACGGACTTGCTATATGTTGATGCGATCTGATTGATCAGCGTTTGAACACTGGAAAACGGTTTTTCTGAAGCATCTCTAAAGGTAGTACGGCGCTCTCTCGTCATAAGTATCTTCGGTTGACCTGATCGGGTTTCGTTTTACATTTGTATGAGCCATTCTTTCGATTTTTTTTACAATGTACTGCATTGTCATGATGTTTACCTTCAGCTCTTTTCCATTTTTCTGATATTTTTTTCTTTGTTTCCGAAAAATAATAACGCAATCTTGTCGACACTTACATATTTTACTTTTTTTATTTTCTTTGATTGTTTGATACTCATTGTAAACTGAATTGGTAATTAAATAATCGAAGAATAGTCTAAAAAAGGTTTATGAAACATTTAAGGACGCTTTGTCTTCATTAAATACTTTTTTCGATAGTTTAAAGATATACACGTAAGTGTACAAATACTTTTTTGACCCCTCAATTCTTGTTTTTTTTTAATAACATTTTTTTTACTCTTTATTAAAAGTTAATATACATACACAACGTTTTTATGCTTTTTTAAGTACTAACCACCCAAATTTTGTTCACCTGACATTCGTCTAATTGAAGTTATTGGTAAAAAACGAGGTGTACAAATACTTTTTTGAGTCACGGTATAATCAACACAAAAATAGTTTTCATCCATTAAGAAATTTTTAAGCAACCAAGCGTAACTCGAGACATACGTAGGGGAAACTTGCCTAATTCGTCCCCCTAAGGAAAACCTTTAATATTTTGGAAATTAGTAAAGGCACATCATTTTTTATTTTAAGTACTCTTTATTTACCTAATGTTTTATTAGTTTTAAATGAAAAAATAACATAAATGTTATAAACTTTTAAGTAACAAGAAATTTTCAAAAACCTTAAAAAAGTACGATTTAGGACTATTATTCTTAAATCGTACTTTAAGATCTTATAATTCATTTTGACTTTTAACAATCATAATCGGCAAAATTAATGTATAAAGTACGTATTTAGATTAAGTCTTAGTATTCCGGCAGATGGTTTTCGCCAATTACTCTATCGTAATTTAAATCATATCGGTACGTTTTAAGAACTTGCTCCAAGTACGAAATGCTCCAAGTGTCGAACGAATTTCAAATTATCCACAATATGCCACGAAAAAAAGATGTCAAGACCATGTCGATTTTACTACCTACGTTATAAAAGATTCAAATGTATATGCATTAGTAGGTACATCAGAAATAATTAAACAAGGCACTAACAATATACTTTGATGCAAGCCCTTAGAAAATATGCAAAAATATTACCAAAAATGGTTAAAAACTTACTTTTTTATTTTTTGTTGGGAGCAGCGTAACAAGAATTATAATCTATATAGGTGAAGCAAAACCATACGTGAAGCAAAAACTTGTGAAGCATTTTTAAGTAATATGCCGCGGACGGATTAGTAGGAAAATTTGCACGGTTAAAGTGGACGTAGAGAAGGATTGCAGAATGTTAATATTTTTTTCAAATAATGCTTGAAACATACATTAAATCAACTAAAACACATTACACTCACCACCGTGCATTTGTCACAAACACATAAACGATAAACGAAATAGAACATTCAATGTCTTACTATGAAAACACAACGTTAGAAATGTCAGTGTCTTTGTCAAAATACCCGCTATTGCTTTTAAATGCGGTTTAGCTATTTAAATCTCCTTTTATATTTAACGAGAGTGTTCAAAAATTACTTGTCAATTATTATATTTTATTTGAATTTGAGAAATATTCGTACTACTTTAGACAATATGAAGTTTAGTTTTTTAATTTAAATTACGGTCGAGTTTCGACCGATGTGACGGGTGACTAGTGTTACCAATATGGCCGACTATTATTATTATTAACAGATTTGGCTACTATAGGAAGTGGTTACTATTGTCTAAGTTCATTTAGCTTTAGCCATAGATAAATACTAATATACTAGAGATAGATGTGCAACTCTCGATTCGTTCCAAATAACTGTGTACCCTGATCAATAGATGTCTCTGTTTCAATTATTTTGGAGTGACCGCTAGGTGGCGCTCTTTCGTAGACATATTATTGTTTCCAATAAAATTATAGGCCTATTTTAAAACGTTAAGGCTGTATATAAGAATAAATAACATTATAAACAGCCTTAACATCTTAACAAGCATTATATGTAAAATAAATAAAACAAAGTATTCATAAAAATAAGTTTTTATTAGTCCATAAAAAATTGCCAGGTAATCGTCTTAGTAATCTTCCAAGTCCAAGATCCAAAAAGCCAAGTAATCATAAAGGCAAGAGTCCAAGTAAATCCGTAAAAGAAAAGCCAGGTTATTGTTTATCAAAATGAAGCACAAGGAAAATATTTCTGCAAAAGTTTAAACCGCTAACAAATCGCACCAAATTCAAAACTTTTCTGACAGATGACAGAATAACTATTGTGTTGCCATTTCTACTACACACAAAAACTACCATTATTTCTTCTATAATTCTTCTTCTATAATCTTCTATCTATTTCTTAGATAAATAATTTCTATGAGAGTTTCACCCCCTTGGCTTTAGCCGAGATTTAGCCGAGGTATGATTTAGGCGCAAGTACGAATTAAGCAAGTTTCCCTTATACGTAAAGAAATGATCCAAAAACATCATGACATTAATTGAAAGGATTTTTAAAGTAAATATATTAATATTTGTGTATTGGTTATATTTTAATGACATTTGTATTTTTGAGGAAGTTAATAAAAATTAAAGAAGGAAACTGTAATAAGCTACAATGTTTGGCAAATAAATTTATAAAAAAAAAAACACTTTTTTATTAATACCCAGTTCCTTTGTCCCTGTAGTTCCGGGATTAGAATAGGGCTACGGTATCCCGTGCCTGTCCGGCTTCCGGGGCTTCTGGGGTTGCGGGCGGTTAGAGTAGGAGCTTCAACCATCCAGCCTAGCGATCCCGGAAAAGGCGGTATGTGTGGTCGCATGCCATCGTAAAGACTAGACAGAGCGGTGGGCCTAGCCGCCCACCTGGCGCCCGATGGAGCAACGCGCTCAGAGGATTTCGTTTGCCTTCCTTTGGAGATCCTGGAGTCCTCCTTGTAGCGCCGAGGACGGCCACGAGGGATTTTAGTGCGGTAAAAATCCCACAAAACTCTGCGTCGTTCCCAGGGCGTCGGGTACCTTTAAAAGGTTCCCCCAGAGAAAAAAAATACACAACTCCTTAAAACAGGTTACTCCAATACCAACACCCATAACTATTGCACCAACATCTTTGATGTTATAAAAATATATTTAAATTGTATTACATATATTAAATTAAAGGCATTGTTAGTAAAATAAAATGTAATTTTACACATGGTAGGTACATTTTTTTTTATAGTTGAACCTAACGATAAGGCGGACGGGGTATCTGATGGAAAGTGGTCACCGTCGCCTATGGACATTTGCAACACCAGAGCTTTGATGGAGAACGTTTAAAAATTAAAAAATATGTTATGTGTCCTACCAACATCACGAAATTATATCAAACATCTTTATATATTTCTTTGGACTGTTTTTGTCATCCGATAGCGTCATTCAACGAATAGTCTTATACCTATTAATGTATTAATTAATGTTAAAATAATGTAATATACTTTTCAATGTAATAATTGTATTGTTCCATAAGAATAAAATATTATGTTATTACCACACTTGCATATTGTTCGTTTATTTCAAATTTAAATATATCGGTGTATCTGAAAATGTATCTACAAAATTATTTAATATAAGTGCTACGCAGGTTACAAATTGTAACCTACGTAGCACTTTCAAACTATCAACTGAAAATTCATCCAGTTAAAAAATAACAAGTTTATCTAAAAATTTGACAATTGTTTGAAGAATGAGCAGTAAATGTAGTTCTTATCTATCTATCTATATATAACAGTGAAAATTGACTCCAGATTTTGTGGAATTTTTACCCACTAAAACCTTCTCGGTGGCCTTTCTCAGCGCTTGTAGTAGGGGACTCGGAAACGGAGCGAACCGGTGTCCCCGAGCGCAGAACCTGTCACGGGCTCATCTCTTGGGGGACGTGTACCATCCCCCTTCCTCATCCGGTGCTTACGGCGAGATGCAGCCACACATACCGCCGTCCTTCTCGGGGTTGCTTGTTGGACGGTTCGAGCTCCCACTCTAGCCGTCCGCAACCCCAGAGGCCCCCTGTTAGTCGCCTCTTACGACAGGCAGGGGATACCGTAGCCGTATTCTACTCCCCGACTACAGGGTGGAAAAAATGTGGAACGCTTCACGATTTTGCGTGTCATCCTTGCGCAGGACCAAGCTAATCTTCTCTGTATCGTTCCAATTTTAGTATATGTACTGCAGAAGCGAGTACTGCTGTACCTAGAGACTTGAAATTTGATACAGGGGTTCATTTTGGGACATAAGAAAGTCATAATTTGTAACAAATTGTTTTGCTTACAAATATGTTTATCTATATAACTTTTTGCGCTAAGTTAAAGTTAAAGTAAAAATTAAAGAAGTTATAAGCAAAAAAAGTAAGAATTCTTCTATATTTTCTTTTTGCTCTATAACTTTTTTTATACAATTTACAAAAAACATACCTCATACCAATCTTGTAGATGATATTTCAGGATTTTATTTCCCTATGTTTTTTTTTATAATTTCATACATTTAAAATGCTGCTACAGCGCTCCAAAGTTGACCGGATTCGTCAATGCTCATGAGAATCCGGTCGTAACGAAATATGTAAATTATTTATGTATCTATAAAAAATATTCAGGGGAAAATTTTCCTCAAAAGATCTTCTACAAAACAAAGCGCTTCGCGCTGTCTGTCCCTATGTATGCTTAGATCTTTAAAACTACTCTACCGATTTTAATGTACTTTTTTAAATAGAGTAATTCAAGAGGAAGATATTTTTATGTATAATACATGCATAACATACCCGTGAAGGAACACTGTTAATTTTAGATTTTTGACCCTTAAGCGGAACGAAGTTCGCCGGGTCAGCTAGTTTATAAAAAATACGTTCATGATGATGGTGGGATGGAGTTTTAAAATTAGCTACATTTCATAACAAATTAGATGAAATCGACGAAATATTTTGGCGGGTATTTTATTGATGTAATGTAATTCGAAGTAAGGAAAACCCAACGGACTTTTAAAAAAATATTAAATCATTTTAATCGCCTTGCGTTTAAAAAAATACAGGTAAGCTATAATAATATCTGTTATAATTTTATAATCCTTCCTACAGAACTTGTAATTATATATTTATCGTATGTTAATAACAACAAGGTAGTAATGGTAACAATTCGCCTGCATGTTTTTTAATGAAATGATAAAATTCCTTGCATAAATCATGATAAACTTGCACGATAAATAGTAAACGCCATTGTTTTCACTGTTTGTGTTGTATACAAACGTGTTAATAGAAACATCCGTGATGTATTTCAAAGTGGGAATTTTGTGTTTGTTCAACTTTTTCGTCGTAAATGGATTCGATTTTTTTGGTATAAATGATGGTTTTATACGTTTAATAAAAGAAATAAAATCGATTGGTATGTTAATTAATGCTCCTATTACAACCAGATGGATAGAACAGAAGTTGGACCATTTTGATTCAAACGAAACTCGAACATGGAAAATGAGGTATTATGAAAGGTTAGACTACTGGAGGCCTCATGGAAATATTTATCTTTATATTGGTGGAGAAGCTCCGGCAGAACCAGGATTTCTTAAAACAGGCGTTGTGTATGAATTAGCAAAAGAAACAAACGGAGCGATGTTTATGTCTGAGCACAGGTACTATGGGAAAAGCCAACCAGTAAATAGAACTAATGTTCAAGATATGAAATTTCTAACTACTAAACAAGCTCTCGAAGATATTGCAAATTTATTGAGAACAATAACTAAGAACATACTATTCAAGAAATCTAAGATAGTTGTTGTTGGCGGATCTTATGCTGGTAATTTAGCTGCATGGATGAAGTTAGTTTATCCGGATTTAATTGACGCAGCTATCGCAAGTAGTGGTCCTGTTCTAGCTAAAAGAGACTTCTATGAATACCTTGAAGTTGTTAATAATGATTACGAACAGTACGGAACTGAAGGTTGTTTAGAAAATATAAGAAACATGTTTCAAAGATACGACACCTTATTTAAGACAGACGAAGGAGTAAAGCAACTTAAAGAGGAGGAGAACATTTGCGAAGGGTCAGATATAACCAAGCCAGAGAATAAACAACTGTTTTTCTTAATGAAAGCATCTAATTTTATGAGTAAAGCTCAATATGGCACCACTGAAAGTATCCAAAATCACTGTTCACAAATAAATGAAACAAAAGATTCGTTTGTAGAGCCGGATGACGTGCCATACTATTTAAGCGATGAACAGAACTGTTACGATTTTGATTTTAACAGTATGATAGAGGAGTATCGAAAAGAAGAGAATGACTGGGCTTACTCTTGGACATATCAGACTTGTACTGAATACGGTTATTTTCAGACAACCACTTCTCATAACCAGCCTTTCACGAATAATATTCCTGTTGAATTTTACGACAAGTTATGTATGTCCTTATTCGGCGTTGGTTTTAATGAAGATACGGTCAATAACGGTGTTAAGGCACTTAATAACATGTACGGAGGGAAGTCTCCTAATGTTACACGAGTTGTTTTCGTGAATGGTGAATTAGATCCGTGGAGTGCATTAAGTGTTTTGGAAGATATTTCATATGAAGCACCTGCGGTTTATATTCCCAGGTCGTCACACTGCAGAGATTTGTTTTCCAATAAAGATGACGATCCAAGTGAACTAAAAGAAGCTAGAGCCCATATTAAATACCTAATAAAAAAATGGGTAGGTTAGGTTAGGTTAGAGTTAGACAGGAGACTTTATTTCACACTTTTGGAATGCGGTTTAAAATGTAGTAAGATGATCACAGTGAGGGATTTTTGTACTACATAAACTTTTGTTACGATTAGGATCTTACAAAGAATTACACACTAAGATAATGTTGAGTAACACAACTCATATATTTTACGAGAAATAAAGTGAAAATAATTTTGTTAAAAGGCAAAAAAACAAAACAAGAACTTTATATGAAAGCTATTAAAATAATTTATCAGCAACCAACCGACATTGGCTTGGGATATATTGTAAATAAACATTTTAATAAAAAGTTATAAAAGTGAATTTAGTTTAATATAACGTTAAGTTAATATAATAATTACATATAACTTCAATACCTATAATCATCAATAGAGAAATACCCAATTATATTTGTCAGTTTGTTGATGTTTTAGAAATATTAATAAGCTACTAAGAAGACTAGTGAGTTAGAAGGATTTAATAGGAATTAATAGGGAATTAATAAATAAAACTAGCATTATTAAAAATAATTCCATATTTTATTCATACACATTTCCTTAAAATAGGTTACTCGATAACCAACACCCAACGTTATACAAAAGGGATGTTGATGTAATAATTATATAAAATTGTTTTTTATTAAATTAAAAGTATCGTTGGCAAAACAATGAAGACATTTTACACCTACTCTAAAAATATAGATACGTATTATATAACTAATGAAAATTATAAAATAATACTGTTTTGCCAACTCTACTTAATCGTATGATAAGACTATTATAATAAAACGTCCATAATTAAAATGAAAGTAAGAAATTCATTCCTAATATTTTTGTGACAAAATTCGAATATATTCGGACTTTTTGTAATTCTTTCGTTTTTTTCTTGCGTAAGACTACGTAATTCAATGATCATTTCGCTTCTTGATGTAAACATTGTTATTTTATTATGAAAATTATATATTGTTCGTTTTTGTTCAATGTATTTAAAATTTAAATCTATTGGTATATCAGAATACGTATCTACAAAATTATTTATAATAATATGTGTGATACAAATGGTAACCTGCGTAGCACCTCCAAACTTGAATGTCCAATTAAATTTTTGTATTTAAAAGCACACAAATTGTCAATTCTTAAAAGAATTAGCCGTATGTGTAGTTCTTTTAAGAATTTAATCTACGTATATTAATTATACATTATAATTATTTTACATTTCGATAATATTGCGACCTACATTTTTCTTGCTAAATTGCCGGTCTAATCTAAATGAGTTCGATATTATACGAGTATTCTCGTACTATATAAGTAGTTCATAATCGCCATCTTTAATATTATATAAAACGTATCCTAACACAATATACACAAATCCTTAGATTTGAATTAACCTTATTTAATTAATCATTAAAAAGAATAAATTGTACAAAACTTAACTACGTTGATATAATTATAATAATTGAGTATTGATAAAGTATACGAAATAATCAGGAATATTATAATTTTTATATTAAATAATAATCTATTCTTAAGAGAACTTGAAGCGTGAAAAATATTTACAAAAGGTAAAAAAATATTATACACGGTAATAAAGAATTCGATAAATAAAACGGTATTTCACAATTCAAGTTATTCACATTTCGAACTACTTTTGTTATATATTTTTGTAATGTTATTAATCTGTGTTGCTATGATATTTAAAAAAATCACAGGATTATTTTTTCAATATTACTCGTATTCATAAACGAGTTACCGAAATACACTTTTGATGTTTTTAAAAGACCATATCTGATCGCTAATTAATAACCCAAACTGTCTGATCTGAAATTAAAAAGTATACTTTCTTGTAACGTGTGTTGTTGTTAAGTCGAAATTATTTTGTAACTAAATACTTTCGACTGAATGAAATGGTGATTGTTTTATTACAATTTTAGGAAGTCAATTTCGTTTCTTCGTTTATGACTTCAATCTATTTATTCCCAACCCTGTATTGACTAGGATTGACACCTTAAATTAAACAAAGAGAAAAATAATATTATTATATAAGGTACGCACACACTAAATTAGTTCTGCTGTTTGAAAGAAATAAAATTATTTAATTTACAAAAATAAACATGTATATTATCGTATGGCATTATTTTTCGTAATTTGACATAGATTTTTCATTTTTACGCAATCAATTTATTTTCGAAACATTCATAATTTAAAAGTTATGACAATAAATAAGGTATCAGCAGAAAGTGTTGATGTAATAGACTTGGTAAATCATTAAAAAAAGTTCTACGAGTTTCAAAATAAGTATTTTTTATAGCGGTCTTCGTTGGTAACTAATAAATAAAAAAAACAAGGTGCTTTATTTATTCAAAAATATTTATATGTACGTGAATGAAGACGTATATTTTCAAATAATATTCAAACAGTAGAACTAAATAATGCTAGTGTGATGAACACGTAAAGTTAAATATAGTGGCAGTGATTAAATGTCACTTAATTGCTAAATAATAAATTTACACATACAAAATTAGAATCTACTGTCTAAGCTGGTAATATTCAATCACTAAACTAGGGGGTACAAAAACTTAAAAAAACACGGATATACTCGATATTATAAAAGCCTGCTATGGTACAGGCATACTTAATGTACCACTTAAGCAATACCATAAATTCTTTGCAATCGACCAATTTTATAAGTACTATACTAGATCATAATTTACAGCGTCTAGTTTATTTACAGCTTCAATACAGTCACACCGATATAATCCAATTTAAAAGATTTAATTTCCAAAATTCGCAACATCGATGTAACGGTATCCATGTAGTAAATGAGTCCTATATAGAATGAAGTTAGCTTAGTCCCATTCTCCGATGAACATATGGCGGGCGTTCGGCGCTGGTGGTGGGGGGAAACCGCGGCCGGGGATCGGCAGCCGTCCGTACAGTGCGTACGGGTCGTAATGCTCTCCGTCTGGAAAGAAAAAAAAAATAACAAATTAATTGTGATATGACAGTAACAGACGGTGATATTGGCCTGAAATGGAATTTGAGATCATAAATGTAAACAAAGGTGTTGCCATTGGTAACAATTAAGTAATTATGATTTTAAATTTCACGTTAAAATTTTAATTAATTATTTATTAATTAATAATTAATTAATTAAAATTAAATTTATTGAATTAATTACATTTTAAATTCAATCAATTAATTAAAATTATATCCATATCTAAGGCACATAAAATTTTGCACATTGATTTCTGGTTTCATTTTGTGTTATGTAAAAAAATATCATATTTCGTGCATAGCCTATTGCCAGTGTCTTATCTGCGTAAAGTAATACGCAGAGCTGACAGCCACTCTTCACAGTTAGACAGGCACTAGAAGAAGAAGTATCTTATGAATTTTTCCATATAATTCTTCTTAAAATGAAATCAGTCTGGAATATCTTCTGATATATGTTTATGATGTGAATACAATTTTATGTTTTTATTTGGTTGTTATATGTTTAGTACTTTAAATAAACTGTAAAAATGGGGTTATTTTTTTGTAATTGCAATACCTTTGCTTACATTTTGGACCTCCAATTCTATTCCAGACTATTGAACAGACTTACTGTACAGCCAGGGCTTTGGCTGATAGGTGCGTACATCACGTTTAAGAGGTCATAATAGCAGTCTGACTGCGAAGGTTTGAGGTTCGATCCCCAGCCGGGTATTTGAATAATGAATTTGGCTTTGAGTTTGTGTGTTTGTTTAACTGTCTTTATGTTTATTCCATGGAATCCTAGCATGGAGTTACGAGTGTATAAAGCGTATTTATACAAATGAATGTATTAAATTAATTGAATAGTGACGTAATAGATCAATAATGAGTCCAATTTGTAAGTAGTAAGTTATAGTTGTACGGTTTTTGCATATTTAGCAGGCGTATCAACATAATAATGCAAAAAATATCATCAGTTTGTCAATTACCCTATCGCTGCTGAACAGGTTAATTTGATTAAGTAAATTTTATTCCGGTTACTCATTACATATTTACACATTTAGTAGTACCATTAAAGAAATTTAGGTAAGTAGGTACAATTCAAAATGTTATTTTTCCAGACCGATAGAAGACCAAAGAAGATAATTTTAGTACTTAAATCTTTATAGTATAAGTTCCTTACGTGAATTTAAACTGAAGTTTTAAAAAGGTCATGAGTTGGTCGATTAGTTTTTAGATCACTGCTTTTGTGTGGTATAAAATGCTAAATCTCTTTTCACATGTAACGGGTACTTGAATGCCGATATTTTAACCAAGTTACATGGATCAGGGCTAGGGATTAACTTTTGGCGAATATCGGTAGTAAAGAAAGTAATACAAAGTAAATAAATTTACACACACAATTTTGGATATCCTGAATGTCCATTACATATAAAATGTATCAAATCCACGATAATATTTCTCTAAACGTATCTATATAGTTCGTTTATATAAAGATAATGTAAGAACATCTGTTCCAATTTTAGGGGACGTGTTTTATAATTTCATGTACGCGACAAGGAAACAGGGATTTTATTGTACACTAATTTAAGATTTTAATGTAAACTTTTGGTATTTAAAACCATGTTTAATTAATGCTTATTTCTTGATAGTCGCACTTAACATAAATATAGAAAGAACTACTTCTAGGATGAAGCGAAGCTCGCAATGGCCAAGTCTAGTGGCGGTCCTAGCCACTATGTTTGAGATGGGTGCAAGAAATCAGAAACAGGAAAGAAACATTGATCAGTGAGAGTGATAGAGACACAGACGTGTGAAACAGATAGACGGTTACCGTGAAGCGAGGCGTGCTACCAAGCGAAGCGAGAATAACAGAAAAGTAAATACCAAGGTTGGAGCGAAGAGTCCGCGTCCGCGGTATATAAAGTGCGAGGTTAGTGTACTAGCGGGGCTGCTGGATCACCAGGGGCAGCAACTTTCGATCCCTGTCAGGATAGAATTGGTACATGAGTTTCTCCTTCCTTGGTGGACGCTCGTACGCACCGATTCCGCTTTCGTAGGAGCGTGCGTGCCACAGCGCAGCTTGGGGCATCGGAGCGTGCGCGAATGGAGGCATGTGGCCGGGGAACGGCCCAGGGTGGGCGTGGGCCACGCTGTAACGCTTGCTGGGCACCGGCGTCTCCTTCAGAGTGAGGCGTTCCGTCATCGCCGGCAGCACGTGCTTGCCGTTCGCCTTCACGAAGTTGGGCACTCTGGCGCGCAGACCGCAGTAGTACGGGTCATCTGAAATGTATTTTTTAAGACATTTTACATTTAAATACGTACATATATGTAAGTAAGTATATATTTGATCGTGGCGGAATATCACTCGAATATCTATTTCTCTCTAACAATATCAATGTTAAGCAATGTTTGTCTTGTTGATTTCGAGTATGTTTTGCTTTTCAGTGCAGATATTACTATCGGCATGCCTACCTACGATAGTAATTTAGTAGTAATACCTACCTACGAGTATCAATTACGTCCTGTTGTACTATTTTGGGGTCTTTAGTCCCGAATAGAGTTAGTTAACTCCACATAAAGAAGGAAGCATATTTGCTTCGTCAATGACAAAAGAAAACAAATTTACCTACGTTTCCTATCAATAAGATGTTTACATGAATTTTCTTTAATAATCTGTAAAGGTGGTCAAACGATCGTGCTGAGTACGTTGCTTAGAATAGTAGGTACTGTAAGTATGTAAGTATATTGTAAACCTCATGGTTTCGTGACTAACGTTATATGAAAGTGCTTTTCTAGTTAGGGTTGGTAATAATTGATTACATTGATCACCTAATATACAAAATAGCATGCTCTATGTCTTATAAAAAGTTCTGTTAGATGTTTAACGCTTTGTAACTTGCTCGTTAGGCTGTAAAAGTCAAAACGTATCGGGATCCACATGTCGCGACGGAAAGTATCGACCATCGCCACACGACCGCGATGTTCCCGCACCGTACCTTCTAATCGTGTATTTGTACCTCATTTTACAAGCACACATCTCACCGGCACTTGTTCATAGCAAATAAACGCACGCGTGCTATCCGTACCATGTTCCGCGTCCTACGCCCGACACGTTCCAAATACCGCCAATTCAAATATCAAGGATACCCCAAATGCCAGCTGCCGGTGATTGTGAAATAGTGCATTGTCTCGTAACCTCTGCTCTAGACGTATTCTGTCTTATTTAAAAACGGATAAGCCGATACTTTGGATGGTAACTGCCTATTTAACAGGAACAGCTATTGTTGGCAGATTGAGTTGATGGTTTCAGTTATGATTAACGCGCTTCGACACTAATGTTCCTTAACTCTATCCCGTTTTATTTCAACGTGTGTTGAGGTCAAATCGCGATGTAGTGAAATGAAGATGAAACAGTAACAGATTTACCTTTTTGAGATTTTATTTGTAGCACATTTTGTACATCTGATGATTATTTTTTATAGGGCATGGACTTATATAAGAGCTGGGGCAGGTGCTGATTAGGTGCCGGACCTCTCTTTTAGCATAGAGAGCAAAAATAAAAAAAAAAAACAAACAAAACGACCATATAGTCCATTGATATGCATAATGCATCAATGCAAATGCGGCCGGGGGACAAGGGTGGCGACCCCACAAACTTGAAGTTAAGCTTCTATTGACCCCCTCCACATGTCCAAAAAATAAAATTTCCTCCTCTAAAAAATGCAATATTCGGCCCTCGAATTGTAAAATTTCAATCGACTAATACTTGTTATTTTCCGATAAATTTTAGATATTACTTATATAGG
This sequence comes from Spicauda simplicius, assembly GCA_949699795.1. Lineage (NCBI taxonomy): Eukaryota > Metazoa > Arthropoda > Insecta > Lepidoptera > Hesperiidae > Spicauda > Spicauda simplicius. The sequence goes on along the minus strand of OX453058.1, from coordinate 5,663,291 downwards.
ACCCCTCCCTTAACATAGGTCAAAGATCTCAGAGACTTGACGAATTTTTTATTTCGTCGACTCCCCCTCAGATTTTGCTACGACCACGTTATAGGTAACGGCTATATCTATAGTATCATATCGATACTATCGTACGATATGTAAATTAAAACGGTTTTCACTTACAGCATAGTAAATCGGCACCGAACCTCAGCTTCACGACCATCAAATTAGAACGTGCGATCCGAATACGTCACTCCCTATTACGCATGGGTGCTGTCGTGACCCGATTGTACGACAGATTTCAACGTAGAATAGGTGGTAGGTCACTCGACCTTGCTTGTTTATTTTCGCAGTCACGCTTAGAGCAAGATCCGTTAAGAAGACAAAGAATTACGGCATAGGTGCGTATTGAGGTATCAAAAGTGCAGATTATAATCTCAATGTTTGTAACTTGATGCATTGTATGATTTATGGAACATATTAACTTACGAAGTGTAAAATTAATTGTTTCATAAAATTCAGTTTTTTAGAAAGATAGGTAGAAAATGTTAACGATTTAGACTACAGGCTCGATGTTGTATTTGATGCGGGTCTGTAAAAACTTCATGTTCACGTTTTCCGAAAGAAAAACTCAATAATATAAGAATCAACGCCACGCCAGCAAGGGTTCGCGCTTTTCTAAGTATAGTCGATGATAAAAATGTCGCCAAATCTCCTCTTCCTCTCTGAAATTCGCGATTAATTGCGATTGTATATTACAGATACACATTACAAATCACATTGTGCCATAAATTGTCGGTACTCGAAAGCACCACTACCTCGTTCCTCGTTGATGTCGTAAGTAGTCGATTAAAGTCTAGAAGATGGGTAGTCGGGTCTTCCTGTATAATGTGTAACGGCTAAACCTATTTCGGTCCCCAACACGCATGTCAGGCGCAGTAACTTTTGGCAAAATCCCCTTTTAGGGTTTCAGTTGATTATTGGCTCAAATAGAGTTGATGTGGTATATGATGCAAAAAACATATTTTGGCACTCACTCCCACCCAACGTGCAGCCTGGTGCAGCACTCTCCGACCCCGGCATACTACGCCGCTGGCATGAAGTCTACTACATCGAATTTGGCAAACCTAATGATGTAACCCTGGTAAATTTTGAGAAAAGAGTCATCTTCATGGAGACAATAATGGGTTGACAATGATTTAGGCGTGTAGAAACATTAGATGTCATGTAGGTATTCCCAAGTGAGATCAGAGATGCAGATTAGCCGCGGACGTGTTATCGAGCGATTTGCATGATTGGATGTTTAGGAAACGCGTCGTGCATACAAGTTGCTTTATACTTATACACAATTTTACGTGTTCTATGTATAATTCAGTAACTCTGTGCATAAATCTTTCTAAGAAAATATCATACAATACATTATTATACACGCTACTTGTGTATGAACCCACGTGCGACCATTTATATTTTTTACATTTTTTGTAAGGTATATTATATGTATTGGTAGATAATATTATATTAATTAACGCGGTTATGGCAAATTCCGCGTTGTTTATAAAAGATCTGCACTCTATATTTCATTAAAATGACGCGTCTAAATGGTAAAGGCAACTAAATTTGTTAACAGGAATTAAATTTCTTTGTAAATTCATTACGATAAAAAGGATATAATTTTCTTATTACTTTCAATTTAGTCTTCAAATTGGGACGTACGGAAGAACGCATTAGTAGTTCGTTTATTACTAATGTTTTTTAAGTAAGTTATAACCAAAATAACGATTATACATCAGTAAACAAACAAAAGCAATACGCATTTCGAATAGTGCATTTGCGTTTAAACTCGTTGCGATATTCAAGTAGTACACACGGGTCCATATTTCAGAGGCGGCGCTATAAATCTGCGCGGGGACAACAAGGGTTATGAATGATGGTCTCTCCATATTGATATAGCAGTTCACACTTGACACCGGCGTTGTAAATTACGTTTTGGACACATAAATCCTTGTATTGTCACACCGGCGAACACGAGTCGGCACAATTACCGTTTAAATGCCTAGGACAGTCGAGGGCAATAAAATGGCGATTGATGTTTGAAGTGGTCTTGTGTTCTTACAAACAATATTTTGAGATTTAATCTTCTTTAATGTTCAGTTAAACGTATATTTTAATGTAGTTTTTAACTCTTTTGAAAGTAAGATTTAAAATAAGTACGTAAACATAAATAAATGTCACGAATGTAAAATATTTTTAGTGTTTAAAAAACTTACTTCAATTTTTTTTTTCAAATCTGTCTTATTGAAACCCAATTTTATAAAATCGATTGCTTTTGAAAATAATGTAACTGTAAGATTTTTATAATTTAGTTATCTCTTTGTAAGAATCATATAATCACTGAACATTCACGCAGCATATCGAACCGAACATCCGAACAAAATTGCTTATTCAACAAAACACAAAAGAAAATCGACGTGTAACATGAGCAATACAGCTGAAGTAATTATCCAATATTGGCTCATAATGCCCAAACATGGCTAGGTCTTCGGCATCCATGTAAACGACTCCAGGGACCCACTGGATATATTGTAACAGCCTATTGGGTGGGACGAAACACTCGAGTCTACTTTGAACAGAAATTTATCGCTTTGAAGTAATTAATGCCAATTGTGTATCTATTTTTTAAACCCAGTTTCGCTTAGTTAATTAAGGAAAGTCGTTTTATTCGACAATACACTTAAAAGGTCTTTGTCTCTAATTTAATGGCGAAAAAGGTTATTTTAATTAGCGTAGCCGCGAAAATAAGTGTCGCCATATATTCTGTTCGACAGAACGTGTTTGCAGTTTACGAGTATCTGCAGGCGTTACGAAATGTTCGTGCTCTGATTTTTGCTATTTTTAGAATGAAGTCGAAAATTTAGACGTTGAATCGATCGATTAAAGCACTTAACCCTTATTTTGTTTTAGTTATCGAAAGAAATGTGGAAATGTTTCGATGTTGAATCGATCGATTAAAGCACTTAAATCGTTATTAGTTCTAGCTCTTGAAAGAAAAATGGAAAGCGTTTGTCTGTTACTTTTCCACTCTATCCTTAATACGAGTTTATTATGTACACTCAAATGATATTTTTTTAAGTTTTCGCTCATACATTGCAATGTGCAATGCACGCTTGCGTTTTCGTCATTGGCAATAACTTGCAATGTACGTTACACTGTTGTGTGTTTTTGAGGAAACATTACAATCATAATAAATCTTACTGAGGGTAGTGCTTGTGTCTGGTTCTCGTTTTTATCTTTTCAGGTATTATATCCCAGAATTAAGATTCGATTTCCTCGTTATTTTTTAAAATATTTTGAGTTATAAATGTATTTCTTTGAAAATCTTACCTTGTATCCATTCTGTAGTTATATTTATGCTATTGATATATTATCTAACGACATGCATTCTAAGAAGATAACTAATGTAGGTAGACTACTTAATGTATCACTGGTAAACCAGCCTACATCTACGTCACTATCATTCACGTTTCATGCTATATAAACTCTACTGCACTTTACGCTCTACGAAGGAGAGTTCTTGAAAACAACAATTACTTACCGTATTTCTTGTTGTCCTTTCCTTTGTCAGACTTTCCTCTTGCAAATTGTGTTGGAACGCGTCCGTTTACATCGATATCGTCATAGTCCGGCTGTGGGCAAGAAATATACGGTTATTATGATGAAAGTGACATAAAATTACGTATGTGATTAGGTAGGTACTTAACACTAGAACTGCGGGCGTCCCAAATTTGACCCACTTAGATTTTCTTTCTGCTCTAGTTAATATTTTATTATGCGTATAATCGTAAGTCTATAATATAACTTATATAACTTTTCATTAAATATAATTAGGTATATTATGTGCACGGGACTTCAACCATTTCAATGCAAAACGCATTTTTTTACCTAAAATATCCGCGCTTCTAGGGGTATCAAAATGTACCGCGCTTTTAGTGTTAAGTCTAGATTTTCCTCTACGGTTCTAGTAATTCATAAACTTTTTCAGATCAAAAATACTTGGCACTCTAACTCTCGGAATCTATAGTGTCGACATCAAATATACTCCAGATATTAAATGCCAAGCAAATCTGCTTAGAATTATATTTCTTACGAGCGCACAAATAAAGCGACCTTTTTATGTTAGGCTGTCACCACTTTCCCTCACACTTTAGGCCACTAGACCAGCGATAAATAGGTTCACAATTTCAGGGTAAAATGCGTCCAACGCGATTATGCTATCGAGGACGGGTGTGTTAAAAAGGAAGAAAGAAAGAAAACAGCGTGTGCACTCCCCCTTATCTTGTTACAAGGCGAGACGAGTTCAAAGCACAACTAATGTAATACAAGGCTCATATTGTAGACGCTGCTTTATCAAGTAAAAGAAATTATGCGCGCCACCCCGCGTGGTGTCTTCGGACATGTTATTGCTCGCGTTTTAACATTCTTAAAGTAATTCTTGTAAAATAAATGTGCTGTTATCGCGGATAGAATTGTTTCCATACCCACGTGTTTTTAGATTTTGCATTTTATTATCAAAGGAATAGCATTGCGAAGTGCGAGTTACAAAAATAAGTAATGTAAATGTCGAAAGATATAATTATTGTCTTTGTCTAATCTTATAGACGTTTGTTGTTAATTTGATTGAATTTAGGTCTGATCATACATTCAGTCCGTCTGGACTGACTGGTACAATTTTGTAAATTATTTTTAACATTCACGATGAGAATTTTTAATGCGGATTGGATGCATAATTTATAATTGTCTGGGTATACTCATATTTAATTTACACTCCATTTTTTAACATTTGAACAATAAAACTTATAAGTAGAGCCCAAAAATAGATGCATAATAACTAATTTCTTTAAATCACAAAATCGCATAGATTTAGTTACAAACCCATTGCAATTAATATCGAATGAAATGCATAAATATACCCCAGTGGCCGTTCACAATGCACAAAGGACATTCTTCATCCAACGTTTCCACTTTCATAGCAACCTGACGCCATTTGGATAAACCAGTGTTTATCAACCTGTCGCGACTCCCTAGCTATGCTGAAAGCCTATGTGTAGGGGTCCGCGGGGCCAACGAGGTCTTAGTGCAATAGTCATCAAATCAGAGACATATTTTTATAATAATAAGCGAAAAGAAAAAAATATTATTACTCAATTTTTTATTTATCTTTAACAAAATCAAGAAAACATGAAAAGTCGAAACTATGTATCTAATTACGTATTACACCGATACCTAATTCTACAATAAGTACATAGCGTAGGGATATTTGTTATACAATAAATTGAATTTTATAAACGGGATATTGGGTCGCTAATTTTTTTTTTATATTTTTTTTATCCAGAACCGCCAGCTCTAGGGAAAAATTATTAGGAGAGCCGACCCCAATTAAAAATGGGAAAAAGGTCAGTTGAAGAAGAAGAAGGGTCGCGATTTTTTTTTATATTTTGGCTTTAAGATTGAGAAACACTGCGACAAACCAATAAAAGGAGCGCCTACCTTTCGGTCGCCTATCATTTATCTCGCGGAGATCGTATCTCCGATGCGTCAACAATACCTACCATTGTTTGGTGGTGTAAGTATGAGCGTAAATGCGACTTCACTGCCACTGACATAATATATGAGTAATCAAAAAAAACATACGCTTTCTACAGTCATAGCCCCACATTAGGATTTTCTCCAGTGTCGTGGGTACCATGGACACACAAAAGACGAATACACAAACACCCAGACCCAGAACAGGAATCTAAATCCATCATTCAGATACCCGGCCGGTAATCGAACCCGGGACCCATTACGCGTCAGACCGGTATGGTAACCGCTTCGCCACGCGGGTCGTCATAGACGCTCTAAAATTATTTTCAGGCTTACTAAATGAAAGCGTACTATATAGGTGGTTTGATGTCGTTTCAGAGCAGTGATAGCCTAATGGTTGAAACTTGCCCTCTCGTTGAGATCCGAGGTTCAAACCCAGGCACGCACCACTGATCTTTCTAAAATTATGTGCGTAGTAGAAATTAATTAACAATGCTTTTCGGTGACGGAAAATATCGTGAGGAAACCTACACCGAAAAAAAAGTTCTAGGAGGTGTGTGAAGTCCACCAATTCGCACTTGGCCAGCGCGGTGGACTATGGCCTAAACTCTCTCATTCTGAGAGAAGACTCGTGCCCAGCAGTGGGACAATGATGGGTTGACGAGAGAGATGTGGTTAAGTTTTCAGCTACGTTCTATTAATCATGGTTTTATGGTATAAGCCAGAATTTCAATTCAAATCCTGCCGACAGACGTCTATATTGAACAATAGTATTTACATATATTATGGTAATCGCATTATCAGAACAAATAAAATAAATATTTTCTGAATTAAAATACAAGTTATTGTTGTAACAACTGCATTGGTATAATAAGGCTATTTTCATTCGTACATTCCATGTATTGCAAACAACAACATTGTTGTTTATGCCGTAATGGAATCATCGAATCTGTTACCACAGATAAAATAAAACTGTTTTAACTGAATTTCAACGTGCGCCGATTTAAGAAAGATGAAGTAAATGAAAGCAGTTAATTATCAAACGCAACTGCATTTATCAACTTTACATTAGTAACAAGCTATGTCTGATATCGATATAAAATCCATATCGTTACGAAAATCAAAACTACGTTCTACGCGATCAATTTCAAATAAAACTAAACCCTACCAATGCCGTCTTTACCATAAGAGCACTCGGGGCCAGTGCCCAGGGCCCCCATCTACAGAGGGCCCCGAAGGGCTGACAATTTTTCTCACATCCAATATCAAAATATTATGGTCGGGCGCATTACACTTTTTTCGTTCCATGAAAGTCGTAGGGACCCTTTTGGAATGTAAAGAACATAGTACATCGTACTTTCTTTCTCAAAAGGCCCGAATTCTTGTATACCCAAGGGCCCCAGCATAGTCTAAGACGGCCCCGCCACGTCTAGTAATCCAAAGTAGTGGAGGCTGACAGGCGTTAAACGGAACAAACTTTCACCTCATTTCGATCGTGATAAGTTATTCCTAACTTGTCATTGATAAAGCTTCTTTGTACCCTTTTGTTGAGAAACGATAAAGGTACAGTTTGAGTGATAGATGCATTGTTGGATACGGGAATGGAAAATCGGAGAAGTGTATCGATATTAATCTTTCATTTTTGAATTGATAAACGATAATATAATGTGGTTGTATCTTGACAGTTTAATATTTGTGATGTTACTTAACCGATTTTTATCAAACACATATGTATCAACATTTTTTTAGCAAATATCGGTACAATTCATTTACATTTTTATATACATTTCCTACTATCTACTACTAAAAGGTTAAATCTCTTAAACTTCGGTAGATAACTCTAGGCAGGACAAGTTTTTTTTAAAAATAACTCATTTAAATATTTTGCTGAAATACTACCTAATAGGTGTCAAAGATTGTCCGGGTGTTCTTAATATATCCGTTTATTTAGTCATTCAAAAATTTTAACTTTCATATTCGTGCTGTGATCTAATTTAGAGGTAGGAAATTACGTTATACATCGTGTTCTATTATTGTAATACATATCCGTGTTCGAAATACCGGATGCCAACATCACTAATATAAGATAATGTCGAATAATGCTCCTGATCAGCGTCTTACTTTTGATTTATTCTAATGCGAACATTGTTGGGGGCTTGTGCACTGTATTTTTATAATTGAAACTTTGTTTTTTTAAATTATTTAGTAATTTATTCATAAGGAAGCACATTACACGTTATGGCGACAAAAGGGCAAGAGAAAGCATTGCCATATACAGATACATACACTCAATATTTTTGTTGGGTTGCTCACAAACATTAAAATGAATAGAATGATTATTTTAGTCTTGAGATTCCTAACTAACAGATATACAATCTGCTTGTCTGTTACTACGATCACATAAACAAAGCTTAACGCATAAAATCATTTCCATTGAAACATACCTTTTCTAGATAAGTTTCCTGAAAGGAACGCTTGTCACCATAGATCGGTAACCACCGAAAATTTCACGCGAGGAATTCTACACCATACGCTTAAAATAACCTATTTAAAACAACTAAGGTTACACTGTACCCGATATTTACAAAAAGATAATACCAGCTGATACTATCACAAAAACTAGCTAGACGCGAAAATCGTTTATAATGCAAAGTAGGTGGCCAGACCTTTAAATCAAGCATAGTTTCTTACTAGGAAACACCGAGACTTCCTATTTCTTCTCAATATTGAGCGGAGAACAGATATCGGGTATCAGCGTCACAAGATTGTGTCAATAACAGTGATCGTTCAGTAAATCCCGCCCACTGCGAAAAGCTCGTTGTAAGCTTTTTATAGCACCGTTCCATTAAAATACCGTCCTATAAATTCTAAGTGCATTTAAGGGTTAAGTGCCTGTAATGACGAATTGTGTTAGGATTTGCTTAGAATTAAATTATTTTATTTTATTTGTTTCGCTTACTTATTTGTCACTTATTTAACCCTAAATATAAACATTTAGATGCGTTGTTATTATTAACAATTTAAAACCGACTTATATGCCGTGTGGCAAATTATATGTATTAAATCTGTTGGATTACAAAAAACGAAGTGTGTACCTTTTTGCCGCTAAGAAAAAGGTAGCAATTGATAGCAAAATATATGAAGGTTTCAATAATATTTTAGTATTGTACCTACGTATAAACCGAGCTGATTACCAAATAGTAGGCGTTCATTTGTACTTAGTGTATGTAGATAGATAGATAGTATGTAAATAGTGAGTTTACTAATTCTTACGTGCCAATTATGATGTTAATAATAATTAATAATTGAACGGATAAAATAAAGTCTAAATATACAGATATCAGTTTAGTAACCATAAACGATTTAATTAAAGTGTTGTTACAAAAAATAAGTAACAGCTGGTTGGTATTGTACAAGAAAAAACGCTGTTAATCTATCACCATGGCTATTTACACTCAATTGAACGATAACATTTCAATCTATTTCGATGCTTTTAATCAAAAGAAAATTAAACAAAAAAACGTGTTTTAGAGATAAAGTAGTATCATAGATGAAGAAGAAACAAATTGTACAATGTAAATAAAACTTTAATAGTAAAGTATAAGAATAATGAGAGCTATTTCTTACTAATATGGCACAAAATGGCATATCAAAATTGAGATCCTTTCTGTACGAGTTCTTTACGGATGTTTATTCTTTCAATCAAATTTAAGCCCTGTCGTGATAAAGATTAAGTTTCAGTTCGTATTAACTTGTAGTTGGTCAAATTTGTTCCACCGGTGGATCAATGGCGTTACTTCATTGTAAAACAAATTTAAAGTAAATAGAAAAATACTGGGTGGTATGACGAAGGAGCCCAGTATTTACGTAAAGTTAATGATGACTTTAGGACCGTGTAATAAATAAAGTTACAAAACACTTATCGAAAAAGTTAAAGGGCGTAGGAAAATGTTTCGAAATGCAAATCATGGTAGAATCTGCATTACTAAATCAATCAATCGCGTTACAAATTTGTTCATCTCAATTTTGAAACATTTTACTCAACACAGATTAAAGTTATATATTCAAACACGGTGAAATCTGTTTGTGTTCATGTATTAAACAGGTTTTAAAACTGTAAAGAAATAAAAAGGAGGTTTATTTTTCCAACTTTTGCGCTTTAAGAATAAAAAAGATCGTATATTAAATACGTGGATAATTAAAATTATTAATCGTTTAATAAATCATTGGAGAATTCAATTGATAAAATTTTTGTTCCCATTTTTATAGTTCATTTTCTACTACAGCCAGTAGTATAAAGATAAATGCATAAATATAACATTATTTTGATTCTACAAAAACATAATATAATCGTTAAGTAAAAATACCTATTTTCCTTTATTTATTAATCAACGATTTTTATTATTATACTTTTTCCGATTATAAATTAATTCATTAAATAAAAAATTGCATGTTAAAAAAATAATAATAGCGTGGCCAAAGGGTTTTGCAGTGAACGGCAGCCATTATTTTCGGAACACTTTTTAAGTGATTTTTTTTGGACCTGTTGAAGATGTGCTGATTTTGTCCATCCATAATTCATGTCAAGAGACATTTAGAAGTCACTTTGCATAAACTGGCCCTTTATCTACCTTATACATTATGGGTATTTTAGGGTATTCATTTCTTATCTGCCTAAATGCGTTTGGAGGATTTACTAATGTTGTGGTTTGAGCTAATGATTTCTTTTAAAAACCCTTGCGTGAATCAGAAGAAATGTACTTTGGATTCCGGTATTTTCGCTTATTGAGGATAAAATTTTGAATCGAATTTTTTATTGAGTGTGAAATCGAATTTAAAATCTTTGATATAAAATTCGGCTATTATAAGGATTATTGTGATATTTCTTGTTACATTAAATTAAGAAAAGATATTTTTATCTGTAGCAATGTATTCTAAGGAGGTCAAGATACTGTGTTTAAAAGGAAAAAATATATCAATTGTAAAAAGAGAGCAAAAACACCGCAACTTAAAGAAAGGAATTATTTCACTCATTGTTCTTGTCAAATTATTTCAATAAAATTCTGTATAATTTAACAAAAGAAACTGTAAATGTAATAAAAATAGCAATTGCCACTTAGGCAACGGTAGCACAATCTGTAATGCAATTTACACTTGCAAGAAAATTACATTGGCTGCCAACCGCATCTTGGGATGTTATGTTATGTGCACACTTACCGAGAACTCGTAAATGTTTTAAAAACACATTCTCTTAAGTAACACCTGAGTATAATGTTGTAGGTACTTAAATTAATCCTAAGTCTTGTTTTTTTCAATGTACATACATGTATACATATATAATACATGCTTTATAATTATTATCAAAAATATTTATTATGGGAAAGGATACTAAAAGCAAATTAGTATTTTAATTACATTCAGTAAAAATCGATACGATCGATACTGGAGCTAACTTTTGTTACTCATGTAAAACAAGATGGCAAATAAAAAAAATATAAAAAAGTTATACAAAGAGAAAAGACAAACCCACTGAGTTTCTTGCCGGATCTTCTCAGTTGAGGTCGTGTTACGATCCGGTGGTAGTGTAAAAAATATATATAAATGTAACTGACAATTTGTAAGCGCCCCCGAAGGCCTATGCAAAATAAAGACATTTCATTTCATTTCATTTCATTTCGATAATCGTCGCAAAGTCTAAACTACCAAGACCCGAATCTTAAAAGTTGAATTTTGATATTTTGATATTCCACCCCTAAAGGGGTTAAGTAGGGGACGAATGTTTGTCTGCGCATATGAAGTTTCAGGTAACTGTTACTTTCTTAGATTCTACCTATTTAAAATGTAAATGATCAGAACGTATTGAGATACAATCAGATCTTTACAAAGTATCAAGGAATGGCCATCTTTACGTGTACGTCTAGAATAGGACAGTATTTTACGTGTGATGACTAAAATAGTTTATTTTTAATGTCGGTTCTTTTTGAGCGCGCGCAAAATTTATGCTACATTATTCCTTTGTAGAGCCGCTTCGATTTATGCAAAGAAATATACACACCAGTGCGTTGCAAAGAATTAGGCAAAGTACTACCGCGCTTTTGGATGTATGCATTTCTGCAAACCATTTTTTATTAAAACATGGCCCCATTAAAACTGTTTCTGTCTATTATTTCTATAATGAAAAAAATTAATGCTGTTTTAGAAATATTCTTCACTATATAAAAAAGATACTATTTATTCTATATAAGAAACATATCTGTTAGGATCCTTGACTGTTAAATAAATAATTTTAATTATTTAATGTTTCATGATCATAATGCTAAATTTAGGTGTTTTGTTTAAATTAATTTTATTTCGATTTGTTTAATCTGCATTCCATCTTACAGAATTATAGGCAAGTGGTATAAAAATGGCATTATATCAAAATTAATTCCAGATGAAGGGCGCACCACGATGTTTTGATAAATGCGGCTACTGTAGATTGAGTTATGCGCTTTGGTATTTGAGGTTTACGGTCAGTATAGTTCAATTGAAATTTTATTAAGTCAATTTTATGGTATTCCGTTTCTATATTGTTTAGTATTCTGCTTTAGCTTCCATATTGTTGAGGGTTAGCTTACTTTGTGACCATTCTATGAGACCTTTTATTATTATTTACCCTTACAAAAATGTAATTAATCACTTAATGTTATGCAACAGTTAGGTGTCTGAATTTTACTATGTAAAAATATATCACCCGTTGCTTTGACACATTTTATAAAGTCCTTGCTTCTCACAAATCTAATAAAATAGAATATATGTTAATTACTACAATGCAAATACCTTAGGGATATCAGCAGGTCCATATCCATTTTCTCTCGGAGGCAGCTTCGGAGGCTTGTCACCTCTCCTCTGGCCCATCTGCATCATTAGCTGCTCCCTGGTGGCAGCCACCACGCCGTGTCCGTTGTGCCCGTTGTGTCCATAACCGCCTGAACTTCCACTAGATCCTGAGCCATTGGCGTTCGAGCTGGCAATGCTGTAGGGGTCCTCGTCTGGGATCGGGATGCGAGGTCTGTTCTTGATATCCATTGGTCTTTGAACTGCAGAAGAAAATATACAATTAAGTAACAGTAAATCTTATTTTCCAACCTCATCTAACCTAAGCCTAATGAAATGAAATGTCTTTATTTTGTATAGGCCTACGGAGGCACTTATAAATTGTCAGTTACATATATATATTTTTTTACACTACCACCGGATCGGAACACGACCTCAACTAAAAAGATCCGGCAAGAAACTCAGTGGATTTGTATTTTTTTCTCTGTATATCTTTTTTATTGCCTTATTAGATCAAATTGCAATGAAATAATATTTTTGCACATGCTAATAATCTTTTTATTCAGTAACTTTCTTCTGTCAAAGTTTTCAAGTAGACGTACAAGTAGTATTCAATCTACTTCTTTGTATATAATTTGAACTTAATTATACGATTAATTTTACACAATTCACTAATGATTTTAATTGAAATCTGTAAACATAGGACTGTTTTTTTATTCAAAATAAGTCGTTAAATTTTAACTATATTTAAAACAATATTTTAATGCTATTTTAAAAAGTTTTCTATCGTTTGAAATATCTCTGATAGATGTGTGTCACGTTATTTAGATAACGAGGAAAGGAAGATCAACCATTATTGACATTAAGGTTACGGGTATTGTATTATCTTAGTCTGTGGTGACGAAACTGTCTGCATTAAAGGTCACGCTTGTTATATTATATAATCCATTGCATCGAATTACTGTGAAGTTATCTTCTTCACTTGGGAACACATCTCGACTTGAGTTTCAGATAAATTTGTATTGAAAATAATAAAAGACTTGACCCAGTAGAAACGTAAAGTCTTATTAGTATGTATCTCAATTTTATGTTTATACATCCGATGACTCTCAGTCAATCCACAGTGGAGCAGCACGATGCAGTAATCTGCAAGCTGTCTTTAGTTATAGTAAGAGTAATAAGAGCTACCTATCTTCGGGATACAAAAAGGTTTTTCTGAGTCATTTGTTATTAAATCTCTCGAGCCTATCTATAAGTGATAATACATTCAAAGTAATGCAAGTTAATGGCTAACATGACAGTATTCTGAATAGTGTTGCAGAATAGTTATGATCTATAAATCACGTTATTCCCAATGCCTACAGCTCTATAATAAATCTTCGAGCGTAGCTGTTCGCGCTTTATCCTATCGTTTTAATTATCGGAGTACAACAATAGTTTCATAAATAGTTTGACCTACATTCCTTGATACAGATCTAAGTATTTCCACGGATAATTTATCACTAAAGATAAAAGCAATTTTAGACATTTTCGACGTAAGCCTTGCAACATGTTTTGGCGATAAATCAAAGAGTTTTGTCGAAAAATCGGATTTGAGGATCACGTATCTGCGACGTTGGAGCGATTATCTAAAAGTGGTTCTGTTCAACAATTGGAAACATTTAGCTGCGCTTGCGCAACTGGCAGCGACATGAATGTCGTGTCGTGATACCGAGATCGGATGGCAATCACTTCTCTTCACGACTTGGAATAACCTACGGTTATTAGCCATGCGACGTTAAAGGTTGGAGGTTTCATTACACTTCACTGAATCATTATCTGTACCATCTGTAATCGTAGGCATAAACTGGGGTTGTAGAGATGTGCGATGTCGTATCTCATATTGGAATATTGTATAATGTTAACGATTTTAGTAGACGTACGCATATAATATGAAAGCATTCGTATAAAATGTGTACGTGTTGTAAGCATGTCTTGAAACTCTTCCAGTCAAAGATGAGCAAGCTTTTTCTAGGCAACATTGTTTCAAAGTTATCGTTATCATCATACTAATATTATAAAGGCGAAAGTTTGTGAGTGTGTATGTTTGTTACTTCTTCACGTCTAAACGGCTGGAGCGATTTTCATAAAATTTGGGAGATACTTAGCTGGTCCTCTGGGTTAACATACTGGCTACTTTTATTGTGGGAAAATATCTTATTCCCATGGAACTGTGGCGACCTCCCGCTACTCATCAAGAGATGGCGCTACTAGTATTCTGAAACACGCTATCGAAGCATTCTCAGAATCCTGCATATATACAAGTTCCGAACATCAACTGTCGGAGCACGGCCGCTCCCCAGGCATGATCACCTAGGCTGGCGGGAGATCTCCCTTTGCCAAAGAACAATCGATACATCGATTTAATTAACGCGAGCGAAGCTGCGGGGTTCAGCTAGTTTTTTATAAAGTGCGATCGCAGACCCGACGGGTACAAAACGGAAAGAGGTATTTTTAAAATAGTTATTAGGGTAGGTAGTATATGACATTTCAATCCGTGCGTCCATTGGCTTTTGAGGTACATTGCTGGACATAGGTCTCCCTTAAATGGCGCTATCCCAATTGGTCCTGTGTCCTCTAATCGGTCCACCCTTGGGGGCGAACCGTGCTTCTTTTGCCTTAATGTGGTCGCCACTCAAGGATCTTTATTGACTTTTATTTACCCTAAATTTGTGTCCGTTAACGATATGAAATAATTTCTTCTAAAAACCTAAACAAAAGCCATCTACATTTTGTTAGATTGTATTCAAGGTGGTAGAACCAGTGTCGTTCGACCGGGGAAGTACCACCTCCACACCTATTTCTAGCGTGAAGCATCTCTTGCGTTTCGATAGAACGATTTTCACATGAGGCAACCATTGTAGTCCTCGGGAGTAGCAACGAATCTGTGATTGACTTCAGATGGAACCCATGTTTTGTATGAAGTTGATTACAGATGTCCATGGGCGGCAGTGACCACTTACCATCAGGTGGACTCCTTTGCTACTTCAGTCAGATAAAAAAAATAACTTTGATTTATTGCATCCAAGCGATTTCTTTTTAAATTATATGGATTTTTTATACCCACATAAATTTATTAAAATTAGTTAATATAATTGGAATTGTCTGAGGAGCATTTGATATTTAAAGCCAGCAGTTTCTCGATAACAACCCTAGTACAAACGAAACATACAACGCTAAAGATCGGAGCACTTGCAAGGCTGCCGATTATGAGTAATCCTCCAAGCGATTTAGCTTTTAACGGGTTGCAAAATCGAGTGTATATAAATCTCACTTATTGCTTCACAATGTACTCGTACTTTGATCGGAATTCTATTATAAGAGAATCCATTGAGTTGTTCAATCGTATAAGAGTTCATAAAGGTCTGTTTATGTGGAATGACGCTAAATAAAGCCAAATTATATAGGATGACGAAGCGATAATACTTAAAGCCCCTTCTTATGCAGATGCACTGGGCAATTATGAACCCTTCTGGTCCCGAATTGTAACGATTACTGTAAGAGTGAGTGGCTCGAAAGTCTATTATTAGATGGTATATACAAATTATGGATCAATAATATTAATAGTCCATCATAATATTAACAACTACAAAAAAACGTACATGGGGTTATGCTTTACTGGCTATTAAAAGCCATTAAAGGAAAACCACATCTTTTATACTGAAGTAGTATAGATACTTATGTATGCTTTTACATAATAATCAAAATTTTGAAATTTAGATGTGACCAATACTTTTATTTACAATTTACTAGAAAGCGGTTAAAAATTGGAGATTTTAGACAACAATAACACTATAATCCTTAACATCTTTGCACTATAAGAGATGCGTATATACCACAGACATGGTGTTATCACGGGATTAGAATCCAGATTAGCTGAGGACATGACTTAAATGTTAAGTATGTATGTACTTAATATAACTAAGTATTTTGACCTATAAAATATATACTTACAATAAAGTAACCATAAACATAGGATTTTTCTCTGAGCATCTCGTAATCTTACATTTGGATAAATTTACATTTTGTAATACTTGATGTGAGATGAATAGATATTGAAGAAATTACGAGTATATAATCGGGTAGAACTGCGGACGTAAAACCACTTATAAATTGTGATATAAAGGAAAAAAACCGACCATTACTATATAATTCACTGGCTAAGACTGTAAAAAATATTAGACGATAACAATTTTATTGCAGTTGAAAGACTCAATAAAAATGACCGCTTTGAAAGAAGCATCTTAATGGACAAAAGTCAAAGAAGGCACCTTCAATGACCCGTGACATGTTCTACATCGTGAACTTGAATTCTATTTCTAGTTTGTATTCGTGATTGGATATATGCAAATTAATACATCGAGTTAAAAGTTTGAACGCGGTTATTTTTATAAAAACAATATGTACAATATTAGGCATATAATATTTTTTTACAAATTATGCAGATTATTCGAAGATTGTTTGCGGAAATTCGGTACTTTTATACTTATCACAATTTAATTCACTTTCGTACTTCGATCACAGCGAGCTTCCTATTGGCTCGTGCTGTTTTGCATAATATTGGTCACGATTTAAGTATGACCACGATTAATGTTTCAATTGCCAGTCGTTTCAAATTCAAAGTGGATCTGCTGTAATGGTATATAGGTAAGTGGTTCTATTTGGACTTGCCGATCTAGTTATGCCACAGATAGTCACGAATACGTGCTTCGACCTTCATGATGAAATCGAAATTTGTCGGTCTGGTGCCGTCGTGTTGCATGCTATGTACACAATGCTTTGTTTCCAAGATTAATTTGATACACTAGAAAACTGCGAAAAGTACGAGAGCGTAACTGTTTTACGCTCACCGTGACATTAAGATCGTACCTGATACTAACGCGAGAGCATTAAAATTCAATCAAATGCATTCGAATCTCGACTCCGACGGAAACGGAACAGTTCGTTCATTGCATTGAAATCGAGGGTTACACGGAAATATTGTAACAAAAACATAACAATACGAACAAGATTACAAGTTCGATGACACAAAGTTTAAGCGTTCCGTCCCTATTCCCCGGTAGTGTCACGACTTGCACATAGAAAACATTAGATACGTTATTCAATAGATTTATTTGAGTTCCACAACCGATAAACAGTGGCTCGACCGCGAAACCACTGCAGGAAATCTATGAGCGTATCTTATCCGGACTGGGAAATCAAGGGAATCTCGCAATGCGGTTTCTTTCCCATAAATTCGCTATGATTTGAGCAAAACCAATATTGGATGTAGATAGTTGCTAAGCTGGCAATATGGTTGGGATAAGTTAGAAATTTGCAGTGCGCTGAGTGAAATGAGGTGCAATACATCATGAGATCGAAGGCAGATTGCATTGTTGCACAACAATAAGCAGACTACTGAGAAGTGAGGGACTGCATAGTTGATGCGGTTGCGTGCTGTGAGAACTAAATCAGATTCGTAATTTGTAATAAAATTACACGAAACTGCGAAACTTATTTTCTCTGAACATTTACATTAAGTCTAAGATACCCTGCATCGTTTGATCGAACAGGCGGAAGTAGACATGATAGTCGATAAACACACTTTCGTACACATACGGATACGAAGACACGGCTACGAATAAAGCCAATATGCAACTTATATGATGCAGATCACCTTGCGATCAAAAACCAGTCTACTTTTGAATAGCACCACATTTATTCCGAGAAATTGCATTGATGATCCCCGTTTTGAGGTCGGACGGAGCATTACTGGCAATTTTATTTTTTATTACTTTCTCATTTCCGTATTGTAGATGCTTCGGAAAGTTTTCTTTAAAATAACGTGGCTCGCTTCAAGGTCGCGTTTGTTCGAGAGGTACCGACATTCGCTGTTTTGCGTGAGAACGTTGCATTACAAAAATTAAATTTTGTATGTTCGTTAGTCGTTTCTTAATGATAAGTGCTGAGGTCGGTTCATTGTTGTGTTGTATAATGTGGGGGCTGCGGCTGGCGGAGGTCGGAGACAAGGTAAATGTATCATTGGTGGTTCCGTAGATAAGAGCGGCGATCGTTTAGTTGCTCATACGCCATTCAATGGTAATTACCGTGGTGTTGATGACGCGTGACTGACGCTCGATTAAGTCCTTGTAATATTTGTACAACGTTAGCATAGGACCAATGTAAATGTTTGGAAACAACAGACGTTAATCTCAGGGCTATCCCTTGAGTTGCCGATAATGACATTTAATCGCAAAAGAGCGAGCTTTAGCGACATTAAAACGCTGAAAGCGTCGTCATATAACTCACGTAGGCGCTTTGATAAATATTGTTCGTGGTGCATTATTGTAATGGACCATTTTTCTGTTCCAAGATAAATGTAGCGCACCCTTCACTAAAGCAGTATGTCTTTGTCATGTATCTCTGTGTTAGGTGATTTATCCGCTATGACACGTGTTAAGCATAAATACTTCACTTCGATATACTTGATGTTATTTTAAACTTCAATTACTGTTAAACAATGAATTATCCAAGTTTTGGCGATATATAATTAAAATTAAATACTCAAGTCAATTTCAATAATTACTTATTATGTGATGGCAGACTTATTTTTTATATAGTGCTACAATTAACACAGCTATGTCATTCATTATTCCGAATTGCCATAAAAATGTATCGAGAATGTACATGAAGCAATTTAAAGTAATCTACTTCCAAACAAATAAGCAAAAAAGATTAACAACAATTTTATTAAGTTGCATTATTAACTTTACAAAGAAAATAACATTGCTAATTAGGTTACAAAGTATATAATCATATATGTATGCGGAAATGAATTCCGAACACATGTACAGCGCTTATTAGATTTTAATTTAATTTCGTATTAAGCGCTCTTAGTAATAAAATGGTTTGGACAAAATTATTTCCTGTTCTTATGTTTTTGTGCCTCTAACGTTTATTAAAGAATATATTGTTTAAACTATATTATGTGAAGTTTTGTGTTTTATTTTTATTTTGTTTCTATTGACATTATTGTCGGTTTGATCTATATTATACTATAAATAAGATTAATAATGTATTAATTATAACATTAAATAACGTCAATTTCTATATATTTTTTTTATATGACTGAAGTAGCAAACACGCATCCAGCCCACCTGATGGTAAGCGGTCACTGCCGCTCATGGACATCTATAATCAACCTCATACAGAACATGGGTTCCATCTGAAGTCAATCACAGATGCGTCGTAACTCCCGAGGACTATGAGGGTCGCCTCATGTGAAAGTGTGCCGGCAACCACATTCTTCTATCAAAACGCAAGAAATGTTTCACGCTAGAAATAGGTGTGGCGGTGGTACTTCCCTGGTCGAACCACATTGGTTATACCACCTTGAATATGATGAAAAACTGTTGAATAGTTGATTTTTGTTTTTATCAAGTTGAGTTTAAGTAGTTAATTGAGTACATACTCAACTATTAACTTCCAATATTCGAATGCATGAACGAGAACATAAGCAACGATTTTTTACGACACGTAGTAAATCTATACTAAGGTCTCTATTAAGATTACAGAGTATATCTATATAACCAAGGAACAAGAACATACAGTTCAATCAGTTTTGAATCTATTAAATAATTATCCAGTAGCTCTTTTTTCGATGGTTGGGTACTTGTATTGCACTAATAAAAACAGTAGGATTAGGTTGATCTTTTTATATCTAATAGATACTATAAAAACTAGTATTGATTTAAAAAAAATCGATCCGAGATTCCATTAACGTGTTAGCAATGAACTTGAGAATACAATTTTATTGCGGAAATAACGATTTTTATACACATTTTGAAATAATCACAAACATCCTACGTTTTGTGTAAGAATTCTTCGAGTGCTATATTTCACATTTAACATTCAATATTATGCTAATTATTCATTATTAGCAAACGTTTGTTGAATTCTTTTGTAAGCGTACAAAATTCTTATAAATCTTCTTATTAATGTTAGAGATGCGGAAGTTTGTGAGCATGTAGGTACATGTGTTTGGTACTTTTTCATGCAGAATGGTCGGATTTTGCTGAAATTTAGCACATAGATAGTTTATGTCCATTGTAAACTTTACGGATATTGTAAACGTGATCATAACAAGTGGAATGTAAAGTTAAAATCAAAGGCAGCTGAATACATTTGTCTAATTAACAACAAATTACTTATTTTTTTTTATCTGACCGAAGCAGCAAACGAGCATGCAGACCACCTGATGGTAAGTGGTCACTGCCGCCCATGGACATCTGTAATCAACTACATACAGAACATGGGTCCCATCTGAAGTCAACCACAGATGCGTTGCTACTCCCGAGGACTATAATGGTCGCCTCATGTGAACGTGTGCCGGCAACCACACCCTTCTATCGAAAGGCAAGAAATCCTTCACGCTAGAAATAGGTGTGGCGGTGGTACTTCCCCGGTCGAACTACACTGGTTCTACCACCTTGAAAAATGTATTTACATCGACAATTTTTACTTAAAATCACCAGGTATTTCCTCTACTTCCAAACTAAATTGGAAATAAGCGTCATATAACTTACGTAAGATACAGTTAAGATTAAAAAAACTTTCAATTCAATAGCTTTTAACCGAAAAGGCAATCGGCCTCATTATAAAAGTGGACTGTGAGAATCTAAAGTATTTTATATCTAAGTTCAATCTGAACGAGCAATATGTTTCTCAACGTATATTTAGGTCAAGCTGTGTTCATAATATATTTCTGATTATATGTCTGCTCTTAAACAGTAGCAGTTTTGAATCGTAAAACTGTAATTATTATTTCTGTTACCGCTTAGTTGTAATTATACCAATTTAAGATGAATAGTCAATATTGCTTAATATTGTACAATTTACTCTGAACTTGTTTTTATTGTACCTGTGCTCTAGAATCACTTATAAATATGTTATAAGTAATTAAAGTAACATAACGTATAAATTTAATAATCCATTATGTATTTCCCCTTCAAAACCTTTTATGATCGCGTGGTAGTACCATTTAATTATTTTGTGTGGACATAATAATTTAGACAAACATTTTTCAACGAAGAATCGTTTTGGGGTACTGCAAATAATGGTAACGTATACCAAATTGATATTTTAAAATGGTTTACATAACGAAACAATTTGCCATACACAATTAGCCTTTATAATATTAACACAATAAAAAAAAATATACGTGACGAATAGATAACCTCTTTCCTTTGGGAAGTCGGTTAAAAAAGATGTGTACAAAGTAAAACGACGTCATATACAAGTACATCAACCTCGCTGCAATATCAATCCCGAGGCCTAACGATGTTATACCAATCGATTTGCGTCATGTAGACCACCAGCATCCCTGTCACTCATTTTGATGATTGTGCCAATTATTATGAACCCCTGCCCTACAATGAGACTGTAGTATGACCATTTTTATCCTTTTATAATCACTTATACAAAGAATAGTCATGGCTAAGGCACGCCACTAATGCACCGACTTTGTACGCGAGTTGATTAAGCAATTTGTTGCAATTAGATCACCATTCTCATCAAATGAACTCAATTCTTTGACTCTGGACCAATGATAATATTTTAACGTCTGTTTGATGTATTTATTTCCACAATGAGTAACTTCTTCGGTGTCTTGATATAATTATTTGTTAGCTTATAATTGTTAATCAGGAATGTACCTATACATTTTACAATATTTCTAAATGATTATTGAAACTCAAATTAGATATATCACGCAGTTTTTATATGTTTATAATATTTTAGTACCTCTCTGAATTTGAGCCGTCAAAATAAATTATATGGTGTTATAAACGTCGTAGTCGTGTTGTAGTTCCGTGAATAGCGGACATTAAAGCGTTTTCCTTTTGTAGGTACAGTCAACGCTCGATTAATGACAAATTGCAGCCACAATGAAACTTAACATTATTATAAAGGGCAGTAGTATTCACGTGTTGGACTGTCCCATTTAGTTGTAACAAAGATGGTAATGATACAAAAGATTTCTCGATTTAGACTTTTTGCGTATAATGATCTCAGGATGTGTGATGAGTGATGTTAAGGGCGCTTTTTATGCGTTTTTTGCGAAGATCGTGATTGCCTAAAGCATTTGTTTTATGAAGTATTAGCAATATATTACTTTATTAGTTGTTGATGAAGATTAAATGATTTAGGCGTAAGATATTGGAACCCAATTACACTTATGTACCTACATAAAATATATTATTATTGATGTAAAGCTTACGGAAAGTACGCAACGATTTTATGTGTATACCTATTACTTATGCGTAACTATTGTTTTAACTTTCAATTACCATTATTCATTTGCATTATAAACATAACATAGTTATTTTATTGATTAGGTACATACAGTTTTCTTGTAACAAATATATGTATCCCTACATTATCAAATTATCACATAAGCGATCACGCTACCTGTTTAAACGTCCAGAATCCAGGTTCGATCTTCGGCCAAATCAAGTGATCAAGAATCCTGTTTGGTTCTAAATTTAAACAACATTTACTTTACCAAATTATAAATTATACTGTATATAATACTTCTATGAATTGTCGTTTTTTGCAAAGTAACGTACAATGGTATAGTACAGACTAGACTAGTGTAGTATAAACTAGATCCGTAATACATGCGTAATGTATCTGTGTGTGTAAGCTTTCAAGTGATCATTGAGCAGAAAGCGCTTTATGTCTGTTATGTAGTCAAGGTCTTAGTCACCCGGATAGACGGCTAGTTACTATGTTCTGAATGAACCATATCAAGCAACAAAATGTCCCGTAAATGTCATTGTTCTCATGGTTGGAAACATCGATGGTATTTCACTTCCTTTCCCTAACAGCCGAGTTGATCATGATAGTGACACTTTATGGTTTTACTATCTATACTAATATTATTAAGAGGAAAGCTTTGTATTTTTGTATGTTTGTTATGAGCTACTTTAAACTACTGAACCGATTTTAAAAATTCTTTCACCATTGAATTGCTTAATTATTCCTGAGTAACATAGGCTAATTTTATTACTAGAATACATAAGGGGTCCTAGCTAAACCTTCAATAAAGTGAGTCAAGGTGTAATAAAATTGCATATTTTTTTTTATTTTAAGGCATATGCCATTGTCTGCGCGAACGAAGTCGCGTGAGTTCTGCTAGTAACTTTATATTAATATTCTAGACTATTTCCACAGCATTGCCCCTTTTGGTCGTATCTACCACAGCAATGAATTTACTTTGCGTTATCATATACTTAGATAAAAAATTGTTTATTTCTTCTTAGATAAAAATTTTGACTTCCACGAATATGTTTATATGATTGAATTATATTTACGTACGTACGTACTACGTACAAGTAATAGATCATAAATTTACGGTAAAAGGATACGTAATAAATACGTAAAAACTTCCGAGAAAAATTTATAACGCATGTTTTAAAGAAGTACATTTCCTTTTAGGAAAAAATGTAGACAAGAGATGCCAGTCACGTCCGATGACACAAGATGAAGATCTACGAGAAATTATGGTCTCATATGTATTTCTAAGAAATTCCAATAATTACCTTGTTATACATGTTTTTATTGATGACATTACTTATTTTCAATGTTATTTTTCATTATTCTATCTATTCTAAGTTACCATTTAGTTTCGTCTTTTCTTTAATTTCCTGACACAGCAGCAGAATTACTTTCTCTATTATGCCTTTAAGTCCAGTCATTTAAAATAAAAATAATATTATTTGTCTACTAACTTAACTAACATACTTCTGAAGTTGTGCAAATTATTGCGCACAATTGATTCCTGGAAGCACTTCTGACAGACTAACACTAAATAATATATAGTTAATCTTATGAAAAATCTGTGAAATCGAGAATGATGATGGTTGAATAGTAATCGAACGGAAAGAACTTAAAGTTTAGTTTTACTAGCGTGGACACAACTTTGACTTGAGCATGTGCAGCTAAACGTTGATGACGGAGACCCAGGTGGGGCTCTCGCAAGCAGTTCCAAAGCAAAGAGCTTAGAGCCAGAATTAATTTTACCAACCTGGAGGCAATTTAGTCGTGAGCATGTCCATAGCGACAACGTAGATGACGAGGACCCAAATGGGCCTCTCACAAGAAGTTAGCCAGCAAAGAATTATTTAGAATTAATTTTACCAACCTGGAGGCAGTTTAGTCTTGAGCATGTCCATAGCGACGACGTTGATGACGAGAACCCAGATGGGGCACTCCAAGAGGTCGCCGTCAGACTTGACGAACGCGACAGCGGACAAGCACTGCGTCTCCAGCCTCTTGCGGTCCGGGTACGCTCGGCGCAGCTCCCGGTTCACGTTCGATTGGAATTTCTTCATGTCGAACAGCTGTGGAATGCAGCAGAGTTAGAAATGTTTTTTTAAGTCTAGTCTTTGTAAATCTACTTCAGCCCTACAAGATAAGGTTTCGAAAGCCGGAATTTTCAAATTTCTATCTTTTTAGTTTAATGGTTTAAATCTTTGAAACACTTTATGAAAATTATTTTAATTTGAATATATAGAAATAGTTATATTTCGACTTACCTATAAAGAAATAATACGTACATAAAAATAAATAATTATTTAAAGTAAATTAACTTAGAGTTTTGAATTTTGCAATCAAATTTAATGTGAAAAATTAGTTACGTTACGAAGCAAAAACGTGAGACAATCTTTGATGTGAAAAGAATCCCTAAGTCTAATTGCAGCAAAGTTTTTTCTCATGAACGTCATGATAATACATAATAAATATATTTTTTAGTATTGCACAATAATTAAGACTTATTGCACTCAAGTATTTTTGTCATTTTTAAGCTTAACCAAACGATCAAGTCTCATGTTCACGTATTAAGAACGAATTGACATTTGGCAAACAAGACGCGAGACATAATTGATGACAAGGGTCTTGGAATATCTTAAAACTCATCATCAGATGTAGTTTATACCAACTAATTTAATTAATACAAAATTGCTGATAAGCATCAAAGAAAGTGGAATAACTCAACTTCATTTACAGCACTTTAAACATCAACCCAAGCAGTACATGAATCAATATAATCTCTTTGATGATCTTATCAA
The DNA here is from genome assembly GCA_949699795.1 of Spicauda simplicius. Taxonomy (NCBI): domain Eukaryota; kingdom Metazoa; phylum Arthropoda; class Insecta; order Lepidoptera; family Hesperiidae; genus Spicauda; species Spicauda simplicius. Next base: position 5,637,765 of record OX453058.1, on the reverse strand, counting down.
ATTAATATTACATAACAAGACTTCGGTCGGTAATGAAAAGACAATCGCTCGATCAAACAAATGCAATGGTCTGATATTGAATTTAAAGCAACCGGTCAGGCGTGAACCTCGTTTAGACAAGTCAAAGTAAATCAATACTTGAGTGAATGGATCTAGTCTATAAAGTTACAGGATTATGATTCATTCACTATTTAGGTTACGCTATAGATCTGATGTTTTGCAATATTTTACTACTCTTAATGCTGTTTACTTCCTTTAGTTTTGTTTAATAATCGTCATTCTTAACATATATGTCAGCTGTAGAACTATTCATTAAATTTGACATCCATGTCATTTTAGTCCGCACAGCAAATAAAATTCTTTATCTAATTAAAGTGTCATTATTCTAAGTACGGATTTTTCATAAAAAGTGCCTTTGCTATTATAATATAATAATTTATAAATATTTTCCCAAGTAGGCATTAAGTTATATTACTTACTTGTAAAAAGTATTTCAATTGGATAATATTAAGAGGAACCCTAAATATAAAATGCCGAGTCAGGTGCATCTTCGAAATTGAATGAGGCCTATAAAGTCATTACACAACTGATGCGTTTCCACGCGCTGTAGCCGCCTGCATCAAGATGTCCGTCTAAATGCAACCAGACAACGTGAAAAGAGTTGTCGATGGAATCGATAAAAATTGCCGCCTCCAATATTCGTAAGTCATTGGACATTATGTACTTTGTAGGCATGTTTGGGAGAATTTTAATTGTTAACCCACGGTATTGTTGTATTATGTAATTGGCTATTACGTGTCCTGTTGTTTTGATAGTTCCCTATTCTCTGATGATATATTGAATCTTTAATTAATACTCGAAAGAAGAGAACTTCCGATATTCAGCCATTGTATTACACAGTCGTAGGTGTACATCTAGATATTATGTAACAAAATGAGCAATTTTAAAAACGTTATATTAACATAGTAATATTTCAATTAAGTTTATAGCACTAACTGACTGTAATGTACAGTCTCAAAATAACATTATGAAATGATGTTCCCAAACGGCTTCTTAGAATTATCCTTCTGACATTTGATCCTTATGTTTTAATTAACTTTAATAAACAGACACTTAATACCCGAGCTCTCGGAAACCACAACCCGGTTGACATGGACGTACACGATAACATTGTTTTATATCAATTTAGTCACGAGGGAATTCGGTGTGGGAACTTAGACGGATCGCACAAAAAATCTCAGGGATTACTTAGTTTCGACATTAAGTATTGTCTCGAAGGAACTCTTTAACAAGCAGTTCTTTCAATTTGAAAATAGGTTTATAGAAGCGAATTAATGTAACGTGGGCGTTAGATTACTGTCATTTGAGAATACGAAATACATTATGTTTGCCTTTTGGGGAAATCAGGAAAATCCACGAACGTAATGGGTACAGCAAATGATTCCGCATAATACTAATATCTAGATGCTTTAAATTTAATATTCTGTTGGAGATATGAAAATGCTACCACAATAGCTATTAATTGAAACTGCGACTGTTCATTGTTTTGGCTTTGGCAATAGACAATAAGCACTTTGCTTTCTGCGAAATCGCTTTCATTACTCCCAAGGAAATAGAATAAGATTCGAACAAATAAGTGAGGCAATGACCATTCTTTTCCTTACTTAATAGTGCTATCTTCTCTCATTGTTCTAGCGAGTACTTACGTAAAACTGGTAGTTAATGGTGTATGAATTTCTAACGAACGTTTCTTGTTACTAGGAAGTGGATCTTCTATTGTTTGATTCGACCTGTTTAATTGAAGATCTAAAGCTGACTACTGCCTTACTTTCAATAAACTCACGCCTATGTAAAATGCATTGAACACTTAATTAGAAATCATTAAATTGTGTATAACAAAGAGTGTTACTGTAATAAATATTGTGTACGAAATGCAAACGCATTCATAATAATGTCAAGATCGTCTTTAATATCGAATCACATGAAAGGGAAAATAAAGATGTTTCAGATGATGGTTAGAGATTTCGTAAGAACATTAGAGACAAGTTATTAGGCAATGCCACGGTCAAAGTAAAAATCGTGCACGAATTTACTCGTGATGCACCACAAATGACCAACGAACAATGCAACGAACATTAGAGTAATGTACGGCTTTTTAGACTCACTCCTTATATTGTCTTTAGTTATTACGAAACGTAAAGAAATTACACACGTACGGTATTTAGATGAACTTAATGGAACACAATTGCTATGTCTTGGTGCGTTATTTATTTAAAAGTAATTATAGAAGCATGTTGCTTTATTTAACTATAAAGTAATATCTACAAAGATAGAAATGAAATCCAAAAACGGTTATGTGGGAATTCGTGAATTAAATTAATTAGTTCCAACATTTTCATATATAAATTATCCAACTTAACTCTCATCTGTACTACAACAAGGGGCCAGAGTTTTACGATACTTACGTCAAATTAAGTGTTGCAACTTAACTAGCATCAAAGATAAAAGTTGCCAAATTTTTTGTTGATTACGATATTGTCGGCAAAATTACTGTAGCATGTAACAAGAAACGCTAATTACTGGAATTTGCTTAGCTAAGTCATTAAATGTAACTATTAATGTAACCATAAAACCGAGCATGGTTTCGAATACATGGTTTCAGAACTTCTAATTTGTGTAATTATACTTCATGTTTGTATAAATCATGGAACTTAAAATGTCAAGGATAAAAATAATTTAGCCTCAAACCACGACCCGAACCAAATATAACTAGTTAATAAGTGTATTTTGGCGAAGACTTTACTTATATCAAACTAATACCAACCAAAAGCTACTTTTAATATGCATAATGACTGTATGTGGAATGGTATTACTATGTTTTACCGATAGCGATTTTCATTATCGTCCTAAGCCTTTTGTTATAAGTCAATGGAGCTTCACTTCTCTTTTCTTCCTTTCTAATTTCTTTCATAGTAATACTGTACGATTTATTTTGATTAATACGAACTTGAGAATTTATAGTACTGAAAGTTACTTAGGTACATGCCTTACATTATGCATTACGTACATTAGATCCACAGGAATTTGTGTTTCCATCATATTATACAAATAGAAAATGTTATCACCTTAAAAATCTTTTCCTGTTCGAGAGCATATCCAGGTAGCTTTATGATGTCTTGTCCTATCGCGGTCTCCTCGTTGCTGGTGGCCGCCGTACTCTTCACAAACACACTACTCTTGGAGTAGCGCCTGATGAGTATGTTGCCCGCGTCGTCCATTTTGATTTTAACGCCCTGTGAACAAATTATTTTATTGATAAAGGAAATAAGCATAACAACCAAACAGATTTTTTTGTCTGACTGAAGTAGCAAACGAACATGCAGTCCACCTTATGGTAACTGGCCACTGCCGCCCATGGACATCTGTAATCAACTTTGTACAGAACATAGGTTCCGTGTACTGCGTAGGACTATGGTGGTCGCCTCATGTGAAAGTGTGCCGGCAACCACACCCTTCTATCGAAATGCTAGAAACAGGTGTGGCGGTGGTACTTCCCCGGTCGAACTACACTGACTCTACCACCTTGAAGATTAGATTAATGAAATTTGATCAGTCTTTTTTTATAAAATTGTAGAAGTAGGAGTATTAGAATTCAGCGCCTGACATGATCATCTTTATTCAATCAACAGGATTGATGTCCAGTCTGAGATCGCTTACAGGCGTGATGACTCTTGAGGATTAAGTTGGATGGCCTTGTATAATTCTCCTTTTCATTCCCTTCAAACAAGAGTATAATACGTGTGATGTCGTCGCGCATTGAACCACAAGGATGATTACCAACTTTAGTAATAAGAAATAATGAAAATTCATCGACTTTTCAAAATCGAATATTGTTTTCCTTGCAACTTTACCTAATTCAGTTCTACTGGTTTCAATTATTACGTGTTTACTTGTGTGTGGGCTTTAGCCGTTCAAAGTCGTCAAACGTTATTGAAAATTTATGAATTGATAATATGTCTTGTAGGAATAATAAATTAAGCTCGTATTGACTTACCACCACGAATAACCTCAGGAAACCTTTTCATACATTATCTCCAATCTTATAAATGTACAATTCAGTATTACAAAAACGAGCTATTAAATATGACTTATCCACGTGCGAGCAAACAAAGTTACAAAACTTCGTTGTTATCTTCATCGTGTTTTCAATTATTATTGAATATGCTAGTTATAAGCAAACGCCTTAACGTTAAATATATCTATGACTGCCTATTGATAAAATTAATTAACAGTTATCAAAAGATCACGTTCTTTTTAAAATTCATAAGAATCGGTATGGTACGGTACTCTTTGTATCGCGAAGACTCGTAATGATGACGTAATACTACGTCCTTCCACATCACCAAAAAATACAAGGTCACTGGCTGAAAAACTTAAATATATTTTGATTTATGATATGACAGGGACCATCAACAAAAGAATGGGTTCCAATAATCGTTTGACCTATGACATCAGCGACCTTTACTAGATTTCAAGATTGCTGGAGCATGTCAAAAGCTATTGTTGTGTGGGTCCCGATTTCAAGAAGTAAATTAATGTTAATGCGTGTGGCACGTTGACGCATCCTATTAAATACTAAAGTAGAATTAAGAGCAAAAAGATGTAGGGATTTTGGTAGTCATAATTATTAATACAAGAATAAGACAACACAATACATACCGTGGGAAGACAAAACAGTTATTCACTCATATGATTAGTGCTAATAGTGAATTTCCGGCTGATATTATAATTAAATTTTGAAACGCACTACTTTTTAGTGAATTAATAAAATATGGAATACTGTTATTATATGAATTTTCATAGATTAAAACTTAAGAATGATATATTATCTTTCAAAATGTCAAGGAAACCGTCAAGCGATGGAAATAAATCAGCATATATGAATATTGAATATTGCTATGGCTGACATATACTTTTGGGAATAGGCTTTAAGGAATCTATTATGGATCAAAAGTTGATCCAATACACTAGTGATTTATTTTAAATGTCGGACACTAAGTTAGATATGGAGTAATCTGATTACCAAAAAAAGATACGACGTGGGAGACACTTCAAACCATTTACAATAAATTCTGATCGAAAGTAAGGTTGGACATGCAGAACATTAATACAGGGACGCTAACAATAATAATATTCTTTATTACAAAAATCCCCATCCTAGAGTAAGCACCTCGGAAATCTCTGAGTATAAATATTTTCTGTCTCTTCTGATAATGTATTAGGTGTTATACTATTTTATGTACCGAGAAAAAGAGAACATTTCTTTTAACTCTCATTTTTCATTAGAATTTTAATAAACTGTTTAGGATTAGTACTATAGTAGGTAAAATATTTGTAAACCTCCTTGATATTATTACTCACCATATAGGTAAAAAAAAAGACAAAAAATATACACATGATAAGTAAAATTATGTTCAGTGTATTAGGTATAAAAGATAAACTTGTAGATGAAAGATAACACATGCCCTCGATAGATGATTTCAGTAAACAAAAGATGTTGCACATTTCACCAGTAGCTTATATTAAAACTGACCTAATTCGTATAATCTACCATCGTGATAGTGTTCTTTACAATTATCGGTGGCAACTGCCGGCAGCGGGAAGTGTAGCAATTGACTTGATGAAACGCCTTAATTGTCAAATGCCACTGGCTCACTCGAGCGCACCTAATGTATTCATAGCTGTAGGTGTTTCAAATTATTCACTATAAAAATATTTCGTTTATAAAACCGTGTTAAATTTACATTACGGTTGTCTTTATTTCAGCTGTCTTTATTAGTATTGTTTATTAGGCTATGTGTGTAACCTTTTCTGTTTGTGTTCTTAAATGTACTTTATTTCACTATTCGAGGGCTGAAAATAATAATAAAACATCGTACTGTTTTAGACTGTCTTCTGTTTGTTACTGTGTTCGCTGGATTATAAGTAGTTTTAAAAATACACATAATCCAATCAGTGTGATGGTTTGCTTTGAACCTTCTTAGGTTTATGGCAGGTTATGTTAGGTTTATGTGGTCAAGAATATGCTGATTTTGTAAATAAAGTATGTAATCCCCTGGTCATACGGCAAAAGAAACGGATAATCCGCTGTGTGATTTAGATGAACACAGTGTTTATATTAATAAGGAGATGCATTTCGCAATCGTGACCGCTAATACATAGTTCTAGGTTGTAAATAATAGCCTGCAGCGGACCTTTGTTATGCGTAATTTATCATTTCTGACCTCTTTAATTCAAAGTTCCGAAAACCGAAACCATAGTTATTAATCTTTTTTGTTACTATAAATATAACGTGCATCAAAACTGGTGACCTTTGCAAAATTGCAATCTAAGGCAGCGAAGTAACAGGCAAAATTATCTAGTTCCTATTAAAATACCAGGTCCGATGAGAAAGAATGTGTCTATTATTACTGTTAGAAATAAGTTTCAGTAAAAATTTAAACGGTAGCGATTAGATTGCTATTTTCATACAAATCATATTTCTCGTTGGTATTGCCTGTAATAGGTAAAGACATATAATAATATTCTTACGTATTAAATAACAAATACCCTTGTATTAAGAAATGTTACAGATAGAGAGCAAAAAATATTTTTTTTACTTAATTAGTCTTTCGTAACTAATCTAAAAAATCTAACCATCCGCTGGTCTACCAAGGTCTAATGTACCTTACATTAAAATCACACGAAGATTATATTCGAGTGATTTATTTTAAAGAGCAAATCTTATACACATAACGTATAATGTTCACATGAAGATTCTTGCGTCATTTCTTTATAACAAGCGACCTTAGCCGAGGGCCACGAAACATTCGCTTGGCAAACAGCGTTAGCAATTTCGCTACAATTTGAAGCGAAATTGGTAGCCTTATAAGAACGAATACAAATTTAAACTCGACTTTGCCAGGACGGAAATATTTTTGTGCATATGTTAATATGTTTGCCCATTTCTTTGCGCGCACTACAATTGAAATGGATTGTGATGTACTGGTATAACATATCAGTAGAATCGATTCTGTTCAACATGACTATATAATTTTTATATACGGCGGCTGCGATTAGAGAAAGGTGGAGGGACGATTGTTTTTATTATAACAACAATATGGACATCAAGCAAAAGCTAATAAATAGATCAAAAATATTTATATTATAATAGATGTATGTAATTTGGAAAATAAAAAATATACTCTCATCATTTTTTCCTAACGCGCCAAAAGAAATATACCTTGAAAAAACGTTAAACTAAAGGAATTATATTTAGACTAATAATACGACTGCTTAAAAACTATATTAAAGTTTTTTTATCATTCGGGTTTTTATTTTAATAATTAATGTTACTTGATTATTTTGATACATGTATTTTATTAATGCTACTTATTAAAGCTCAACGTTGACGTTTGTAGCGCCAAGAGAATAACGCTTGAAGCAAATGCTTCGTGGCCTTGAGGTTAGGCAGCGGTTGGTTTGATGACGTTGAAAAATATTTTTTACTATATTATCAATTTTGCTTTGTTTTTAATGTGATGTTAACAGGACAACACCAGTTTAATTTGCACGTTATTATAAAAAAAACTTGTACCTAATAAACACTACGCAAGTTTTCTTGTTGCGTTCGTCGGTAAAGTTTTTATTTTTTAATAATTACAACTATTATAAAGCTGTCAAACGTTCAGTTTTTTTATGTACTACGTCAAATATAACTTATAAATGGTTTGTGTAAATTGATACGGCCGCTCATATTTTTTATGGTTTATGCCAAAAGACAAAAAGATAAAATATCTACATCTTATCGCTTCTTTGTTGTGATTTAGCCCCTGCTGATTTACTTTAATATCCATGTTGTTTATATTTTATTTAAAAAATATATAAGATTTTATACTCATAATTTTATTTTTTTAAGGTTCATAAAAATAAAATTATCTGTCAAGTCATATAAATTAATTTTAAGTACCTATATATTTTTATAAGATTCATAAAGTGTCTGTCAAGCCATATAAATTAATTTTAAGTAGATGTCTATTTTTTGTTGTTCAGTCTATATTTAATTCAACAATCACAAATACACATACAAGAACAGTAATAGCCGTGTTAGACATAATTTTCGCTAATACACAGACCGTAGACCTTGTACCAGACAGCTCGTTACCATACACCATTCGAATGTCAGATATTTCGATGCCATTGTTCGTTCGTTTGTTTTCATCTACAATCGTTAGCGCTAGATTCTCTAATAGGACCTCATCTGTTCATTTCCTTGTACTCTTGATAAATGCCTTATACGGGATGTTGCTAATATAAAGTTATTAAATATATTTATGGATTTTTGCGAAATTATTTTTTAAATAGGCACTAGCGTCTTTAATCTACGCCAAATAAGTATGAATAACTTCCGGATCATATAATATATAATTATAGTAATCTTCTATCTCACTGATTACATTTCAAAGAGCATATGCATAATTACTTAAAGTTTGTGGCGTTGCCTAAAAAATATTTTGTCATAACTTTTCTGGTTTATTTTATTACTTGTACGAGTAAGTTGTAAGTCCTAGTAAATGCATTTAGTGTTAATTGGTTTTGTAGTCTATAGATACAAATAGGGCTAAAGTTCTACTGAAGGTCTGCTATTTGGATGAGTTGATAACCTTAAGTACTAAGGTAGAACGCCTACGTTCTAGTGCATTCTACGTACCACGTTAAAGCTGGCATTTTAAAATGTAGATCAGCACAGTATTGCAATAATGGTTATCTGACTTAAAGTTGAACCTTGTTTAATAAATTGTATATATTATGTGTTTAGAAACGATTACAACATAACCTTTACGCTCTTTGAGAGAAAACGTAAATTCCTAATTATGTTTTTTTCTACATGTACATTATCGGATACAACCTGTATTTACTATTATTGATGATTGTTTGTCAATGTTTTTTTAATCAATTACTCGTCGATGATGTCACTTATTCAATCAGACTCGTATTAAAAATTACTCACATTAACCACTTACATGTGATTCAGTTATTTATTCTTGTTCAATTACAACGATCGATTTATATCGGTATTTTTAGAAACACTTCAACTTAAAAATACAGTGATATAATAGCGTTACAAAAACTAAATCGTTTATGTTATGTTTCTTATTTATACATATTACCATTAATAATAAGTAATTCTTGTTTTATACCTATTTAAGTGATATAACTATACATACGGTCGATTTCAGTAAATTTATTATTTTTATGATTATAAATAATATTGAATAATAAAACCCATTATCTATAATCTCGACGTAAATAAAAAAATATTACGCTACATTTAATAATATTTATATTTTCGTGATACCTATAAAAAGTCTCTATTTTTTATCTGTTGACACAATGTAACAGATGACTTAAAATGCTACCATAAGTTTTATGCCTACCGGTACCAAAATTGCGTCAGTAATATGCACCTGACTCGAAATTCCCGAGCCATTACCCAAATCATAAGTCTGAACCCATCAAGCTCAGCTCTGAGCCCGCGTTATTATAACCCATGCTTTATAATGACCTTTTTAATAGGTGGGCGTGGCCTAACTTAATTATTTTTGACTCTGCCGTCTATCAGACCTCAGCGTTACGTCATTTGGTTGCTCAAGATTCGATGTGGCTGATGTTCTGGACATTTTGTTAAGTTTTGTTGACCCTTTGTCATAAAAACTGACTTTTATTATTATTGTCTGAGTTTAATGTTTAGGGATTAAGTTGATAGATACTACAGAAGAAACTAAGGGTTAAAAGCATAGAGGTTGCCTGTTGAGGTAAATAGGTAATAAGTCTCTAAATATTTCATGGATTGGGAATAAGAAACGTTGCCTTGGATACAAATCCAGATTTCTAGCTTACTAAATATTACGATTATCTTTAAATAAATGTTGCGTTTAATACACTAAATCGCGATCTATTACGACGAGCGATTAATGCTTATAAATAATGTCGTTGTCATTTTAAAAATAATGATTAAACTGTTTTAGCTTTTAACCATGATACAAATTCTAAGGTAATTCTGTTTAGGGATCACTTAAGCGAAAGCTTTTAAGTCAAGGCAACTGATTAGCATGATCATAAGAGCAATGTAAGGTCGGCAGATGTTAGCTTCTTTTGGATAAGGTTTTAGACTTGGCTAAGCTATAAAGTATTAGCTATTTATATGGCGAAATAGAGCCTTTGAACTTTTAAGATTCTCGGTCATTACCGTTTTTAGCGTCTCGCAATGAGATGATGACACGCGCAACTCATTAGGGCCAGTATGACGATTAGCTTGTGTGCTTTTGGAATGTTGTTATGTTAATACTTTGTTTCAATGAGTTTAACATACTTAATATAACATCGATTTTTTTACGAAGGTAAAATTTATCGAGTGTTTGGCATCATGAACAAAATGGGTAGGTATTTCTAACTTACCAGTACTTTTGGGATTTGCTGCTGTTGGCAGTGGTGCTGGCTTAATAAGGTTGGGAAGGCGTAATAAAGTATCGTAAAATTTAAATCTCCGGATGTGTTTCAGGCTATAAGAAGTAGGACTTACTTGTGAAATGACAAGTAACGTTTATTATTTAGGTCCGTCCGAACGGATCATCATATACAGGTTCGAAGCCCATTGCTACGGATCTGCATGTTATATTAATAATTGGATATAAAACAATTACCTGTCCTATGTGTTTCTTGATGTCTTCTGTTTTCTGATCTCGGTGTGGATTGTCGAATCCGCACAGGCCGATTCTGCAAAGATAGAAATAGAATATTAGCATATGAAACAAATGCATTCTATGCACGTAGAAGATATTTTTTATACGATGATTTCTGCATAGCCTGGAGCATAGCCAAACGAAGTTAGAATAATTTAATATGTGGAAAAACCTCATGTAAAAATAAAATACCATCTGTGGTCACCACAAGAGTAATTTGCATAGTTTTAATGTTGACAAGAAAATTCTATTTGTTTTATAGTAGACATTTTAATAGTAAGTATTTCTGATTTAGACAATTAAAATATCTCAGTTATAAAAACAAAAACCACGAAGGGTTTTATGAAAAAAATCCCCATTTTAGTAACGCGATCTCTAACTTAGATTTTATTTATTTATTTTATTTTTGACACATCGACAGCAATACACACAGACATTTACAATAGTAACTTACACTAGACAAAATTGGTGTGCATGCCAATTATGGATGCGTACATCATTCGTTAGAGTAGATGTTGTTGTTAATTTATGTTACATCAAAAAATAAAAAAAATAAGACAAAACTAAACCTAACCAATACAAAGAGATAACAAAAAAAGGCTAAATAATTGAGGCTAATAAATCAGTGACGAGACTTTAACATTAAATAAAAGAAAAGATACAAAAGATACAGATTATGTAAAGAGATGTGCGGTAATTTTTTTTTTAAGAGTTTTAGTCGATTGATGAAATATATCAATATCTTTGATAGACGCCGAGAGATGATTGTACTCAAAACACATTCGTGGTAAAGGAGAGTGTTTAAGGGCGTTAGTCCTGCATGCTGGCACATAAAAAATATTTGTGATGGGTTTTCGTGGGTATTTGTAGGGGATGTTCATATTTAAACTATGTAATATTTCACTGCAGTCTGTTTCCCCACACAAGATCTTTCTGAGAAATATAACATCCTGCAGTCTTCGGCGATTGTGGAGCGACATCAATTTAAAGTGTTTTAGCCTGAGATCGTAGGTAGCTTTATGAGAAATGCCTGTAGTATGAAACGCTAAATATCTAGTAAATGATCTCTGTAGCTTCTCGATTCGTTGTGAGTGAGTTGTAAACTTAGGGTTCCAAACCACGGATGCGAATTCAAGTTTGCTACGGACCAATGAGTTAAACAAAGTTACTTTTGTTTTTGGGTTAATAAATCCTTTACAGTTTCTTTTAAGAAACCCTAGCATTTTTGCACCTTGCTTAACTACCGTGTCCACTTGCTCCCTGAACTTCAGTTGTGTGTCCATTATCACGCCCAGATCGCGAATTTCATTAACTTCTTCTAATGTGTCTGTATTCAAAGTGAATTTTGTTAGTAGATAATTTTTTTTGCGTGTGTATTTAATATGGTATGATTTTTTTGTATTAATTGTCATTCTATTAATGTCACACCACGCATTAATATTATCAAGATCATCTTGCATAAGCCTGACGTCTACTAGTGAACTTATAGTTTTGTACACTTTTAAATCATCCGCAAATAGGGAATACTTACAGTTTTGGATCGAGTTCAAGATGTCATTAATAAACGCTGAAAAGAGCACGGGGCCGAGGTGGTATCCTTGGGGTACACCAGAATGCGCAACATACTCATACGATCTGTGTCCGTTTAGTACCACATACTGGAGTCTTTTTCCTAAGTAAGATTGAAACCAATCTAATAAGCTCCCACCAATTCCGTATCCTCTCAACTTGCATAATAGACGGGAATGGCACACTTTATCAAAGGCACTGGAGAAGTCCATATACACAGTGTCTACTTGTTCGCCTTTGTCTATTTTTTTAATAATGTATGATGTAAAGGAGACCAAATTCGTTTGAACGGAGCGGCCTTTTTTGAACCCGTGCTGATTTTCAGAAATAACACATTCTAGATGGCGCGTGATAAGTGGACGGACACACAAGAGACTCGAAGATTTTCGATACACAGGGTAGGATTGATATAGGACGATAGTTTTTTATATCGGTAGTGTCTCCTTTTTTGTAGATTGGGACGATCTTGGCTTTTTTCCATAAATCTGGGAAACGGCCTTCACTAAGCGATCTATTAAAAATAAGCATCAGGGGCAGAGCAAGAGCAGAGGCACAGCGTTTTATAAATATCGGAGGAATTTCATCAGACCCTGCTCCCTTGAACTCATCGAGTTTTTTGATTGTGCGTATAATATCTTTTTCACTGAATCTCATGCTACAAAAACTAGACACAATGGCTTCGTCTGCTACGAGGTCCTGTTCATTTCTTAAATTGGTTATGCTATACACTGAGGAGAAATTATCCGCAAATAATTCCGCAATACGGGTGCCGGTTGTAGCAATTTCGTTACCGTAGTGCATTTCCGCCGCCGGGGCCGGACGGAATCCCAGGACGTGCATGGGTCTTAGCGCTGACGGTGCTGGGGGTGAGGCTGTGCAGGCTCTTCACTGCCTGTTTTCGCCACGGACGATTTCCGTCGGTGTGGAGACAGGCAATGTTAGTGCTCCTGCACAAACAGGGTAAACCCAAAGAGTCTCCGTCGGCGTACAGACCCATCTGCCTGTTGGACGAGGCGGGCAAGCTGTTCGAGAGGATCACCGCCTCTCGAATTAGCAGGCACCTTGCATGCCCCGGCCCGGACCTGTCCGATAACCAGTTCGGCTTCCGGCAGCAGAGATCGACCGTGGACGCCATCCTCCGTGTCCGAGCGCTCTCAGAGCAGGCCATCTCCCAGGGCAGAGTAGTCTTGGCAGTCAGCATTGACATCGTCAATGCTTTTAACTCTCTGCCCTGGAGTGCGATTATGGATGGCTTGTCTGTCCATCAGGTGCCTTCCTATTTGCAGGAGGTGCTGAAGGCGTACCTGTCGGACAGACAAATCCGCTTCCCTGGCCGCTATGGGAGCGTTCGCGGGAGGAACGTCGTGCGTGGAGTGCCGCAAGGTTCGGTGCTTGGCCCACTGCTGTGGAATATCGCTTACGACGCGGTGCTGAGAACGGTGCTCCCGGAAGGAGTGAGCATCATCTGCTACGCCGACGACACCCTCGTCCTTACGGAAGGGGAGTGTTTCGAGGGGACGGTACGGCTAGCAGAACTCGGAGTGGCACGCGTCGTGGCGGAGATCCGCAGGTTGGGCCTCGAGATAGCGTCCCAGAAGACCGAGGCGATGTGGTTCCACGGCCGAAGGTCGAGAGTCGAGCCAGATGAGACCTCATTGCGCGTCGGTGGAGCGGTCGTCCGGATAGGCAGGTACATGAAGTACCTCGGCCTAACACTGGACGGCCGCTGGTGCTTTGACGAGCACCTCGATCGTCTCATCCCCCGGATTTTCAAGGTAGCGGGTGCAATGCACAGACTGCTGCCGAATCTTGGGGGACCAAGGGAAGAAGTCCGCCGCCTCTATGCGGGGGTGGTGCGCTCGATTGCGCTCTACGGGGCGCCGGTGTGGTCGGACAAGTTGTCTGGCAGCCGGCGCCGCGCGCGGAAGTTAAACTCCGTGCATCGTATGATCGCAATTCGGGTCGCCCGCGGTTATCGCACAATTTCGTACGAGGCGGCGTTTGTCCTGGGGCGCTTCCGCCTCTGGACATCCTGGCGGATATGGACGCACGGGTCTTCTTTAAGATCCGCGTCCTCCGTCAGGGGACTGATCCCTTCGACGCAGGGACGATCGAAGCTCTTCGGAGGAGAGCCAAATGGCGCGCTATGAGGTGCTGGCGTGAGCGACTCAAGGAGCCGCATAGTATACGCCAACGGGTGGTCGACGCTATCCTGCCGAACTTCCACGCATGGATGAAAAGCAACGGTCGAGTGACCTACCGCCTGACTCAGATACTAACCGGACACGGCTGTTTCGGTCAGTATCTGAACAGGATAGGGAGACAGGAGACAGCCCTCTGTCACCATTGCGGGCACGACGAGGATTCCGCACAGCACACGCTCGAGTACTGCCCAGCTTGGGAGTCTCAGCGGCGGATCCTCGTACAAAAGGTTGGAGCGAACCTTTCACCGGCGGCCGTCGTTGCGGCGATGGTTCAGCGGCGAGAGGCCTGGAACGGCATGATCACCTTCTGTGAGGACGTGATGTCAGCGAAGGAAGACGCCGAAAGGGCCAGAGAGCGCGCTGAACCCTCTCGGGGAAGGATCCGCCGCGGCCGCCAGTAACGGCACCCTGTAGTTCCGGGACCAGAATAGGGCTACGGCATCCCCTGCCTGTCGTAAGAGGCGACTAAAAGGGGCTTCCGGGGTTACGAGCGGCTAGAGTGGGAGCTCGAACCGTTCAGTCAGGTGATCCCGGGAAGGACGGCGGTACGTGTGGTCGCATACCGTCGTAAAGACTAGACGGAGCGGTGGGCCCAGCCGCCCATCTGGGAGGAGCCCGATGGGGCAACGCGCTCAGAGGATTCTGGTTGAAGTCGTTTCGAGATCCCGGAGTCCTCCTTTTTAGCGCCGAGAACGGCCACCGGGGGGGTTTTAGTGCGGTAAAAATCCCACATAACCCTGCGTCGCTCCCACGGCGTCGGGTACCTTTGGAAGGTTTCCCCCTCGACAACAAAAAAAAAAAAAAAAAAAGTGCATTTCCGCCGGTATAGAAGTTTCGCCGCCCCGTCTTTCTTTAATGTAATGCCAGAAATATTTGGGATTTTTGTGAATATTGACTTCAATTTGTTTTTTATAATTTTGTAAGCATTGGTCAGTTATTTTATGACTACGCTCACGAAGTAGTTCATATTCAAATCTGTCTCGTGGATTTTTATTTTTTTTGTACTTTTTCCTTTTATTTTCTTTTTCTGATATTATCTTTATAAGAGATTTACTGAACCATGCCGGAAATCTACTATTTTTGGGCTTTGATTTTTGGACATAAGTCTCTATCGCGCCTTTTATTATACGGTAGAAAGCTGTTGTCATTTCATTAACGTTTAGGCAATCTTTAAACTCTATTGACCAGTTTATATTCTTCAAATGGATCAGAATGTTTATATAGTTTGCTTTATAAAAGTTATACCGAGGAGTATTGACTGACTTAAGGAGGTTCGGAGTTAGTTCCGGTATGGTGATTGATAAAGGGGGATGTTTTTGGTCTATTTTGCTTAAAATATTGATTGAGTTTGTAACATGTAGGGTAGTGAAATTTGTGAGTACTAGATCCAGGATTTTATCATCAACGTTATGTGCACAGTTCATTTGAGAAAGATTATTTAGTGACATAAAGTCAATGAGTGTCAAGCCTAGCCGAGAACTATAGTTGGATGCAGTGCAAGGACCTCTATCTGAGTGATGGGCCCACCTAATGAAACTCAAATTAAAATCACCCAATATTATTACTTGATCCGTTTTATCGATAATATCATTTGTGTGGTCTAAGAAACGCGTAAGACTCTCCAATTGAACCGGTGGCGGCAGATATACTGCACAGATGAATACTTTAATGACTTTATTGTTCATCTTAACATCAATCGCAACCCATAGATCCTCGGCGCTACTTTCTAAGTTAATGCATCTTGAGGATGGAATACATTTGGACACAGCAACTAATACGCCCCCTCCATCTTTCTTTAAGTTTTTTGAGCACAATCGATCCCTTCTGTAAACATTGTAACGTCCATCAATAAGCTCTCTATCGGCGATATTACTGTTTAGCCATGTTTCCGTGAGTACAATTATGCTGTAGTTATTTATTAAAATATTTTTAAAAACAGCCTCCGTTTTCGTTCTTAAACCCCGCACATTCTGGTAATAAATATTTACTAACATTTTAACAAATTTACCACCACATAACTACATTTATTTTGATAAGCTACACTATTAATTTTAGACTATTTTCGTCTTTTATATAAATAGCGTGACTCTGTTCGTTCTTTCGCGTAAATATTCTGCCGTCGCGTATCCACACAAACTTGAATCCGGCCTCTTTAGCTCTCTTTCGAGCAGAAGCATGTAGTTGTTTGTTTGTAAGTGTCAAATGTTCAGACACGAATACAGGGCTTCGACTTCCTCCGATACCGAGGTGCTCGGTGTTAAGTTTGCTATCTTTGTTCTTTTTGTTAAACCTGGATACAGCAACAAGCAATTCATCACGTCGAAGCTGGCTTCGTAGCTTTACAATAACGGAGCGAGGGCGACTGCTTTCCTTGTTTAGTTTTGCGACACGTGTGACGTGTAGTACATCATTTGGGGCAATGGGACTCCCTACTATATTGCCTAGTTGTTCTACAGTGCGTAATAAATTTTCAGATTTGTGTTCGGGTATGCCGGTAATCTCTATGTTGCTAGCACGCATATTCTGTTCTACCTGAACTATCCTATCTGTTACGCTTTTAAGCTGTGATGAAAGATTTTCGGTTTTCGAAACTAGGCCTTTTATAATGTCGTTTTTCTGATTAACGGACTGCAGTAAATCGTCATATTGTTTGCTGATGAAAGATAATGACTCTTGAAACCCAGATATTTGACGGTTTAGGTTCGCTAAGTGTTCCGAAACCAGGCGTGTGATAGTTTCAGTCATCTCTTGCTTTATTATTTGTCGTAACTTCTCCTCAGTTACATAAGAGTCACTATCTGATTTGGAGCGTGGATGTTTTGGTCGTAATGTGACGTTGTTTTCATCTAGGTTTTCTGTACAGTCCACATCAGAAGTAGCAGCTCGATTCGTTGATCGTACAGGTGTGTTCGAATTGTCACTTTTTGGTAACTTACTGCGACATTCGTGGCAACTCCATTTATTTTTGCAGTCTGTATCCATTAAATTGAAGCGCTTAGACGATAAATTAGCGCAAAGTAAGTCATAACCGTGTTTACATGTGCAACAGATCAAAAACTCTTTCTTAGGAAGGTTAGTTTTGCATCCATAACAAGTCTTAATA
Source organism: Spicauda simplicius (assembly GCA_949699795.1). Taxonomy (NCBI): domain Eukaryota; kingdom Metazoa; phylum Arthropoda; class Insecta; order Lepidoptera; family Hesperiidae; genus Spicauda; species Spicauda simplicius. The sequence goes on along the minus strand of OX453058.1, from coordinate 5,620,108 downwards.
TTGGAAGACATTGTAAATTAAATATTATAGAGTCGAGATGAAAATTCCTTTTTCGGATCTTCTTCAGAATAAAAATTAACAAAAGAAAAATACAAAAAAAAAAAAAAATATCTAACTATTGAAAATATTTTTTTGCAATGTAAAACATTATTGTTGTATGTTATACATAATTTATGATTACAATAAACAGGATGGAAGCCTCAGGTTAGCTGACTGATCTGAAAATTCTCACACTTTTGGAAACATTATAAAAGCCATTAGATTTTAGGATACATCAAAAAATCCTTCACCACTATTGCGATTTTTTTCCTTCCTAAGTTCGATGTTTAATAACCATATTAGAAGTAATCAGGAAAAGTTTTGCTTTCATCAGGTTCTAACATAAAAAATACTCAGTTTTTACATTTCCTTAATAAATCTTCCATCATTATTGCAAGTCCCTTAATTTCTAAGTTCCATTTTCAATGACCACACAAGAAGTAACCAGTAAAAGTTGTTCTATCATCCGGTTCTCATGTAACAAATTGAGGAATGACGGCAGAGGAATTTGTTTAGCATTCGTATTCAAGGTGCATTCTATCAGAATATTGTTTTCTCAAAACCGTTCTTCGCTTGCCCTGAGAATCTACTGGAGGCTCATTATCATTCACAATACGATCTGTGAGCACACTGATAGGGTATTTCTATTCGACTGTGACATGACTCAATTGCTATCGATTCCTTATGTAGGAACTTTTCTTTTAATCGTTTTGGTTGGAACAACTTTCGACAGTTTTGATCGTTACACGAGCACATGTACATGTTATATCTTTATGGCAATCATTCATCTATTGTTATGATATTTCTTTTCGATGAATAATATTATGGAATATGAGGTGGTAACAGAGAACGTTTGACTAACTTGTGTCATTATCCAAGCCATACATACAGGTGTACAGCCAAACCTTATAGGTACCAACCGGAGAATCTCTAGAGTGCTTTTTCGTATTTCCGAATAACGGCAGCGTAAAGATACTTTTATGAAATAACGTTAATGTTCGCTTATAAGAATCAAATAGAGTCAAAAGTACTAATTTTATAAGCAGTCGGATGTGACAGTTAATAAATAAAAAACTTACAAAGGTATAGCATAGACGTAAGCTAGCACGCAACATTGTAACGTACATGTGTTACCACGTTGTCGATTTTATGCCGATTGTTAAATTATTTGGTTAAGACATTGTTTAACATAAGTATTTAAGATTCTTTAAAGAGACTTTGGTATAGAATCCACGAGCATTGAGGCATCTATCTTCACCTGGGCCTATCTCTACGGTTAATACACTCCGTATTGTGCTACTGGGAGGGAAGTCAAATACAAAAGGTATGATCAGAAACCAATAAGTTACCAGTAAGATATTGATATTTTTTGCCATTAGGCGGCGACCTTTGTGTATGCTATACGTATTATAATTAATTTGATGGATTGACAACGGCGTTTTGACAGGAATTGACAGCGTAATATGAAACGTTTGGCATATAAATTACTGATTACTGCAGGTATCGTCTTCGCGTAATATGCCTTAAACCTTATCTTATTGATATTAGTAATTTTTATAAATGCGAAGGATTGTGAGAATGTCTGTGTGTTTGTTACTTTTCATGGGAAAAATACCAGTCAGATTTCGCTAAAATTTTGCACACACATAGTTTATGATTTAAGTTAACACATAGTCAATACAGTCAGTACAGTGTCATAGATGTGACCAAAGCGGTCGAAGTTGCCGAAAATGCCTTGTATTGTTTAATTGGCACGAGTTCCTCTACTACTACTTAGAAATAATGCTTACACACAGTCGTATTTTAGGATTCATTATGTCATAGGTATAATTTACACACGCAAGTACACGAAAACACTCAGACCCGGAACGGAAACATTTAGATGTATGTCTAACCGGTGATCGAAACTGGAACGAACACTATAAACGAACGGAAAAGAATATTATTACGAATGTTCCAAATACTTCTTACAGATATTTGACGAACCGCGTGGCATGGTGGAGCGGTTACTGTATCGGAATGACAGCAGTGGGTTCCGAATTCATTCCCCGGTCAGACTAGTATCTGAATGACGAATTTATATTCTTGCTCTGGGCCTGGGTGGTTGTGTCGTCTTTGTGGACCCATATCGCGGCACTAGAGAAAATTTAACTGTGGGGCTATGAGTGTGGAGAGCGTATAAATATTAACTAATAAATACTATTTTCACGACTTTATAATATTAATGTCAATACAATCATTTTAGGACGAAATACGGCTGTTTAAATGCCTATGCATCTCAATATTATTGATTCGACCTTTTGAACGAACTAAGATGTCAGTGGACGAGAACATGTAGGTCAAGTATTATTATGTGATTTGTAAAACGAAAATTGAATTTAATTAGAACCTAGCTACAAGCAAATATCAGACGACCAATAATTCTATATGACAAATCATAGTTACCTTGTACAAGGAATTACGTAGGTGTAAACATGTACACATTTTCTTTTGTTACGGTTTTTGGAAACATTTTTAAACCCAAAAACTATGTAATATACAAAAATAAAATACATAAAAATGTTTTTATATTTGTGTAATCTTAGAATATATTTTTATTTGTTTCTACTACTAGCGTCATTTGTCGTGTCACATTAGTTCCGTGACTCATTATTTTTAGCTATTAAATTTAACAGTATCCACAAATGATACTATCTCTACATAAAGAACTGACAGCAAACATCACTTAAGCTATATGTAGATATGTATATGTGTATGTGTTGTTGCGTTTTTGTACCTGAAAGATTGATTTTATTACTTAGAAGTAGCAAACGAGCACGCAGACCATTTGATTGTAAGTGCCCCCCATGGACATCTGTAAGTAAGTACATATAGAACATCGTCTCTATTCAGTCAGTCATAGATGCGTTGCTACTCCTGAGGACTGAGATGATCGCCTCATATAAGAGTGAACCGGCAACCATACCTTTCCAACGAAACGCAAAATTAGGTTAAATATGCAGTACTTGAACCACCAATTCACACTTGGCCAGCGGCGGACTATGGCCTAAAACTATCTCATTCCGAGAGAAGACCCGTGCAAAGCAGTGGGATAATAATGGGTTGACGATAAGCAGTACCTACTCATACCACAAACGGTATGAACACATGCCAGTTTGAATTTGGTTGTATTATATACGTAATAAACTAATTTACAGCGGTGTCAAAATTGGTTTTGGCTTATAATATATTATGTAGTTTTATGGGTGTCACAAATATGACCATCCATCACATGACGTCATTAGATGGGCTATCGTTGTGATGTATCATCTTTTTAGGTTTTTGGCAGGCTTGAATGTTAAAGATTATCTCAAGACATTATTCATACTACAATGCGCAATAGAGTAGCCCAGTTTTTTCTAAATTAATTTATCTTTTTCCAAGGTAGAGGTTTGAGATTAATATTAATTTATATTTATTCAAGGTGGAGTTTTTTAAGATGTCGTAATTAGCTGTTAAATTGTTATAATTGCATGGTAGATAGAAGTTTATGTCACAGCGACCATTTTATTTATTTTATTAGTATTTCGTGGAAATCGTAAGTAAATGTATATTTAGGTGTTAAGTTACAAGCAATGACCTTTTCGTGTTATTGCACATTGTTTAAGAATAAAATATTAGAACTTTTAAAATTCTTCTCCTACAAGAAGTCATAAAATGCCCTGTATTACTTTTTCATACCTACTGATTTTATTGTTTTCCACTAATTTCAAAAATTCGTGTTAGAATTTTTTTTAGTAGGTATGTAAAAGGATAGGGGCTAATGCATTCTTGAAATACTGACAGTTTGTGCCTCTATAGCTTCCATTCTGGATTGACGGCTATTTACCTACAGATAATAATCTGTGATTTGCTAAAATCAGCAATATAATTACGTTTGGCATACAGTACAGTATTTTATCAATAGGTCGTCGAACCAGTCCGCGCAAGGAGCGGTGAGTGGCGGCCTTGGCGCACAGCTACCGTGTCACCGCGTGGCGCCCTCTCGATTTGTTTATGTTCCATTCGGCCATTATTTAAATTTAAATTGAGAATTTAGAAGGCGAGTGACGCGCGATTTGAATTTGGAATTTCTTTTTATATTTGATATTTTTATAAAAGTAAAAAATATTTATTTGACAAGGATTAATACATAACAATTATTAATACAAAAAACAACTTTAAAAATTAATTAATATTTAATTTATATTTTTATTGTGTGTAATATTAAAGAATTGTCATACATAAAAAGTAAAAAATAGAAAGATTCTTGTCTTTTTATTTATGGACGTCATTAAGTTCTGTAAGGTATCAGAGAATGTTAAATTAGAATGTCAATTTTGGAAAACATATCCGTACTTAATTAATTTATGCAGTAAGTCTGTTTTTTTACATTCCTTAACTGAGAAAAAAGGAAGTATAAATTTTTTGTTGTAAAATAGTAGGCATAAAACACAATTTGAAAATCGAACTATATCAAAAAAACAATATTCGAATGGAACGTGCCAGAAATTGCTCTCTACGCAGAATTCATTTCGATTACAATCGCACTTGTAAGGACACAATGTTTATTGCATTATTATGTTACACTGCATTAATGTATTATTATAATTCTTTGTAACTATGTATTCGATGTGCATAGGTACTTATGAGGAGGAATGTCATCGTAAGATTTCATTGGGTGCCAGCTAGATGTCATACCTTGTGATGTGAGGACTAGGGACTATGGAAGTTTCTGGAAAGTTGAAGAAGTGACTAATGTACTCTATAATGAGGAGGATGGATCCAGGCATTTATTTAAAGGTATGGTGAGTGAATTGGTTACTGTAATTATTATGCCATGCAGTTCCGAAATATATAAAGGTGGTAGAGCATTGTAGTTTGACCGGGGAGGTACAACCGCCATACCTATTTCTAGCGTGAATCATTCCTTGCGTTTCGATGGAAGAGTATGGTTGTCAGCATACTTTTACATGAGGCGACCATCTCGTTCCTCGGGGGTAGCAGCGCATCTGTGTTAGACTTCAGATAGAACCTATGTTCTATAAGAAGTTGCTTACAGGTGTCCATGGGTGGCGGCGCCCACTTCTCCTTCAATATTATATAAAAAAGAACCTTAATTTATTTTGACTGTATATATGTTAAATATATCGTAAGTGTTAAAAAACAGAATAGGAAAATGGCAAAAAACATAGATTTGAATGCGTAGGGTTGCTTTTTTCCGTCAATTTCCCTATCCATTTTTCCATTTATTACAATTTACGTACTCCTCGTGCGCGCACTAATTCTACGTCATAAAAAACGTTTTCCGAGTGTCGTCTATGTCGTCATGTGGAACATGAAATCATACAATAATTGTCTGTTTTATAAGTACATCGGCGTCCATAAATCATTTTGTATATACTTTTATTACATGTTTAGTGTATGATGGCAACACGTATTATAACATACATATGTATATGTTTATTATAACTGATCTACTAAGATAAGCAACGTCTGGCGTGAGCAGGAGTTAGATGACCTCTTTATATATTTCTTTCGTTACTGAGTATCATTTAGTTAGCTATTATACAATTAAGGTCACTAGTCACCCGTCACAACGGTCGAAATTCGACCGTATATTAAATTAAAAAACTAAACTTCATATTGTCCAAAATAGCACCAATATTTCTCTAATTTAAATAAATTGTAATAATTTTCAAGTTATTTTGATCGCATCCGTTAAATATAAAGCGGGTTTAATTAGCTAAGGCGCATGTAAAAGCATTAGCGGGTATTTGACAAAGACGTCCGACATTTTCGACGTTACGTAGTTTCATAGTAAGACATTTAATGTTTTATTTCGTTTATTATTTAGGTGTTTTTTTCAAATGCAAGGTAGTGTGTGTAATGTGTTTTATCTGTTGATTGTATGTATGTGTTATGCATTATTTGAAAAAAATATTAGCATTTCGTAGTCCTTCTCTACATCAACTATAACCGTGCGTAATTCATGTTACGTCCATATTTCATACATGCTACGTCCGCGGCAAGTTTGTATCCATTCTGAAGGCATAGTTGTCGCCTCAATTCTTTCTTGTAAAGGCAGTGTGCGCTGCCTCGTCTAGTAAGTACACAGTAAGAAAGGGGACATCAATCCAAGGTGTTTCAATTTAGACTTTAGGTGTAGCAACGCGTCTGTAGCTGACCTCAAATGGAATTATACTTATCTGCGACGTCGATGGGCAGTAGTTATCACTCCATCAGTTGAACTGTATACTACTTCCATATTATGTAAACAAACCCTACATTAAATCACATATTAAACTCTAGGCTCGATTAAAAGGGTTGTAGCAAAGTCATTATCTTTTAGACGTTAGTATGTTAGAAGTATTTCTACGCGAAATGGCCATGGTTATGCGTGAGCGAACCAAGGATACGTCTATGACTGTCGTATAATGAAATGGTGTTACTGCTAATTCGATATCGCTATATCTAATACTAACCAGTTGTTTCGTTATTAACTGCTGCAGTCACGAACGTAATGAAATTGTTCAGTTCGTGGTATGTAAATTACATAGATTTGATTTGTAGGGATTGTTTACTTGTTAGGAATTGTTTTATATTTATATTGTTTGCCTTGACGGCTAGATTGGACTGATAAATTGGCCCGATTGGTTGGATAGTGATCTGTAGGAAATTGTATGTTGTTCTTAATTTTAGGGTTTGGTACTATAACATTATCGGTGCCATATGCAAGTACGTTTCGTTAGATAAAAAATGTACATTTATCGTAGACTTGGTGATAAGGTTTAGTGTTAGTATGCTATGTAGGTATGTATGTATGTAAGTATTTCACATGTCATACAGTGTATTCACAAACTTATTCAAATGGTGGATAAGGTAGGACCAGCGTAGAATGATTCGCTGGGTGTAAGCCTGGTTAATAATCACAAAACTTTTAATAATAAAAATATACCCATCAAGGCCACTTCTAGTTATTGTAATTACATTGTTCTTTTTTAGATATCTTTTATATCGGTGTAATTTAAAAGTAATCGCCATTTGCTATCTTAGGGTCATCGGTTATCTGAGATCAAATCTTTTTATCGCTGTTAGTCTATCATTGTAACCAATTAGTGATAAACCGTGTAAGTTTTTGTAACTAGACGTATCTGTAACCTAACACCGTATCTGACAACTGAGTCGAATTGATTAACAACCTATTTGAAACAATTCAAGGATATATAAAGGATGCGGGGCTCGCTTTTAAAGGATAAGTACCTAAAGCTGAGTTTTTTCACTGAGGTAAGCTATGGTTTTTAGTGTTGTGAGTTGTAAATATTTCAGAGAATCCCGCATATTATTTGGACTTGTGCAGATCGTAAGTAATCTACAATGGCCAGTCCAGCCGTGGGACAATAATGAGTTGACGAAAACGATGTTTCGTTTTCGACAACCCATTATTGTCCTACGGCTGGGTACTGGTCTTCTCTCTAAATGAGATAAATTTAGGCAAATAGTCCACCGCGCTGGTCAAGTGCAAATTGATAGACTTCACACACCCTTGAGAACCTTTTAAAAGAAGACTCAAGTGTGTAAGTTTCCTCACGATGTTTTCCATCCTCAATAGGTCGAGTATTAAACATTAGGCTATCGATGGTCACTGTTCAGAAACCTTGGGTGGTCAGGAATTAAATAGTAGAATGCTAGCGTAGCTTCTTATACTATTGCCTTCCACAAGTTAAACTAAGCCATCGGTTCTACTTATTTTCAATAATGTACTCGTAATTGTAAAATATGGTCAAAAACAATAACATAAATATAAACTGTACAGTGCAATGCTTGGAGGAAACGTACACAGTGATTATGGTGAGTAATTGACAAACTTTTAACGAGGCCTTATAGTTCTAAAATATCCGACAAGGGTTGCCCAATAATTCAACACTTTTCCACCAAATCAGCTTTAAATATATATTTTAAAATTAGGTTTGGGTTTATGAAGAAAAACTTCGTTAGTTTAAACTCGGTACTACAGCAAAGTTGACAATGCAAGAGCTCTCTAAAGAAGTTACTAAAGTCATCAAACCCTTGCTAATGCCAAGGTGACAATGGTAAAAGTTCGCCATGGTCAGCCCAAGTTCAAGGCGTGGAGGAACTCCAGTTGAGCGCTCACGAAATCAGAGATCTACTCACCATTGTTCGGTTTCCCATGCTTCATTAGAAACCTAATTGTGATGTTAATCACTTGGTTATTTACACGATGGTTCAGGTTTTCAAGCAATGGGCCTTTATTTGCTACGTGTACGAAATTATTTGTACGTATGTATGTTTTTAACATTTCATATTAATGCATTTATAACAAAAAAGTTGAATGAAAACTCTTCAAATGCTTATTTCTCAAAGGTTTTTCTGCAACAGAGCTGTGACTAGAGAAAAGCCACAGAATGGATTGGGTGGTTTAATGTTATAGATTTAAGTTTATGGATTAATGTGTGTTCTAAAATTTCTTACTCTTTGACGAAAAATCTATTGAAATTAATATTACTGGCTGAAATTAGCAGAAATAGTTTATGCCCTGAATTAACTCATAAGACAGTTTTACCGTAGTAAACGTGACTGAAGGGTACGGGGTAGTATACTGATAAAATAATATGTTAATTTATAAGCAAAAATATAATTTAATTTTTAAATTACAAACATATAATTAAATGTATTTGAAGGATACATTTAATTATATGTTTCCAACTTGCAAACTATGCATAACTAAGCCGACATAAATTAAGTAAAATAAATATATTTATGTACACGCTATAGATTAATTAAAAAACAACCTCACCGTCAGCCACTTATTGCATGAAATTATACTCTTACAAAATTATGAAATTATAATTTAGTGAATTGATATAACATCTTATTTTTTACTGACATATTTCGAAATTTAAAAGCCCAGTGACGACAAAAAGTGTAAAAGTGAATTAAATTGACGAAGAAAGTGAAATGACACGTGAAGAGATTGCGTCGTACGTAAGTGTTTATCGATTTTATATCATGTATCGATTTTTAAAAGCTTCAATATATACTATATATAGAATTTCTCATGACGTCTAATAACTTAGATCTTCCATTTTTTATCTATAAAGTGAGAAACAAAACGAAGCCTTGGGGTACACCGAATTAACGGATTTCGAGTCTGAAGAAATGTTTAGTTCGCTTGGATACTAAGCTACCTGTCTTTGTGTTAGACCTGGTCGAAGGCCTTAAAATCCTGTCATCCATCGACCTATGAATTACAATAGAACATCATCAGCCCCCCAACTAAGAAGTATCTCCATGTGTCCACGTCCATAGTGGTGCTAAATAATGACGTTCTTGTATCATTTAATTTGAACTTTGTTGTATTACATTTAATTTATGTCTGCAGACACAAATATTCTTAGATGAAGTGAGCCTCAAATTCGAAGCTTGAACTTGAAATAAACTCCAACCGTTTTTATGATAGACTCAAAAATATTGCCTATACACGATACCAAAGTACTAATAAAATGTACAAAAACTCGACCTTCGACACCAAATTATTCTTAGAAACGCAAACAAAACTTTTTGCATCATCAATAATTGATATCACATGAAACAATCGAACGTGTAACATCCGCGCATGCAACCTACGTTTTGTTTCGATTGAGAAGCCCGAGGGATATGACAAAAAATATAACTTTTTATGTGATCAATTGATCGAAGAATTTAAAAAGAAGACATTACTCAATGAACCAGGTTTTCTGATGGTCACTATTGATAGTAAACATTCGATTAATATATGGTACTTTTTCGTTCTAGAACATTGATTACAAAGACACTAATAAAAGTATGAGCATACTGTAACATGCTGCATTCGGCAACAAACACGGTTTTGGTATCACATATTAAACACCTTTGTTCCTACAAACTAAGAAAGAATAAGAGCTTCTATTAAATCTATTGTAGGTCATTTCACCGCAGTAAAAAATCTGAAATGATCACAATTGATCAATTATCGACAATCGACATCGATAAACGATTATGCCTCGCGAAAGCACTTTCGTTCGCGGAAGCGGCGCGGGCGCAACCTCATTGAAAGTAAAAGTACCGGTCGGTACCGGATTTACTTGAACGGTTAACCGCTTAACAATCACGTGTAGGAAATAGCTTGTCGCGACAACTTCTTCCTAGTTTTTCTGGTTTTAAATGCTGTTACTGTTATGCACACGGTAAAAAAACGTTTTTTTACAATAACGTGATATTTGGGAATGGAAAACTCGAGGTTAAAGTTGAAGTTGAGGACTTCATTAATAAACAAAGTGTTAGAAAATGATTAAAAACATTTATTTCAATTACAAAATTATAATGAGACTAGCTGACCCGGCTAATGTTGGCAATGTTGGCATGGCAAAACGCCATATAAAAAAAATTTTTGACAAAAAAATATCCACCGACTTCCATGCCACAAAAAAGTTAAAAATAATTTAAATATATTTTAGTTTAAAACATACTCAGTACTTAGGACATAGTCCTGAAGTCGGTGCTCGACATATTTCGCTGGACGACGGTAACTATGTCCTATATGAGCACCGACTTCAGAACTATGTCCTAAGTACTGAGTATGTTTTAAACTAAAATATATTTAAATTATTTTTAACTTTTTTGTGGCATGGAAGTCGGTGGATATTTTTTTGTCAAAAATTTTTTATTTCATGCTTTTTAGTGACGATATTCATCTATTTGTATTAAAATAAAATCGCTAAGTTTGCTTTGTGCATACACATATGCAAACATTAAATAAATATCAACATAAAATAAGAAATTAAACATAAGCTTAGACACAACATACAACACTATCAATTCATACGAACTGAACGTTATATTAAATTTTTATTATCATTAATTTTTTTGTCAAAAATTTTTTATTTCATTTGAAGGTCAAAACTTTCATCTTGTGTCTTTGCTTAGTAATTTTAATACATACCCGTAAGCACCAAATAGCCAACTCCTATGGTTTAGGCTTGCAGTATTCTGCATCATCAGAATTGAGGAGTTGAAGGTCAAATTTTTCATCTTATATTTCTGCTCAGTAATCTTATAACATATACGTAAGCACCAAATGGCTTACTCTTGTGGTTTTGGCTTGAAGTACCCCTGCATCATCAGAGTTAAGGAGTTGAAGGTCAAATTTTTGTCCCATGAATTTGCTTATCAATTCCATTATATATTCGTAAACATCAAATGACCAACTTTTATAGTTCAGGCTAGCAGTACCCCTGCATCATCAGGATTGAAGAGTTGAAGGTCAAATTTTTCATAGTAAATACCTACTTAGTAATTTTATTCTATATTTTACTCAATTGGACTTCTGCAGCTAAGGTTCGGCAGACTATCACTAATTTTATTATTTTGCTCCAAAAAGTTGAAGATCCTATGATTAGAACCTTATCAAACTCTTATCAGACTACCCCTGGAGTACATCCTTTCTAATAAAAAAAGAATCATCAAAATCGGTTGGCGGGATATTGAGTTATTCATACATTTATCGGGCACATTGAAAATGCAAATTTAAGACTTATGCGTTTTTCTTATAGATGCCCTTGTCAAAAAAATACTAAAAAAAAATGGGACCCTATGACACGCACTACCTTTCAAATAAAAAAAAATCATCTAAATCGGTTCACCCAGTCCGGAGAAATGAGGTAACAAATATAAAAAAAAAAAAAAAAAATAAAAATACAGACGAATTGATAACCTCCTCCTTTTTGGGAGTCGGTTAAAAATTAAAAAAAAATGTTAAGGGTGGATAACCCGGTCAAGCCGTTTCGGAGGAGTACGGGAACGAACATAGTGACATGAGAATTTTATATATATAGATTAGACTTTAATCTAAACTATAAAATGTATGCTCGTTGAACACACTCATATTTGTAACCGCTGATTATCAAACTTATACCCATGATGGTTTTATTTTAATTACATTTTGTTGGTTGAAGTTTTAAAACTACGCGTACTTTAAATAGTATTTGATGAAGTCAGTCATTTATGTAAAGTCATGGATTGGACAGATGTAACATGCTGTATAACATATTGATATATATATAAATATAGCAGTCATTTATTAGTTTTTTTTTATTAGCTTCACCTGTATGTTTGTTTGTATGTTTGTAACCGACTACTTTGGGCGCGATTTTGACCCACTTTAAACGGCCAGATTTAGTTCAAACTTTGTAGATTTATTGAGGACCGATGACAATACACTAATTTCATAAAATTATTGCATTTTTTAATTTGACTAAAAAGTAGAAAATAAATAATAGTTAAAAAAAACTAAAAAACACGCTTTTTATAGAAAACCGAACTAAAAAATAGAAAATAAATTTAAATGAATTTAAATTAAGAAAATAGTGTTAAAAATTTCAATGAATATAAGTTAATAATAGTGTGAATAAAAGAAAATATTTTATTCACACCATTATTTTATTCACACCATTTTATAGACACCAGTCTACGTCTAAACATAGTTTTTTTGTTCAATTTGACCTTTCTGTTGATTTGGCTACTTCTGGCTAACTAATGTTAGCCAGACGTAAGGAATAAAATAACTATCTTTTCGTATTTATATAAATCTATTGATGGTTATTAAATCGTTATATTTATAAACATATAAGTATTTCTAGCGTTCTATATAACCTAATAGTTGAATACATTATGTTACGCGATAATTACTGCGAAATAGCAATTAAGAATTCAAATGTATTCACATTATTTAAAATTATTCTTCCTGCTATTGATAGATTCGCAAACAATATTAAGGCGATTATGAGAGCTCGTTTCAAATTACACGATTCTGTTCTCATCAGAAACGTGTGTCTGTCTGTAGGTCACTCTTGTGTTATTAAGAATACAATAGGGCTAGTGATGTGATCCATGAAACGAAGTCGATGTTCGAATAAATTTGGTGCCAAGGATCGCGGTGATTGTCCACGGATGCGCCTGCGCCGTTCCGTCGCCTTGTATTCGAATTGGGTCAATCGAAGAACGACTAACGCACGACATAAAGAGCCATTAGAATCTTAAGCGCAAAAAGTGAACTGATTTTCTAATTCTAATGTTACTAGTGAGAAATTTTCTCAATGACAAAACTGTTTCGGTTAGATCATTACTAATTACTGCTAAAGTTGATTTAGTAACCGTGACTACTTGTAAACAAGACACTGTTATAATAAGTTACTTATATATTGTAGAAAATGTTGATCTAATTTCTCTATCTGATTTTGTCATAGGCAGTAAAAAGAACGAGGTTAAGATCTTTGCTTCTATTGATAAACGGAAAGCAGTCCACAAATAAAACGATTCAATCGTGTTTGCTTTCGCATTGTGTTCATCAATCGATTTTCCCGCCGTGAAATCCATTTATTGCACCTCGCTACGCGTACTTTCTTTTTGGCTTACCCTTTTCTCGTTATCTGTATACGGTCTATTTCTTATCTGTGTCAATTTTCCTAATACTAATAGTAAAATCTTTCTTTCTTTTGATGTTGTATCCACTGTTTATGTTTTATTGTTTAACTGCATTTTCATCACAATTTATTTGTAGGTTCGATATGTTTAATTTTCGTAAGCGCTTTCAAAATAAAATGAATGCTTTATAATCATTCGATAAATTCAGAACTGACGTTATTAATTATTCTTTGACTCATATATAGTTCGTTTGAGGAAAATTCTGTCTCGATCACGTTTTTTGGCAAAACATTCCTATTTCTTGCCAATCATTAGAGATTCTCGAATACGAGTTCACAATTAAAATAAATGATACGAAATGTATACGCATTCGATATTGTATAACAACGTTTTATTTACATATTAATACTATTCTATCAATATTTAGTACTTTTAGTACTTTAGTAGTTGTACTTGTTAGCTTAAATTCTAATTTAAGCTAACAAGAAACGATAATACCACAGATATAATGGAATTCAGATAAAATGTTATTTTCTTAAGAAATAATGGTAATAGGCTGAACTTAAATTTTATTAGTAGTATTATTAATGTTCACCTTGTGGGTTCGAAGTATGTTGTTATTTTAAAATTAATATAAGGAATGGGTAACAAGTAGTAATAATGGTATACTAAGGCAAATAATAAATAGTATGAAGTGATTATTACTATAGATAGCACCAAATTACACTACATAATATCACAATTCACATTTAACATACTATGCCACGATAGAAATTTCGAAATATGCCTCAAAGCAAATACCACAACAATCAGTGATTTGTCGGATCCTGAACTAGTAATAATAGCACAATAACTCATTGTTTCGTACAAGTCTATCGTATAGCATTTTGACTGCTAAACATTATGGCAAAGTTCAGGACAGACATAAATATTTTAAATTACAACCAGTTTTGTTAAAATTTACTACTGATGAAGAAGATAGTGGTCCTACTTGTTTTGGATTTGCATATCCAAGTTGGTATATGTTAACAATGTGAAATATTTCTATTAGGTAAATAGACTGATGGAATAGAAGACGATGATTTAATTCAAGTGTCGTATTTCATTACTGTACACATCAATATGCTTTTTTTAAATGTGATGATTTTATCTAAAGATTTGTGTTACGAATTAGGATTCTTTATCAGTGTTAAAGATTAAAACTAAATTTAACGTCAGGTAGGTATTTAAATCACTTATACGTAGTTTAAGGTTTATATTTAATATTATATTTGATCCATTCATTCGTTCCAAATATACATATAAAGACTTGCTTAAGCATATCTTATATCCACTCGCTGAACATATAAATAACTAAAATCGTCTGTTTAGAAATTCTTATCGTGCTAGACGACCACACAATAAATAACAGTATTCCACCAATCCCTTGACAACATGAATGCATATGAACTCTGGTGAGCAATTTTGAAATTTAAAAACGTATATTGTAATGCCTTTTGCGATTTACAATCTGCCTATCGACACGCTTAAGGTCTTTTTGTATAGAAGTTGATATAAATAAAACATTCCCGACTGATACACACGATCATATCTCATTACACTACAATGGGACCACACAAAGAGTGCTAATGTACGCGACAAATGTAAATCCCGAACACACAGAAAGAGAAATTAAGCACTAGATTTATTAAAATAAACTGGCCATAACTGAGAATAACGATCGCTTACCACTGACAAGTTACAACGAGCACAATGCAGATATTCAATAAATTTGTAAATAAAGAGCTCATGGAAGAAAATGTACTGCACGAGGATACAATGCAAGAAAGAATGAGAATGTAATGGTAACTATCATAGCAGACAGGATTTATGAGAAAATTCAAGTTGACAATTATTTGAATAGTGTACAGAATTCTTAATCCATATATTTTTAATAAATAAAGTGTCGCGTGTCTGTTTACGCATGCATTGATACATTTGCAAGAAATGTCTGTCTTTGTGTTTGTAAACAAAAAACTAACTTTATACAGAATTGAAAAATATTTATAGTCCATATCTTGAGGTTACATATGGCTTTTATTTAATTTAAATGGATTTCTCTATCACAAGTCACTACAATGTAAAGTTACAAATGTTTAAATGCCATAGAAACGGCGAGACTCTCTCAAAATTAATGATAATGTAAGAAAGGTATACTTAATAAAAAGTTATACGTTAAGCACTCATTTACGTATTGGCATCATTAGTAACTAATTACACCTTTTGTGGCTGCTTGCCAAATACTATAAACATATTTAGATTTAGCTTTCCAAACTGTCGAATGGCTGTGACGACGATTATTCATTGATAACATCTAAACTTTTTATTAACTCGTCACACTCCCTTTACATTCTTTGCTTTCGCTTAGCGAAAGAGAAATCCTTGTCCTCCACTCGATGTTTCCTAATTTTTTGTTAGCGGCTTTTTATCATATTAACAACTCTTTTATTTAAATTTTGCTGCGTAACTTTCTATAAGTCGTAAAAGGGTAGACGATGTATTTAAATTTTATACGTAAAATTTTCGAGCATTACTTGATTCACACTTCTTTTGTTAGTGATCTAATTTAAGTATTACATTTAATTAGCAAGATGCGACTATCTACTAAGAAGACGTTCAGCTATTGATTTGAGTAAAGAATCTTATTTTATATATGTTGTATACTCAAAAGGGTTACGATGTACGTGCGTTTGTTCTTCTTTCAAAAACTCCTGGTCGAACTTTGCTGCAATTTTTAGGCAAAGCTGCTGAAATAGCCTAGTATGCAATAATTTGGCGATTAAACGCTAAATAGTCGATGTCTTCCGAATCCACGCATCGGGCTCGAAGCAGGCGGCCTTCACCACACCTACTGAACCATTGATACCAGTTTTAAAACAGGATGTATCCGTCACGACATTTTTGTTACGTATTTGCATGATTTCAAGATGCCTTTTGATAATGTCAGCTGTTAAAAAATTTACTGACACTTTTTGTTTAGGTCCTGTCTATAATAAGGTATTGTGGGCTTCATTTAGAATACTTTTAATTACTTATTTAAAGATTTCAACCAACGATGACGATACAACGAAAAATTGTGCTTTATCGTTTATTTGAATCAAGTATTAGTGGATTACACATTCCAAATCACATTAGTAGACGTGAATAATATGTAGTAGTAGTAGTTATATTTTGTTAGTTTATTGTATAAATGGATTTTTATCTATTATCTGTTTAGATCTTGCTATAAATATTATAACTCCTATTATTTTAACATGCTGTTGATCATTGTTGTGCCTCTGCTTATTTTTAAAATATTTACTTATAACTGCACACCACTTTGACGTTTATTATAATTATGGTAGTATTAAATGTAATACAGAATTATACATTATATAACACTGTTTTATATAATTGTCTGTGAGCTAATTAACAGAATAGAAAAGGCCAAGGTTTTTCTCATAATAAACGTAACTTTTTGACATTGAAGGGGTCTCATGCACCGCTTTTGTATTTTTATTATCACCAAAACTTCGATTTGCTCGATTCGTTAAATGTGTACTTTAGTTTTATGAAGGTCTATGTGAATGCATTGAGGTTAACATGCCATTAAAACGTTTTTATTATTAACAATCAACGCTACTACGTATGAATGAGTTTAGTTATTTTCATTTATTTGTCTAGAAAAGTCTTTTTTGAATCTATATTAAATATATCTGTCTTAATATGATTCATGTTAGTCGGGTTAGCTAAGTAAGGTTATTATTTTAAATGATTTTAATTAACAATAACAATAATTTAATTAAAAGTAATAATATGAGTAAAATAGCCATTACAAATACAATTACTCTTTTAACAATAATGCGTTTTAATAATAAAAAATAGTTAATACATTCTTTGCATGTAACGTTTAACTACATCTTACCTAAGCATAAAGTTAAATCTGGATACACGCAAGAATCAAACGAATGAAGCCGGTTAGGCTGTAGATCATATTAAAAAATATACCTATATTAATTAACACACAACCTCACATACTATCTTCTGGGGCGGTCGATTACAAAACAAAATAAAGGTTCCCTTCCATGGAGACTTCATGACTTCAAAGGCAGAAGGTCAGAAAAATATTTTAATGTCTATAGTGCCATTGATACTACTTATACGTAAAAGACAATTTCAGCTTAAAATTACAGGTATTTACTGCGTTTCATGTTATTTATTTGCACAGTCAATGTTACATCAATATAATGAAGTTGGCATCCATTTTACGTTGACCTTGTGCACTGTCATGACCCAGTTTCTGTGCTTTTAATAAGATAAAGGCATGGCACGTGTTAGTATTCACATAATGTAGTTTTTATCTGCACCAAAAGTCAATAATAAGGTTGCTAGTTGTTAGGAAGTCGATTCGTTCTTATTTTATGATCAATGTCAATTTATTTGTCTTGTTAAAAGTATGAGTATCAAGGTGGTAGAACTAGTGTAGTTCGATCGGGGAAATACCACCGCCACACCTATTTCTAGCGTGAAGTATTTCTTGCGTTTCGATAGAAGGCTGTGGTTGCCGGCACTCTTTCACATGAGGCGACTATCTTAGTCCTCGGGAGTAGCAACGCATCTGTGATTGACTTCAGATGGAACCCATGTTTTGTATGAAGTAGATTACAGATGTCCATGGGCGGCATTGGTCACTTAGCATCAGGTGGCCTGCATGTTCGTTTGCCACTTCAGTCAGATAAAAAAAATTAGTACTTCTTATTTCTTCTTAAGAAGACAGCGGGAAACCGTTGGTTTCAGACGACACTGGACCGGTTGGAGTGGCGCCATTTAGGGGAGGCCTATGTCCAGCAGTGGACATCAAAGGGCTGATGGATGGATGGATGATTTCTTCTTAGTAGAATGTATAGGTTGAAAAATAGCTTATCTTATACAATTAATTAAAATTTATACTTAAGGAATACAATAATTAAGTTGTTCGAACTGATAGTTAATAATTGAAACAAAATATTTGATATATGTCACATCAATACGTTTTTTTTGTTTTAAGGTTTCAATACGCCAATTTCACCTGTATTATTTCATCGTCGTAATTGCAGTTGGTCTGGGATTCGATCCCTGGCAAGATATCTAAAAATTATGATTTAGTTTACTGTTTTCGGCCTGTGTGCTGCGTGTGCTTGCCTATTGTGTATTCGTCTTTGTGTGTGCTCATGTTATGAAAGACACAGAAAATCATAGTATGGGATGGAGTTATGAGTGTAGAAAGCTTTATTTTTTTATTGATTTAGAATTGATTGGCCGCGAGCAGTAGTAATACACCATCATATAAACTATACGCTTGTTTCCTACTTCAAAGAAATATAAATATCATAATATGATAGATAAGAATACAAATTTAATTTGCGTTTTTGCAGCAATTTTAAAAGGTCACGTTTTTCATATATTTGTCTATACAAGCTAATGACTCTGACTAACAAATACAACGGAAGTTTGTATGTGGTCAAGCAATTAATTTGGCAATTATAATTTTGTTGCATATTGCTACGTATTAAAGTAAGTTTCGTAAATATTAAAAGAAATTTACAAAGAAATACGCTGCCCTTGTGTTTCTATACCTATGTTAACATACTGTCAAATTGTTGGTTCAACGTAACTTTAGAATTATGTTCAAAGATTTATTGTGATATAAAGATAAAAATCCCCTGTACTGAATGGTACTGAAAACCCAATAAAATTTTAAATAAATGATGACTTGTTATAGCAAAAATAACACTATGAATTGCTCGGCATAGGCTTCGCCTAATTATGGTTTTTGAAAATAGTCACCGCACCTGGCATGTGTGTTGGTAAACAAAAACAAAACAAAACAAACGCTTTCTACACTCATAGCCTACACTAGAATTTTCTCCTATATCGTGGGTGCCATGGACACACACGAGACGAAAAACACCCAGACCCAGAACGTGAATCTAAACTCTTCATTCAGATATCTGTCTGGCCGGGAATCGAACCTGGAACCCACTGCGGGTCAGAGCGGTATGGTAACGCAGGTCGTCAAGCGCAAACGAACTGCATATTGATGTTACTTTTTGATTTTGCCCTTATTCACCTCCTACGACATCCGCATAAGAAAGGGATTGGTCCTATTTATGAGAAAAATCAACATAGCACGGCATGTATCATGTCAACGTATTTTTAAGTATTTCTGTATTTCACCGCATTCCGACGATCCTCAAGACCTCTGACCTTTCCGTTTCCATGTCGCTTAATATCCTGTTCAGTGCAATTAATAGTTGACCTCAGAAACATCTACTCATTACGTTTATGTTTAAGTAAAGGTTACTTGCAAATAAGGAATCCCAATCAAAGATTATTTCGACAGATCGGTGTGAAATTTATACTGCTTATTGCATTCATGTTATGTACCTAATACCTGATTTTGATATATTTACATCTGTAAATGTATGTCGTAAGTGTTAAGTCTTTAAAATATCACTTTTGTGAAACAAACCTCTTTATATTATTTCTTTTTTTAAATGTGAAAAATAGAGTAATTGCAATTGTAATTAAATATAGCAAATTACAAACAAAACAAACTTAAGACTCGATTAAAGGTAATATTTATATTGTTTCCAATTATATTAATTAAGATTAAAATATCACATATTTTATGTTCATTATAATATAAACATTACAAAAATAAGATTAAGAATTTACGTTAATATAAAAAATACATGATTTTCAACCTATTAATATCCCACTAAGTGACTAGGGACTACTTGAAATAAAACTGGTTTACATTGTTAAGTGTGAAGCAGTTCTATAAAAGCTTTAATTACAAGCATTGACTTAGCTGATATGACGGAAATTTAGACCATATTTGTCATTTCCTAATGGAGGTGGGAAACTGTAAAGCCTTTTTCATACCAAAGGCAGTGAATGTATTTTTTTCTGCAATAAGATTCTCTATTTGGGCATCATTATATAGAATGCAGTACTTTTGTATGACAAATGCAAGGCTTCTCATTGTTTTACGGAACTACCAGTAGATTTATTAGTATTACTGAAATACCAAGTCTTTGCAAACACCATACTGTTATGGTATATGAATATATAATATGGAAGTCTTTTTATATGATGGTGAACGAGTAGCAAATGATCATGCATCTATTTAAAGGTTAGTTGTTATTAGAACCCATGGACATTTTCAACCAACCCCTTAAACAACAGATGTTATGTATAAAGTTAAGAATCGCCATTTAAAACCCAGGCTTTATCGTGTATATATTGAAAATTATTTTACAGTCCCTTTAAGAGATAACATTATCAAGAACTTCTTAGAATAATTTATATTTATGGTAGAGATATAAGTATAATAACTTAATAATGATGATTTGAACTTCTTTCTAATAAGTATGTAAATGATTTTCACATTACACTAATCGTAACAAAAACTTCACTCGAATGAGTATTAATTAAGGCTTTTAGAAGGTAATAAATTTAAGAAGAATCTGAAATAAGGCTATGTTTTCATTGGTGTTGACACATAATATTTTTTTCCACGAACACAAATGCAAATAAACGTTTTATAAAATATTTGAAATTAAATAATATCGCACTTTTGTTTGTCGATATTTATTTATGTAACGTTTATATCGATTTTATAATTGTCTTCTTACCTTCATTAACAGAAGAAAACGTATATCTGTTTAAAATGAAACTATTGAAATAATGAAAATAAATATTTCGACGTTCCGAGAATTTTACGAACGAAAGTTCTCGATTCAATGAAAACACTGTACAAAGTACATATCGGCGTTACTCCAGGGGTTAAAGTACATGTACGAATATACTAAAAAGTATTATAAAAATATATACATTTATATATCCCATGATGCTCTTAGGAGAAAATGAGGGTATCAAAATAACAAAATCCATGACAAAATAACAAAATGAACGACATTCTTCTATCCCATATGTCTCGCAGATCCTAACTAATCAGTCGCTTATCGCTCCACTTATCCCCCAAAACAACTATTTGTATGTGTAACGTATGCTGGTTACTCGTATTATATAGCCTGAGGCTCCATCTAGCGTGATACTAAAAAGACTCAAGGAGGCTGTACTCGAGGCGCGTTTTGCGTAAAACAAATTGACGCCATTAAACTTTATGCTCGCTAATTGTTTGTTAACGAAATGTAATCGGTATTACGGGTGTAGTAACACTTGGAAATGGGTTCACGCCTTCACGGTTTTTGCTATGTCCTGAGGCTTGATGTATAACTTTGTTTATGAGTTTTATGAGAGTAACGTAGTGCTAATTGCAGATTTGTTTTGGGCCAATTTATTAATTCGTAAAATAATAATCTAATAGACAGGCAATGGTTAATTCATTGACACTATACACTATTATTTAGTAGCAGTTCAAATCTGAATATCTGTACAACAAGCAAATAATTTAATATGTTTAGGTGCAATTTTACATAATTTTGAGTTAGATATAAGAAAGCAGTATATCGGTTTTTTAGACGTGGAAACTTCGATTTACTTTAGATCGGTAAAACAACTTTAATGAAAAATACAAATTATAAGTGGTACGGTGGGCCAAGAAAGTGGTGTACCAGTTTAGATTTAGTTTCCTAGACTTTAATTAAACATTACATCAAAGTTCATAGTAAATATCACTGAAAGAGATGTATAATAATGACGTACCTAATTAAATGATGAGAATATGTACGTCATAGGTCACATATTTGTGCAAAACATTTTGGTCTTTATTATAAATGGATAAAGCATTAATTTATACAATGTTAATTTAAACGTGCTGAACAAGAGTAATAAAAATTATTTCAATTGACATTTTGTCAAATAAATGCCAAATTATTTTCCTCGGTAAAATAATTCTCGCGATATTTTGCAAAAAGAAAACACAAAATCATCCTCAATGCCTGCCAACTTGACCATTGCAGAAAGGGCGCAAATAATAGCCCAATTTAACGAGGGACTCAATATTAGTGCGATTTCGAGAAATTTAAATATATCGGTAGGTAAGGATATTTTACTTTTGATTTAGCTTATTAATTTTGATATCAAGCAATAAAAGTGTATAAGTAATTTCTAATTTTAGAGACGTAGTGTCCGGTTTTGGATTCGTCGAGAAGGAGAGGAAGGAAGTTTGCTAGATCGCAGAAGAAGTGTTCGCCGCCCTGCTCTCTCCAATAACGATAGAGAATTTATGAGACGGGAGTATGAAGTAAACGGTTTTAGACCGACAAATCATTTTGCGGAGATGTTCGATGTGAGTGCACAAACAATAAGGAACCATCTACATTACATGGGGTTGCATCATAGGCATTACGCCAAGAAAATATATTTGACGGATGCTCACAGACTTGCTCGTTTGAATTTCGCCAGAGAGCACTTGGACTTCGATTGGTCTAATACAGTGTTTTGCGATGAAAAAACATTCAAATCAAGTCAGCATGGGCGTCTACACCTTTGGCGTTATAATTCAACTCGTTATAGGTGTGATAATGTAATCCCAAATAGAGAATCGGGACGAATTTCTGTAAATATTTGGGGCTGGATGAGTATGGATGGTGTTGGAGAATTGTGCTCATTACCTCCTCGAGCGACGGCTGTAAATTATATCGACGTGCTTCAAGATACAATGCTTCCGACAGTTCGTAATGTTTACCCAGAAAACGAAGTTTCACAATTTGATTTTGTTCAAGATAATTGTTCAATTCATAATGCAAGAATTGTAAGAGCCTGGTTTCAATCACGTACTGACATAAAGCTAATTTCGTGGCCCTCAAGATCACCGGATCTAAACCCAATAGAAAATCTTTGGGGTATTATGGTTCAAAGATGGTCGCACCAAAACGATAGAACCAAACAAGCTCTTGAGAGCCACTGTAATTTAATTTGGGATGAAATGCGTGGAACTGATATTTGCTCACGGCTTGTTGGTTCAATGAGGTCTCGACTTTTAGATGTCATAGAAGCCAATGGCGGTTTCACCCGTTTCTAATTTTTTCTAGTACTTTTCCTCATATTACGGGTTTTGATAATTATTGTAAAAATTTCATAAAATATAAAAACATTTACAATCTTTCCTTTCTGACATTATAATACAATTACTACCGAAATTGTAAAACTGAAAAAGAGCTTGGCTGATAGTTATAATTCTTTTTTATCAGTTTAGTAAAATTTCAAACTAAGAACAAAACAAATGTCACGTATCGTTATGAGATAAAGAGGACAATAAAATTTGTCAGATCGATTTGTAAGCGAAACTAACCTTTATCGCCTATGAATCTGTAAGCGGCTTTCAACCTTAGGGTGGTAAACCAATTCTTTGGCCGACTGTACTTTTCGTATGTAACAAACATATGTTTTGCTGTCCACTTCTTGCATTTCGGTAGAAGGGTGTGCTTGCCGGCTCACTTTCACATGATGTGGCCATCGCATTCGACGTAAATAGCAATGCAACTGTCTACACGTAGAACCCTTGTTCTATATAAATTTAAATAGGTACAATGTATGTTCATTTGCTACTTCAATAATACAAAAATGCTATTCAATTAAAATTTAATCGACTTACGCACATGGTTGCATTTATGAAACTTTTGTTTTAATGATTAGATGTGTGTTACATTCACTTCAGCTTCTGATTGATTGCAATTCGGAACAATAACTTTCTGCCCATATCCGAACAAGGTTATCGGTAATCGATATAAACCATCGACATGTTTAAATCGATTTGTTGAGTCGAGAACAATAGATTTGTTCATTGAGCTCGAATGATGTGGGTCAATCTGCAGTTCCTATTCGGAAATGCGTTTAGAATTTTTTAATTAGTCGATCCCTTATCTATGCATTATACATACAGAGTGTTATGTTCCCGCATGACGACCCGCGTGACCGTGCGGTTCCACCGGGGAAGTACCACCGTCAAACCTATTTCCAACGTGCAGCATTTCTTGCGTTTCGATGAAAAGGTGTGGTTGCCGGCACACTTTTGTATGAGGTGACCATCATAGTCCTCAAGAGTAGCAACGCATCTGTGTTTGACTTCAGATAGAACCCATGTTCTGTTTGAAGTTGCTCACAAAGGCGGCAGTAGCCGCTTAACATCAGGAGGATTGCATGCTCGTTTGCTACTTCAAAAAAAAACAGAACGATAAAAGAGTAACACATAAATGAAATCGAAGAAAGAAAGGAATGCAGGCAGTTTTACTCTATTTTCTACGATTTCCCTATTACCGCCATAAATCTACGCGGCGGTTGCACAATGCATCCCGCGATCTGATGAGATTGCATTGTCACTTCCACTTTCTCCCTTGTCACTTCTTGTGATGTATTAAGTGAAGTGCTAAACTGGTATTTCGACCAGAAATGTTACCTATGTATTATTTACTAAATGGTATAGATTTATACTTATTTGAACGCCATAAAATTTGTAAGAAGTAATTATTGTATTAAGATTAGTAAATTTAACAGAAGAAAATGTATATCAAAATTGTTTAAACAATAATAACTAGTTATTGCACAATAATCATATTTCTGGCTGAATTAGGGAACTATATGCATTAAAGTACGTACTTATTTTTTTACACAGACACGACAGATTATTAGGAAATAACACCGCAGTTCAAATTCGTTTTCATGGATATAAATGGAACTAAATGAACAAAATCGTACATAAACAAACTACGATTTGGCAACATACTTCTAAATTTCAACTATTCGCCTATTGACCAATGCTAAACTAAACACAGTCATACTCGTAATAACATGACGAAACCGAATGCGGCTTAAGGCGTACTTTATCATTTTCCAGTAGCTCATGTCAAATTCATGGGTTACATGAGCAAGCGCGAAATACATTTCAAATTCTAAAATCAAACTGTGACATTCATCTCGGCCGCTGTTTCTCGAGAAATACGGCTTTGTAAAGCGTAGGCACACTAGCGCCATTTTGAAATGTAGTTTGTAGTGACATAATGAGTTTTTTTTTCCACGATATAAGTAGGAAGCGAGTGTGCATGTCCTGATGGTGAATAGGCATTATCGTTTACGGATATTTGTAAGAAATTGAATATTGAACAATGGTTTTATCGGAAGCCAATCACACGTAAAATAAATAATTATTAATAATGCATTATTTCACTTAATAATGAGAAAGAAGACATTTCTGAGACGGTTTTGTTATATTATTCATTCATTCTATTAATTTTTAATAAATATGCAGGAATACCCGGAATATTTTTCTTTTATTAATTTCTTAGACTGTCAAATAACAAACTTTACTGTCGCGCTATCGATCATATCAAAGAAGATTATTAAGAAATAATAAGTAAGTAAGAATAAGACAAGTTGACGGTATGTAAATTAATTGATTATAGAAATATTTGTAAAACTTTATCATTTAAGATTTAAATGAGCTTTAATAGGCACTTGTCATTTATCGTGGTACATTCAATGTAGATAAGACCATAAGATACAAATATACCATGACAGTCTAATAAAATCCATAATAGATTTTGTTTTGTATAGCTTATAATAAAGTTTCTGCATCAGACTGTTTGTTAGCAGTCCGGATTCGGGTGTAGTAGAGTAGTTACTTATTCGTATAGAAGACTGTCCAAATTGATCTCAAAAATAGTCACACTTATCTTATTCAAAGTATTTTTTAACAAAAAATTGCGATCTAAATTCTGACTAAGTAGGACGACTTCATGAAAAAATGAGATACCTATTATGATTTCATACTTGATTTATATTTTCTGCATTAATAACACACAAAGAACCTACTCATTAGCGTGGGCTTATGAACGTGTACCATTTCTTTATTCTTTGAAATAAATTATGTATCAAAAAATATAATAACCCCTTCGTCTAATATTAGCAATCAGTCGCTGGTGTGACATCTCTCTAATGCTAGAACAATCGGCAACACGGAACGCGCGCCCGTGGGTCGAATCTCGCGCTCAGATCTCTAATAAAACACAGTGGCAACTTAAACTAACCCACGTGCCCACACCCATCAGATTACACTTATTTGCATATATTGACAGTTTAAGCCCCATCACAGCACTCAAGAATTACCACTAATGTAATGGAATAGAGTCGAGCTTCTTCCAACGTTAGAGTTAATTCTAAGCGTATTTAGAGCAATCGGATTGGATACGTCACGAAAGCGTCGCATGCGCAAATTGCGTTAAATCGTAATTGAATTCTTACGAGGTGTTAGAAGGAATTGACCATTTTTGTAAATTAGATCTAGCACGCGAACGAGCTGCTACATTTATTTGCAAAGGCCAAAGAAAGTTTTAAGATTTGTGCACACTGACAGCGAGTCGATAAACTGAAGCGAGTTAAATATTTGTACTACGCTTTTAGTAAATACAGGTATACAGGAATCGTATAGCTTTGGTTTGCTTTGGAATTATTTACGTAACAGTATTTTATTGATAAGTGTCAGTATATACTAAAATCGCTTCGCTTTAAGGTAGCCTCGCTGTAAGTTTGACCGTATCATTATTCCCTGATAGCGTGAAAGAAGTCGTTATAAAATTTTCTTTTAGGCCTACAAAAGAAAACGACTTAATTACGTTATAAATCGAGGTAAACCCGTTCTTAGATATCTTTATCAGAGTCTTTAGACGAGTAGCTAAATGGCTTTGTTAGTTTATGTGGAAAAGCTTGAAAGCTTTTACTTTTATACTATTTCAAATTAATGTTGTTTTAAAAATTTAAA
The DNA here is from genome assembly GCA_949699795.1 of Spicauda simplicius. Taxonomy (NCBI): domain Eukaryota; kingdom Metazoa; phylum Arthropoda; class Insecta; order Lepidoptera; family Hesperiidae; genus Spicauda; species Spicauda simplicius. The sequence continues at coordinate 5,592,807 of OX453058.1, read as the reverse complement.
ATAATCATAAAATTAGATATGTCCATTACTTTATTTTATTATCTTTAGGTTTAAATATATTTATTTTTTCTTACTTTGTATATTATTTTTGGATTAAATAAATGGACTATATTTTTTTTATTTTAGAGAATTCAGCAATTTTAAATAACAAAAAGAGTACAAAGATTTTTGTTTATCGGCGTGATTGTTTTTATACATATATTTGCGGATCTATGGCACACACGGAATCCAGATTGTGGATAGAAACGCTTCTACCCATCTCCCAGTATACATTAAACCTTTTACCTTAGTATCATGATACAGTTGTAACAATTGATTGCATAACCTGAGACAAATTCGTTGACACTGACCAGTGTGATTCTTGCAAAAGCCTACCTCAATGTCGTCCTACTTTCCAATCGTAACGATATAATCAAGTTGACAATATAGCATACAACAATTATGTCATATACCTCGCTATGCCACCAATCCATTACTCTTATGCCTTAGATATAAGGTGTACATTCGAGTGTAACTTGTAACAATACTGTGTAATCAATGCAGACAATAGGAACCGAGCATATATATTGTCATTACCTTAGGGACATTTCAGTACAATTGAACCGTAAAGTAAAGGACTTAGGTATAATATGAACTACACCTCTACTAGGATGTAAGGTTAAAGGCGCCGCTAAGCTTAGGTAGCCTATTATTATGGCGCCTATGAAATACTGTAGGTGTTGAATTTATAATCTAGATTACAATTTGTGCTAACGTTATGGCATTGTAAACTAATAAGGTATTTTGAAATTTGAACGATAAATACACGTTTTGAAAGCAACATAATGGGTTACCACACCCACGCATTATTCATGCAATTTAAATTTGGTTAAGATGTTAATTTTTGTGTTATAAGCCTATTTCCATTACGTAAACAAAATACATTAATACATTACTTTTTAATATACTTTTAAGTGGTCGATTATGCTTATGCAATAGAAAGACTATTTAATATTGGATTTTATAGTGCTCAACATAAAAGTTCCTCAAATTTATAATATTAAGAAGTGTTTAATTTAGTTTATTTCTATCTAAAATAAGTTGATTTTTTATTATTGATTTTTTTTGTGGGCATTATCAAGCTTGAATGAACTAATTTCAAAATCGAACAAACTTTACTAGGTTAGAAATTAAGTCTGGAAGCTTCGTGATTATTAGGCTGCAGGTCTGATAAGAGATAACAAACATGCAGGCCGTTTTGGATTAAGGTGGATTTCTATAACTTTGTTATGTAAGTAGTAATACGGTACTGAAAGTGTCAGTATTTCATCAACCCACGAACTTTAAATTACCGACTATACCAATAACATTAGTTCAACAGGTCATACTGCCGCGTTGTCTTAATTCCACAAAAACCAAGGTCGGTCCCAACGAGCCATTGTGCGGTGGCACAGAGGTCCGAGCACAAAGCACAAGATCGATAAGAACACAATAAACAATAACATTCGGTATTGCTGCAACACGTAATAGTTATGAGACTGCGCGATTGTTTATACGTTTTTCTAAATTCCACATATGATTCAATAACTGCTACGGTTGCCAATGCTGAGGAATTAATGTATCTGTTACCCTTCGTTCGAGTTAATTATATTTCTTCAATACAAGCATTGGTCTTGTTTTCGCTGAAACATTGCAATTTCGGCTGTTACTAGTAATGTATTTTGAAATGATAAGCGAAAGCAATATTAATTTTTGTTTTATGGAAATATATCGCTCTCGTACTATGGGTACTGTAAAGTTTGCAATGCAAGAGAACCATGAGAAAACGATATTTGACGTTTATTTAAGTTTTTATTTAACCTTTTAATTAAACTTATTTTATTTATACTCAAAACTTTAGAAATTTCAGTGATTTATGTGTAGTTAGTTATCGTATTAAAAAGAGACCTTTTGAGGCATGTAGGTAGACAGTACTTGACTGGTCGTTTTTAAAGCCATGGGCGCGTGCCTCGGCGTGGGTCCGCAACCTAGCATTATCGACGGGGCCGAATCGGGCCGATTAGCGGTGCTATCGGCCCTATCGGTTTGACTTGTAATGTCGTAGGTGATTGATTGCTATAGTTCTGTGGCTTTGATTGAGCGCACGTATGCTCTGAGTTACTTTTGAATTGGACCTACTTAGGCAAAAGATTGGTTAAGGTTATTCACATATTTTTAAGTAACTGTTATGCTATGAAGAAGTCATTTATTGGTATTTTTATTTATATTCAACTACTATTTACTCCTTACTTTAACACTGAATATAGTTTTCAAGGAGATCCAGCTACCTTTAAGCATCGGTACTTTTGAGCGCGGATTTTAAAAATAGGTGAAAACTTTGTCCTGTTTTATATTTTTATAATAAATTATTTTTTTTTATAAACACTGTTTTAATTAAATTTACATGTATGTATAAACATTGCATAAACATTTAATTATTTTATTGAAAGGTCATGGTGTAGTATGCAAGATCTAAGCTCCATTTATATGCCTATCGAGGTCTATACTCGATAAACTGTAGCTGTATAATAATGTAAAGACAATAATATCTCGTTGAAGTCTTTTGCTCAGCGCCAACGCTACAGGAGGTCGCTACGCCACTCAAACAGAAGTATTGTTAGTATGTTAATAACAATATCTACTCTTGTCATTTATATGTTGAACGATTATTAAGGATAGCGATGAAATTTATGATGATTGCTTTATTTCTGGTTCGTATACATATTTGGTTGTATTAAAATTTATTAGAGTTATTTAAATATTAGCTGTTTCCAATTAACTGTATTTTACATTATCTGCTTAGAATATGTTTATTTTTTACATCAGTTGTTATAAAAAGAATAGACCAAGTCTTCAAATACATTTTTATGCAATTCGAATATATTATTATTTATTTTAGGCTGATAACTGATAAAAATCAATTATTTACATTTAAATAAAGTAATCAGTGTTAGCCTGTTTTGAATGAACAAGTTTATATAAATATGGACTATTACATGTCACTCATTATCTAATAATGATGCCATCTTCACTTCATTGTGTGTATAGTAAATAACTCAGGAGTGGAATATAAAAAAGATTCAAATTTAGAAAAGTAGAAGTTACTGGTAACTACAAGGTTGGTTCGACCGGGGAGGTATCACCACATCCAATTCTAGCGCGAATTAGGTTTTTCATTTAAGTTTGGTAGAAAGATGCGTTTGCCGGCTCACTTTTATCTAAGGTGAACGTCTTAGACGTCATACGTAGTAACGTACCTTTTTTGTTGTCGAGGGGGGAAACCTTCAAAAGGTACCCAACGCCGTATGAGCGACGCAAGGTTTTGTGTAGGATTTCTACCGCACAAAAAACCCCAAGTGGAATCCACTCAACTCGTTGCCCCATCGTGCTCCTCCCGGGTGAACAACTAGGCCGCACACACCTGCTTTTAGCTTCAGATAAAATCCTAGTTCTGTATGAATTTGCTTACAGATATCCAGGGGCAGTAATGTCCATTTAGCCCCAGGACTGCATACTTGTCTGCTACTTCAATGTAATATAATAAAAACTACGTTTTGTAAATAATACGGCAAGTCCATAGATTTCTTAAGCCTTGAAAATGTATTTAAAACTTTAGAAAGCGTTGTCTTAAATCATACAAGGCATATAACGACGAGCGCAGTCGCGTGCGCATATCGGACGAGCCAATATCAACGATCCACTTCCCTACAACAGAACCCATTAACTCAAATAAAATTAACGCTAAACCAGCCATTCTGCTATCAGACATCCGTGAACCAGTCCTAATTATTAGTGGGGTATGTTCGATCTTTATTGTTCGCTACTCCCAGGCAACATTAGATCGAGACTAATTAAATCGGCCGCATAGTGAGTTTCATTAAAATGCCGATTTTCGTGTCTGTGCATCTGATAGGACGTGCGACACTGCGCCCGGCGCTTCCTGGTTCGTACGGTCGACGTTTGCGGATTAAATGGGAATAGGTATTAAGTTTATTGGGATATATAACTGCATTTTTTTGCTCTTAAATGCATGTTTAGACTTTAAAAGAAAAAAATAAGACTGGTGTATATATTTTTTAGCTTTTTAGTGTACCAGTGTAATGGAATTTTGGTACTTTTATATATTTTTTAGGATGACAGGAATGGCATTGTTTTTGTTCTTAAATGTATGTTTAAACTTTAAAAGTTCATTTTAAAACTGGTGTAGGTATATATTTTTTACCTTTTTAGCGTATCAGTGTAGAGTGTGTACTTTCGGAACTTTTATGTTTTTTTTAGGATGACAGTAGTGTTTTCAAAATTGATTTTCAAATTATTTTTGGAAGGTTCCCAATTTAATATAAGGATACTTTATCAATAGAGAAAGCGTTAGGAAATATCGATCATTTAAAAGTTAAAAGAAATGTTCGGAATATACTTTTGAAACCAATTAATGGATTATCATGTGCGCAATTCCTAAACTTAAAGTGTGTGGATGTAAATAAATCTAATGCAAACAGTTTGAGATGATCTACCGCACGCGACGCTTCCGTGTCATTACGCGACGCAGGATAGGTACTGTCGCCGATCACATCGTTAAATTTAGCGACAGAGCCGCACTGGACTAGTACATAAATGATTGCTATAATGAAAATTATTTCCAGTTATATTATTTAGTAACGTATTTTCTTTTTTTGATTTTCCATAGAATTAAAGAAAACCTATGAATTTTACAAATTTCGATACTATGACACATTTTTGCATTCAGTGAAAAAATCGTATTGTAAGCTTGCAGAAAGCTTTTGTTAACGTATTAGTAATATTCTTTAAAACAACAATTGTGGTAATTAAAAGTGTATTATTATTTAAAAATTGACATGATCTATTTTTATATGCGGATCGAGATACAAGTACTGTCGTTATAAATACAGGTATTGTTAAATTTATAAATGGCGACAGAACTGAAATAAAGCAAACCGATATTTGTTATTTGTTGTATAGTTTATGGGCTTTATAATAACATAATAGTAAAAAGAAAAATATAGGTAGGTCATAGTTAATAATATAACTTTAATTATGATTTTACAATTATTTAAAGATCTCCTTGAGTAATAAAATTTAATTCGCGATGAATAAAACAGTTATAAAAGTATATTTTCTATATCGTATGTCGAATAATGTCGGATATAGTGCCCTTTTGTGTCTGCCTTGAAATCTATCCCTTTCTGCCCGTGGATGGCGTAGCAACCGAATGAGGGACAAGATTCAGCTAATGAAGAGTAGTGTTTCCTTGGGTAACATCAACACCTACTGCTGTCATCAACACGCATGCAAAGTGAGGTGCCTATTGACAAAAACTCCATAATAGTAGACCAATGTCCAGTTTTGGATCTCAAAAGACTGGTTAGTAACGCAGAATTTCTTAAAAGCTGGTTGTCGGAATATTCATTAGAAGGTGGTAAAACCAGCGTAGTTCGACCGGGGAAGTACCACCGCCACACCTATTTTCAACGTGAAGCATTTCTTGCGTTTCGATGCAAGGGTGTGGTTGCCGGCACACTTTTATATGAGGCGTCCATCATAGTCCTCGCGAGTAGCAACGCATCTGTGATTGTCTTCAGATAGAACCCATGTTCTATATGAAGTTGCTCACCGATGTCAATGGGCGGCAGTGACCACTTACCATCAGGTGGACTGCATGCTCGTTTGCTTCTTCAATCAGATAAAAAAATACGATTATCACATTCACTACTATAATGTCAACTGTTACCAAACAACGAAAGTGTATGCTAATAGGTAGTTACAAACGTAAAAGCGAAGGGCGCAATCACGTTAACTGCCTCACAGTTTAATTTATTGCATGTAAATTGCCGCTGGGTGCCACTTTACCCGTTTACAAAGTTGAGCAACGTTCGTCATAATCGAATCATTTATCGACGTATTCGCACGAACGTTGGCCAACGTTACTACGGCTCGCACGTAAGAACTTTCTCTCACACGTTACCACGAAGTTAGATCTGTTTAGCCGAAAACCGTGGCTAGACCTCGATGTATTTAGGATTAATAGAAAATACTCTTTTATATGAAACTGAAGTAAGAATGACGTAATAATGGTACGTGATATTTGCCCGTTGATCGACGATTAAGTAATAAATTCCAAACAGAATCGCAGAAGTACCTGACGTCGATCTCTTTGATTTATGGATTTTGAGCTTTGGATTTTTTTGGCCTACATTTTACAAATTAAGCCAGTCTCAACTTAACATTGAAGTTATAAGGTGAATGTACGTAGTGGCCAATGGAGCCCAGCCGCACTGGTGTCCACCAAACGAATGCAGCCTTATGATTTTTAAACAAACAACTGGTCAATTATATGAAATATCTTAAAAAATATTAAAGTTATCATGTTACTTTCGGTCGCGAGGTATTCAACGAACAAACACACAGCGCTACAACAGTTGAAACAATGTAGTGGAATAGATAAAATTATATCCATTAAGTGAAACTGAACTCGCCGGCAACCTTGCTCGGTAACGCTTGGCTGACCGCTAACACTTTAATAAATGCTTGCAATGAAAAAATTACGCTGTTATTTTTTTTCGCTCGCCAAGTGTTCGGGAATTTATTTAGTGGCTGATATCTATTTTCGGTTCATGACAGTTTTATCACGAAACGATGCATGATTTGTGACGATTTTTATAGATTATTTATCGCTTTTTTATTACCGATTCAAAATAATCATATATTTTCATTCCGTAATAACGCGATGTTTGGGATAATAATAATATTATTTTATTTTTGGTTCAGAGACATTCAATAAAACTATAATATATAATATTTAATCAAGAATGCTTAACAATTGTTAATAAAATTATCCATTTTGTATTTTTTTATAAACTGATAACTTATTGTGTTTTTCGCCACAGGTTTAAGTTGTTTTTAAATTTATGTAACACAATGTTAAAGTTTTTTTACGACATTCAATGTTACAATATTACCATCGATAAATACTGTATTTATAACTGATTTACATTATGCTTGTTATGAGAACATTTTTAAGTGTTTGGTGATATCATTTATATGACAGAAAAAACAGATCAAACGTAGTTTCAAATACACTCGTTCAACTTTAGAACAATTCATCACCAATAATGAACAATAATGTTATATTTAGAAGTAGGTTTGATTTAAATTTAGTGCAGCCACGTGCTGACTATTTCAGCCTTAAATAGGACTGAATAATCTGAGTCTAGATCCAACTAAAGTACTACTCTACGTCGAATTGGATAAGGTTGAAACGAGACTAGACGGTTTGAACCGTATATTTCGCGACTGCAGTACCAAAACGTTTTGTCTTGTCTTGTTTACAATTGTCTACAATTAAGAACTGTTCCGTAACCGTACATGGTCTAGTTATGACAAAATTAATGGTTAACAATATAGTTAAATAATGACCATGTCGCAATGTTAACTTCCGTTATCACGAAACATAGGTGGTCGTGATAACAGTCAAAAAGCCTTGTCATTAATCTACGGTATGGCCATAAAATCAATTAACTATAATAAAACTAATGACCGTTAATGCATTGTAAATTAGTTTCGTTCAATGTTAAGTAATAATTAGAGTCATTGTAAATATTTTATAAACATACATTGATATTTTTTTGATAGGGAAGGTAAAAAAATAATCTAATCAAAAATAAGTGGTCGTAAATAAATATTTTTGTATGTTAGTCATAAATACAGTGTTACGAAGAACTCATGTATTCTAAATTCTGCAGATATGTTACGTAGCAATGTCAGATATGTTTGTACCTACTCCTACCATCTAATACAATTTCTAATCGTTGAGTTTGTAAAACACAAATTCTGGTATCTATATTGGGCTAGGACTCGCATACATTTAGTCGTAGAAAATGCAACTGGTAATCAAGTAGATATTCAAATGAAAACTATCCCAGGCATTCCGACTTACTCTTCCAAGGTAACAATGCATCTGTCTCCGACTTTAGGTTCTCTCTAGGACTCTGATTATTTATTACAGGTAGAACGATGGACTGAAGAAGACATTGGAAACCGTTTGATTCAGAAGGCACAACGCTGGTTGGATTGTCATAGGGGAGGTCTATGTTCAGTATTTAATCTCGAAAGGCTGGTTAGTGTATGGAAAAAGATCCCTTACCTCATGCCGTCAAAACCGTCATCTGAGCCGTTTATAGTGAGCACCGGCGCTCTCGCGTACGCCTTTGCGACTCGTCGGTTCTTCTCGAAGACTATCACCTTAGCCCAGATCTCGTCGTCGATCTGTGTCCATTTATCCAACACTTCTTGTATGTGTTCCTGTTGACAAATAAAAAACGTATTTTAGCTTAATGTTATAATAGGATTTGTTTCAGATATTGTTTTTTTATTGCCCAATATATAAAATAATGCACTGTATAGTACCTTTACTTTGTTGCTGGTTTTCCGAAATTCATATGATTTACACAGATCATTGTTATAAAGTGAAATATATATCGATCAAATATCAATATCATTGGTTGCTTAGGAAATCAATGAAAGGGAAATAAATAGACTTCATAGAGGACTATGGTCTAATCTATGCACTCAGAAAACAGAAGCGTTGTGCAATAGAATGAAGATTGCTAAATTTATACTAAAATTAGTAAGTACCTAAGAACCATATATGTATTTGTAATACAAAATCTAAACAGAAGAAAAATCCTAATTAGCAATTTCAGATATATACAAAAAACTTAGTAAGAACTAAATTTATTTTTTGAATATTGAATTCAAGCTATTTCGTAAAATTACAAATATGGCTATGGTGACAAATTACACCAAATCTAATTACACGAAAAGGTACATGTCTTAAACTAATGTTCTATTCCGAGACATTTAAATATTAACTGTTTTTGTATACTCAGCTTAAATGAACAACAGTCGCACTCGTTTTACAAATAAAATATTTAACCTAACAAAGTGACCTTGTTCCGACTATACTCGACTCATCATTTCCTATTCAAAACAAAACATTCAGACCTTGGTGCAGGGTGTTGTTGTAAGATTACCAAAGTTAAGATATTAATCCCAGTGTGGCAATGGGTGCACTGTCGCAATAGATGACATCGGACCGTTGCGAGCGTTTCGCTCTACTAACGCTCAGTTGCTCGTTAAAACATATATGTTGGAACTGCTAGAAGTATGCGCAGAATAGGATGTCACCAAGGATGTATCATACTAATATTATAAAGACGAAAGTTTGTGTGTATGTTTGTTACTTCTTCACGTCTAAACGGCTAGATTTCATAATAATTGGTAGGGAGTTAGCTGACACTCTGGATTAACATATAGGCTTTTACTGTGGGAAAATATCTTATCCCCACCGGACAATTGATACATCGATTTTATTAAAGCGGGCGAAGCTGCGAGTTTCAGCTAGTTTGTTATAAAATCATTGTTGTTATGTTGTTATAAAATCTCGATAGAAAACTCCAGCGAAGGCAATCACACTTAGCTTTTGTTCTCCAGCGAAGACAATCACACTTAGCAAGACGTTTCGGAAACATATTCAAAATTCCACTATATCTCAGACTCTATTAGTCATTTTATCACCTGATATTTCATCGCGTATTCATCTTTCGATATATCGGGGTATAGTTTAGATTTTTTGAATACGTTGGCTTTATACATATACATTATGTTGAAATTTATTGTAAACTATTTCTAAAACCTGTCTTAATTACATGTTATTATCTTGAACATTAATCTATTGCAATATGTGTTATCTGCCACATTGCATGTGCTACAATACAACAAAATACAAAATAGAATAGTTATAAAATAAATGGATACACGAAAATATTTAATGTCATTCGTTTTCCTAAGCGCTAAATTCCTAACAGAATAATTTACAACGAAACTACAACTCTATAGCAAATGGCAAAAGGTACAATACGCGCATTCAGAGATTCGTCTTACATATTTCATAACAGTCAAGACGGTCAATAGTCTTTGGAAATAGTTGTTTTTGTTAAAACACAAGCGAAATATAACTTGTGTTTTCATAAGCTTGCACTAAACACTGTTGTACTTGTGCAAAAAGTCTTGAAATAATTATACTGAATATACCGTTATTTAGGGTTGGCACTTGGATAACGCAACCAAAAATATCCCATTAATAATTTGCGTTCTTGTAGAACTTTGTAATAATAATTTTTTTTTCGAAAAAAACGACTAGAATTATAACGAATAATATAGGTATAAAAAATAATAAAAATAGGTAAATTAATTGCGCGTGTTTCGATCTTTGCAATTAAATTGAACATTCTTTTACAACTTAAATTTATGATAACATATCACTATTCCCTGCCGTCTATCAATATCTGTTCTCAAATAAGACAGGAGTTCTACATAAAGTTGGTAAAATATTCTTTTTTCTATAAAGATTAGAATATACTAGTCAGCCTTCGCATCGGTCGAAATTCGACTGTATTCATACTGTCCATAGTAGTAGGAATATTTCTCAAATTAAATGTTATAATTTTCAAATAATTTTGAACGCACCCGTATATAGAGGTTTAATTAGGTAGGCCGCATTTAAAACAATGGCGGATATTTTGACAAAGACACTGACATTTCTGACGTTATGTTTTCATAATAAGACATTGGCCACCAATTCGCACTTGGCCAGCGCGGTGGACTATGGCCTAAAACTCTCTCATTCTGAGAGAAGACCCGTGCCCAGCAGTGGGACAATAATGGGTTGACGACAATAAGACATTGAACGTTCTATTTCGTTTATTATTTATGTTTGTGACAAACGCACGGTGGTGTATGTAATGTGTTTTAGTTGATTTAATGTATGTTATATGCATTATTTGAAAAAAATATTAACATTCTGCACTCCTTCCCTACGTCCACTATAACCGTGCAAAATTTCATACTAATTCGTCCGCGGCATATTACTTAAAAATGCTACACAAGTTTTTACATCACGTATTAATATATACATATATCTCTTGTTTTATTCATATTACCACAACCTTCAAAGAAAAATTAATAACGTGAACACTAATGACAAAGAAACTACGAAATATATGATTTATTACTATTCATTAATTAAATACATTTGATAAATTATTACTAAATAACAATGTTAAATTATCATCTTCAGACATGATTAGTAATATTTGAATGCCCGCAGTAAAACTATATTTTTTACTATAAAATAATAGTTTTATTTGATATATGATCAACCTTGGCATGATGAGTCTTTGTTCAAACTCCTTGAATGAATAGACACTTAATATACGACATATTAAACATTTTATAAATAATCTCTAAATAACAATGCTCCGAAAAATGACTAATAATTTTAAGAGCGTCAGATATTCTTAACAAGTCAGGAAATGTCAGACAAATTGATATCTGAAGCGTGGTTGTGGTTTTAATTGAGGATTTTATTAAGTTGTAAAATGATAAGGCTTTCTATAGTCATATTTGCATTTTTTTCTGTGTCGCGTGTACCGTAAACGTGCATTATATATTGCAATATGTAATAGGCGAGAACGTAAACAATGATTGTTGTGACTTATACTAAGGCCACATTACTAAATTTGAAAGTTTGTAGCGAACCGATGTTTAAAATGGTTTAAAATGTATAGCAGGTTCGCATCTCGTTATAGACATTTACAAAGCGTGCAGCCCTACATGCACGAGTTGATAGCGTTTTGATTATAACGTTGTTGCGTCAGAATCGGACCGCTAATCGCAACACGTTCCTTTCCGCGCCATGACTTCGATAGCGAATACCACTTTCGGTTTTATCCCATGACTTACATTAATGAGTTGTAAGGCTAGTTTGTTTACTCACGTGGCTCTAAAGTCGCTCAATTATCTGATGTTTTTTGGTAAAGCTATATAGACAAAGGTATCATTATCGTTAATTTTATTGTAGGTTAATAAAGTCATTATCAAATATCAAACAAAGGCGCATTGTAAAGGCTTGATAGTTAAATAAGTAATTGATTTTTTTTTAGATTACAGATTTTACAAACTAACCTTATTATACCTCTTTGGTAAGTAGAAACATTCTTGAGAACTACCTTTTAATTTCAGGGTTCCTAAACTTCTGATTATGTTAGAAAACGGAATGATTGTGGATCTAGCTTTTGCTGACGTTCTAGCTCTTGTAAGATGGGGTTTACGGCTGACCCAATGCCACTTTCTGTGGAATGGGCCTGGCGATCATCAGTGATGTGGGGCATTGGAGAGGTACGACTTATTACGCGGGGATCCATACATCCATCAGCCTTTTGATGTCCAATGCTGAACATAGGCCTTCCCTAAATCCAACCGTTCCTGTGCCCTCTCAATCCAAAGGTTTTACGCTGTCTTCTTCAGGTCATCGGTCATCGGGAATACTTTGTGACAATTGTACTTAAATGTCCTCTTATTCGTCTACGGGGACGGTGTGTGTAATAGTGTGTGTAATATTTATCGTTGTTGAGTCTGTGTAAGGAGTTCTCCCTGCTGGATGACTATGTCCGTAGTGATCTTTTAGTCAACGTAGTGTAATGTATGTTTTGGATGTCTGTGTAGAGCCGGACCATATATACTTATTACGTATAAAAAAAAACATTAAAATACCGAACGTCTCCAATTCGTCATACAAACTTAAATTTTACACACAACGTGCAACAGTCGCTAAATAAATCATATTCAATAAGTATCTTGATTCATTTCTGCGCTTCCAAAATAGTTTCAGTTCTGACGCAATGCGAGTAGACTAATGATAGCACTTTCCGCGGCGTGCTTCCGAATATACTTTCGATTTTATCCGCAGGTGCTTGATTCACGAAAGTATTGCCGTTATTTTTGCGGTGCGATGTTAGGGTTAACATCTTTTGGTTAAATGTCGTTTATTTTTTTCACAAACCGATGTTAGGTTTAATGATTTGTCTCGCATCAGCGTTGATTGAGGGTTATATAATTTACAACATGTTGGGAAACAAATTGAGATTTGTAATTTGATTCTGGTTTTGAATTTTAAGCGGAGAAGTTAAGGAATTACGGAAGTTAAAATAGGTTTATGTATCTTTGGATTATTTTTTATAAAATGATTTTATATAGGTTTATAAAGTAGATTTTAGATAGTTATAAATTGACTAGTAACCTCGTGACATCAGACAAATACAATTGACAAAAATAAATATTACCTATATTGAGGGACATCATGCCATAAGAATGAAGTAAATATATTATACAAAATATTCAGAATCCCATAAAAAAATGATATTTAAACAACCCTATTTACTACCGGGTGCAGTAATTATGATCCCTGGATACGTAATTTATAGTTCGTGACGTTTTCAATGAAAATTAAATGAAGTGAAGTCTATAATACTGTCCACCTTTACTTTTTGCTGAAGGTTTGCTTAGTGTATCAGAAAAAATATATAATTTCTTTAAATAATTAATGTATAATAACACCATTAAGCCCTAAAAGTGAGTTAGAATTTGTAAAAAAAAAATGCCATAGGCAACAAAGATGAAGGTAAAATGTTTTGAGATTACTATTTAATACTGATATGTGTACTGTAAATCGTCCACCAATTCGCACTTGACCAGCGCGGTGGACTATGGCCTAAACTCTCTCATTATGAGAGAAGATCCGTGCCCAGCAGTGGGTCAATAATGGGTTGACGACTGATATGTGACCTCTCTAATATCCATGTTAATATTCTGTGCTTAGATGATTTTGTCGATACAGTCAAACGCACAAACATTTGGTTTTATCATCGTACTAGCAAATTCCAACCAGCAAGATCAAAGCCTTCATCATTGATACGACCGCGTGACAAGGATTAGCATATTTATGAGCCTTATTAGACGAAGAATAAGGCCAAAAGCTGACAGCCGACTTAGGGTCTCCGCACTATTAGCAACTGCAATGCACTATTTACATCAATAGAATGAGAGTTTCTTAGTAGTTTACGTTATTTTTATCTAAAATCATAAGATGACGCTACTGTTAAAACAACAAGACATACAGCATTTAAAAGGGGAAATCTAAAATGCAAGCTTTTGTATTAGGTAACGTGCTCACATTAAATGTGATAAAGGACTAGCCAAAGACAAATTGAAATTTTGAATTTCGAACTACAATTCACGCCAATTAGATACAAAGCGACTCAAATCACTTCCGCGTTGATACATGTGTAGGGACCCTTAGCGATTCAAACACTAACCGTAACAAATGCTGGCTTTCTCCGCATTGAATCGACCTGATTGCGTCTCATCTCGTATGACACACTGTATCAATGGGCACCGATAAATATTTTCGCTAATACGCAATTCAAGCGCCATCTGCAATCTAGCATCACATTGTTGATAACGTCACGTGACGTGAATAGCCTCGTTAGTGTCACGGTTTTGTATTTCTTCGTGTGTGACTAGCTTAAGTTGAATCAGGGCTGTCGTGTGCGATTGATTTGAATACATTGGAATTTGTACTTTTGTATGAATGGAATTTTATAGTTTGAATGAAGGAGTTCAAATTGCATGTAGTTTCATACGTCGCTTCTTCTATATACCTAAATCAATTTCATAACGCGTTAGTTTATTGTTTATGAAAACGTTTGTATAAATGCAATGTAAAGAACCTACCTAAAATAATACATTTTCTTTTTTAATATATGTTTCACACCAAAAAATATATTTATACGAAATTATCTATAATTATCCAATCTTCTATGTTTCTTTTTCGTTTCTTGTCTGTATAGCCTTAATTACTCGTGCATTATAATAGCAGTGTTTAGCATTATTTTTTGGTTTATATGATGTAAGGGTCAGAACTTATATAAAGTTTTTCGATGTTACTCCCTATGAAGTAATAAAGCATCGATGGCGACAACAGTCGAACTCGTTCCTATGTGTTGATTTACAAGATATTCATGACATGACATTCGATAACCGCTTGCCGTCTAGTGGACTACATGCTCGTCTGCTACAAATTGAACAAAAATAAGAAAAGTAACTAAGATTTTACAGCTTTATATAACTTCAGCCCTGACAGTCAGTCACGCCTGCTCATCGTCCTGATTTATGGCACGCGCTAAGAAGGCATAATGTTGCCCTACAAGGCGATAAGCCCCAATACTCTGCGTTTTTATGTCCTACCATCGAATCGATAAAAACCAGTCATTTCAATACACTTGCTGATCAAAAGCTCTGAATTTTGTTTGAATAAATCATGCTTCCAAGAATGTCCTGTCATAGTGTATAATGTTAATATAATTTCTGGATGTTAACGAGTCTCGTACAGTGATCGACCTTGATCGGTCTCTGATATCTGTTTAAATTTATAACACTACTAAAGAATAGGTGCAGTAAAGTAAAGAATTGGAGTATAGTCATTACACAATGTATTTTTTTTGTCCACCAATTCGCACTTGGCCAGTGCGGTGGACTATGGTCTAAACTCTCTCATTCTGAGAGAAGACCCGTGCCCAGCAGTGAGCCATTAATGGGTTGACGAGAGTGAGAGAGAAAAAGTATTTTTACTGTTTATTCATTACAGCTTATCCTACAATAGAGCTCTACATTTACAGTTTTTATTAATGTAATTTATTATTTACTAAAATAGCAATACAAAAAGCAATATACGAAAATCGTACTTATACGTTGTATCCCGTGCTACGCCCGTAGCTTCGATGTTCTACGATATCCCTGCTACGAATTTCTTATTCTATGAATTTCTTATTTCTTATTCTAATTCATTATTCATGCGCTCTGCTTTATGTGAAGTACGAAGATGTCTATAGGCAGCATTGATCATTTCCAATCATCTGGACTGCATATGCAGTCGCTACTTTTATAATAATATTTTTTATAAGATTGATCTTATAAAAAATATTATTATAAAATCTCAAATGATAATTGAGTTTTTCTGTTTCCTGACCCTTTTTCGGTACCGGTTTTTTTTTTGTTTGAACACGTTTTTATCACATGATCTCATTTATTCATCGCGCAATATCATAATCCTAACTAATGTTACAAATCCGAATGTGAGTTTGTTTGCAACGTATTCACGAATCGAATACTAAACAAAACATCAAGATATTTTGTACATATTGTTGGGAGTCCAGAAAAAGAGACAGGGTATTTTTAATCCTAAAAACTAGCGTTTCCAAGGGATAGATAAATAATATTACACGATCTACGGTTTACCTATATGATTGAAAAAAAATAACGAACCTATTAATTTAGACTCAATGACCTTAACTTTTGACCGCAAACGACGCCACGGGTTAAAACAAGTATACAATTCATATAATGTAGCAAATGTTAATAAAAACCTTTCCTTGCATTCGGAGGTAATGTGTGGTAATAAAAACCAGAGTAGCGGTTGCAAGGCTGACCACATATCGAATCAATTCCATATCTGAGCTAATATACCTATCTGTAATTATTCGTAACATTATACAGAATGCTTTGTGATAAAAAACGGAAAGATATATCGCTCGCATATAACAGTGAACAACAGGAACAGAAAAATAATAATTGAAAAACTAAAGACAATTTTAAGGACAACAACGCAGCGAAAATTTAAAATGTAAAATTTGCAATGAAGCTCATTGTTTTCAAAAACACTCAACCGTTGTAAAACGTCAATTCTTTAGATATAAGTACTTACTATTTCGTAAAATGCCTACAGCAAAGTAAAATACCTCATTACTTTGCAATAGTCCATAAAGTCAAGAACGTTTTGGATGCCATTTACAAAATGGCGCGGCAAATTGTAATAATTAAGCAAATGTCGTGATGATTTATTGTAGAATCGAAATATATGATAAACCCAATAATTATTTGCATTTATGTAAAAAATATTGGGATCATCATAGTTATGTACAATACAATTAGTGTTCGTATATATGTGTCTAAAAATATATATATACCGGCCGAATCGAGACCCTTCTTCTTTTTGAAGTCGGTTAAAAAGAGGGCGATGGATACTAAGTGGAGTCTAAATGGAGACTAAGTTTTGTACAGTTTTATGCTAAAAATCCCATGGGAACATTTTGATATTAATCAAAATAATTAACATGAGGTGAAGCCGCAGCGAACTGTGCCCAAGTTTAGCTAGTAACATTATAAAACAAGATGAACTAAGCGGAGTCGCGGGAAACACGAGCAGGTAGTTCCAATACCGAAATTAATAGATTAGGATCATCAATTTGCCATGGGCATTATACCTTTAAATAAAATACGCTGTTTGAAAAAGGAATAACAATAATATTTATGAGAACTTATATGTTTATATTGTTGAAAACGAGTTGAGAAAACGAAGCCCTGGATCACTAACTAGTTACTTAAGTGATCTATGATATGGTACTGATGATATACCTACACATAATTATCATTACTAGTCACCCGTCGCAAAGGTCGAAATTCCACCGTAATTTAAATTAATAAACTAAACTTCATGTTGTCCAAAGTAGAACGAATATTTCTCAAATTCAAATAAATTGTAATAATTTTCAAGTTATTTTGAATATACCAGTTAAAGGTAAAAAGAGGTTTAATTAAGGTATTAAAGCTGCATTTAAAAGCAATAGCGGGTATTTTGACAGAGACATCTGACATTTTTGACGTTATGTGTTTTCAAAGTAAGACATTGAATGTTTTATTTCGTTTATTATGTATATGTCAAAATGTCGTGTCAAATGTAAGGTAGTGTGTGTAATGTGTTTTTAGTATTGCGTAATCCTCCTCTACATCAACTATAACCATTCATAATTTCATACTTCTCCGTCTGCGGCAAGTATCTTAAAAACAGATCACAAGTTTTTGCTTTACCTATTAATATATGGATTATAGCGTTACACAGATTACCTGAATGATGAATATAGGTTATTGTTCTGGGTGTGAGTATTTTATATTCGTCCTCGTGTGTGTTCATGGCATTCACGATACTAGAGCATATTCCATCTTCGGGCTATGAGTGTTGAAAACATTTTAAGTTTATTGTGAATTTATGAAGTAGCAATAATTTTGTTTCTAAACACAGTTTGGGGTTCCAAATCGCCCGAAAAATGTATTTTTGATCGCTTTTAAAGCGAAGAGCATTCTATATATTTTCTACAGTGCGATGTTCCTGTCACTCACGTAATAAAAATAGATACATAGCATGACACACGCATATCTTCAGGTCATTGAGTTACATACTGGGCAGTAATAGCTGTTAATTGCTTCTATGAGCAATTGGTATGTATTGTACTTGCATTTCATAATAACATCGTATTATTATAATAATGGTGACTAGTTCTATGACACAATAGACACTTTTCAATCCGCTGTGACGTCACAAATTGTTATGAACGTGCAATTACGAGATATTATTATATAAATCGAATCAAATTGAATCAATTTATTTGTGAATACAGTAAAATGGTCAGAGTTAGTCTTTAAATATTTTTTATTTTATTATTAAACGACAATGACTGTGGTGCTACAATATTTTGTATATTTTTCATGGAATGGCATGGAAGAGATAGTACGATTGTGCCTTTAGGAGCAGGGACACCTCTGTTTACGAGCTTTGTTAATATTGTTACTGATGTCATGCTGATGTTAATTTTACACGGCAATGATACTTATTATAAATTCAGCTGCATGTCAATTTGTTGTAAAACTATAGATCTTAAGAAACCGTAATCTGTATAGATCATTAATTAATAAGTATTTATTATGAAACAAAGTGCCCAAAAGCTGTCCGTCTGTATGTTCGCTTTTTTCTCAAATATTATTGAACAGATTTCTAGGTGGTTTTTACTAAAATATAGTGTAATTGTTGAGATTTATCTATGTATTTTTACATGGACAATCCTCAAGAAAAATATTCTGATACATTGATTTGCACGCGGGCGAAGCCACGGGTACAGCTAGTACCTACTGCTTACAAAATGTAACGTATTTGACTTCCTGTAATTTGTTTTAACTTGAAAAACTGAAATTGTTTTTTCATTCATTCAAATGTACATTAATATATAAAGTCATATACATATTAGTAGATGATAAATGTTTCAATATTACAATCATATCAATTTAATTCATTTGTATAGATCCTTGTATTTAATATTTATAGTAATATTTGGTCTATTAGGAATAGAATACGCAAGAATGATAGTTGCATTAGAATTTAAAACTAATTCCAATCTATGTGTGTCGAAATGTTACTAATTTAGATTGCCTTTCACTAGATTGATAAGTGATACCTAACATTCTTATTTTCAAATAAGTGTACTAAGAAACTGGGACACCTGTACCTACATACTTGTATTATGTAGGTTGTATGTGGGTGTATAAAAACTGTTTAATTATATAGTAAGCTTTTAAAGATACGAGGATTTATTTTAACCCATCCGTCAGCCATATGGGATCCACTACTGAATATGGGTTCCAAATTGGAGTTTTATCGGAAGTCACCGTAACTTAAATGACTTTTTTTAACCAAAGGGTACAAAGGGTGTAACCCATTATTGTCTCACTGCTGGGTACGGGTCTTCTCTCAGAATGAGAGAGCTTTAGGCCATAGTCCACCGCGCTGGCCAAGTGCGAATTGATGGACTTCACACACCTCCGAAAACTTTTTTTTAAAGAACTCTCGGGTGTGTAGGTTTCCTCACGATGTGTTCCGAGAAGCAGTGATAATTAATTTCTAATACGGACATAAATCAGTGGTGCGTGCCTGGATTTGCACCTCGGATCTACCAAGAGGGCAAGTTTTAACCATTGGGCTATCACTGCTCTGTCACTATGTATAACCTTAGTATGAGTTTATTATTTTTCCTCAAAGTATTGCTCTTGATTTTGCTCAAACATTGCAATGAACATTGCACGCATATGTTTGTTTTCGGTCATAACTTGCAACGTGCTTTGAGATGATAAGCGAACACAAGAACAATGCTTGTTTTAAGGAAACATAAATTGTATTGTGAAGTTTGCTTGTACGCTACGTAAGTTTGCATTATCAGTATTAAAATTTTCTTATATTTGATATTACAGGGCGAAGGCTACGGCTATCATTCATATATCGGTCTTCGAAGATTGTAAATTAAGGATTGCAAAGTTTTTCTGTCAATAGTAAGTAAAATGTGTTGCTACTCGTACAATGTTTCGCCACTCTAAATTTTTAACTATAATTCATTTTTATTAAATATCAGACATATAGTTTTAAAATGTAAAATAGACTAAAAACCTATTTTTGCTCCTACTAAAGATATGTTAATTGCAACTAAAAACTGTACACAATGAGTGGTAAGACTTGATATTGACCAACTTGTATTACCAAAGGTAATAAATATGTCAACCAATAATACCTTGGTTTGGACCTAGACCTAGAAAAAAAAATTATACCTACATTTATTATTATTCATATTTTTATTATTTTTAATACTTTAAAAAGCTTGCTTACTTTGAGTTCATAATCAATCTGACACCAGGCTTGACTTTTAGTTTAATATATTTATGGAATGTAAAACCTGTATCACCTTTTTAGGCAATATCAATGTCCTTTAAAACCTTGGCGTTTATTTTGTTTTTGGGGCGCCTAAAAGGTTTTATTCTATATGTGACAATCTTCTGATAGTAAATTAATGAATCCGTTTCTGTGCTGCAATGAAAATTTAAATTTCGAATTTCAAATTTGGAGTACTTATATTTAGAAGCCGTAAAAATTCCGTGTTCATATTTTTAAAGATTTAAAATAACCTTAGTGATATTTTAATTTTTCGTGTAAATATTACGTAAAGAAACAGTTATTTTAAGATAATATTAAAACAATTTTTAATGTTATCTTTTGTATTTACTTTGAACACCGTTCACGACACAAAAATGTGTTTAGAAAACTTTATAAAAATCATTTTTCAAATTATCGATATAAAGGTGTGGTATTCATAATATTATTATGGGATTATTTTTCAAATCTTAATGAAACAAATTTGAACTCATTCAACTTTGTCGGTGTTTAAATGTTGAAACTTTGACGAATTATTGAAAAACGTGCAAATAATTAAGCACAACAGATTATATCTAAACATTGACTATTTCAAACTAATCTTAATATTATTTCCTAACAGTTTTTAATCAATAACTTTCATAAGCGCTTAGAACACGAAGTATTGTGTAAGGTGATAGTTTGACCACGATTAGATGCAGTTTGCATCTTAGAGGTGTTACGTAGGTATGATTATGTGCAATATACCTTCTATTTCCTTTATATATCTGATTGATTAATGTAGGCCATTTAAATATGATTACATAATCTTACTATATTTTTCGTAATCGGCATTATCTATGTAGTGGTTACTAGTGTAAATTGTCTGTAAAAATTAAATTTACGTCCGGAATGGGAAATGCATTTGTACTCAATGGTAACTCATATGTAATTAAAATTTCAAATAAATTTAAAACAAATTATACTTCTAAATAAATACCTGAAAAAATATTTCTGTAAATCTTAGACTCAAATACAAATTTACCGTAAACAAAATATTTAAATTTCACTTAAATGGACCCTAAATAAATAAAAGCAAATTATTTAATATAACTTACTTCAGTTACAAAAAATATAAACATGACAAAATTTTAAAATTGAAATCGTCAAACCAAATTAATAACTATTTCATAAAAATTTTGATACGATAATATTTACAAGAAGATCAAACAAAGAATTACAAAAAATGCAAACTAATAGGCACAGTTTTGTTACTGTGTGATGTTTGATCGAATTTTTACGCCAAAAAGCTTTTAGAGATAATTGCGATACATTTTGTACTGAGATTAACTTTATTAAAGGGTCTTAAGTAGTTCGAGTTGTAACGCGACAGGAATACTTGTTTTGGTTAAACGCTTGTCACTGCTGGCTTAAATTTGATGTTGTGTTATGAGGTGCTTAATATATATAAAAAGTAAAGTTCTTGAGTGCTAGCCGTGGGGAGTTCATTGAATAAAAGAATGGTGCAAAAAGTTAAATTCTTAATTTTATTAGTTAGGCCACAGATACGATGCTACAACTTGGGACTATGTAAAAGTGTCGCGGAAGATGCACTTTTACCACACCCTTCAGAAAAGAACACATCAGCGTTGTTGAACTAGTGTAGTTTGACTGGGGAAGTATCACCGAAGTAGAAATAGGTTTTTCTAGCGTGAAGCATTTCTTGCGTTTCGATAGAAGGTTGTGGATGCCGGCACACTATCACATGAGACGAGCATCATAGTCCTCGGGAGTAGCAACGCATCTGTGATTGACTTCAGACAGAACCCGACAGATACAGAATCTGTATGAAGTCACTTACAAATGTCCATGGGCGGCAGTGACCACTTACCATCAGGTGGACTGCATGCTCGTTTTGCTACTTCAATAAGATGAAAAAAGTGTGGCTATTACTTGGTAGAAATGGGAGTGACGATGGGGCCTCCGAAGTTGAACCACAATGGGTTCTATCACCTTCAAACTGATGATAAATCCCGTAAGTAACTAAAACGAAGGTATTTAGTTTGGGTGTTATTATATAGACACTACCACATCAAATCAGTCAAACAATTTCTATAATCTAATTGTGATCGATATTTTGTCGACATTTAAAATTTCAATCGAAGTAAGATAAATTAAGATTTAATTAAAAAGATCTATAAATAAAACAAGTAAACAAATCGTGTTATAACTATTGCCCATGTTGGCTAAGCAAAGTACCATTTGAATAGGACTTGAAGGAAAGCTCCGTATGTAAGGACAGGTGTATACATTATTCAAATAGAACTTAAAACATTGAATACCGCATTCTTGAGCACCTACATCAACTTGAACGACTATACACCGTACAACAGTGCGTTAGAGTGTATTATAATATATGTTTTGAATGCTGCTCCACAAAGCGATACAGTTAAACGACGACCTTGCATGGTCGAGTTTCCGTAGTGCTCGTGATAGACTGGACCAGATTAATTAATATTTATGTAGGCTGTTTCTCAAATAAGTATTTATAACTTTACTACTTATTCCCGTGGTATTGCCCGCTTCAGTCACGTTTACCGCGGTAGTTTACCTATGTGATCTATACTCGGGGCAAACTCGACATGAAATGTTTAATAACAAAGCGTTGCCTAGCAACCACTGACAGGCAGGGGAATGCAACTTTTTGTTGTTTTATCAGCCGTCTTTTACCTATTAATAACTTTTATCTGTAACTTATAATGGGTTGCAAATCCCTTCATGGAATTAAGGTTGTAACATCACTAGTTATACAATGACGATAATGGTAATTAAATTTTGTTGGACCGCTTTTAGCATATTATCTTGCAGTTGGTCGTTATTAGTGATTATTAGTTAATCAACTCTTTTTATTTAATATGCAATTCATTTGTGTACAAATTACTGCAAGTTTTATTATGTTATATATATTTTATTATATTTATGGTTTGTTTACATTTATTTCAGATCGAATTTGCCCCGAGTATAGTCAATAGAGATCATAAACTAGGTATCTGTGTGCCATATGTGTATCATAAGCATGTAATTTAAAACAATAACCCGTGGACTAAAGCAAAGGAAGCGGGTTATGCAGTGACATACATCTCAAAACATAAATCTATAATATAAAAATGAATCGCTAAATGTGTTGGTAAGCGCATAACTCAAGAACGCCTGCACCAATTTGGCCAATTCTTTTATTTTAATATTCGTCGAAGCTCAAGGATGGTTTTTACGGTGAAAAAATACCAAATAATTGCCGGAAAAACCTTAAAAACAGTCCTTTTCTTTATCCCATATAAACGTTTTCTAACTAATACATACAGTCAATTTTTTCAACAATTTTCCCAGGGGCAATCATTAAATGTTTGTGGTATTAATCTGGAACACCCATGTTTCTACCATGGTATGTTGCCTGTTCCCGTGTTGGAAAACCATCAGATTTATTTGTTCATGCGCCAGGGAATCAAACAAAAAATATGGTATATCATAAAGCACTACAATGAAAATAAAACTGTTTTTTGGTAATAATTATGATGATTAACAATAAAGCGATTACTTAGTTTTAAATGCTTATATCTATTTTATTTAATAATTATTTTTTATTCACAACGCCCTATCAACAGGCTAAAGGTTCTGTTCAGGAGAATTTTTGCCCCGACAATAAAATAGATAGGAACAAAAAACTGTCATATTACAAATCTTTTTGATAGAACGAAGTCTGTCGGGTCCGCTAGTCGAATATATTTTATACAATATCATTAACAGTTTCCAAAGTTGATTGTATGTCTGTCCATACTCTTGCGTGAAGGATCATATGGATATGTCGGCGCGGCAACGCGTATTTATGAAAAACACGTCACCGATAATAATTATTTTAGTTAGTTTAAAGATCGAAAATTGTTTGTTTATTGAATTAGCAACATTTAATGATTTTTAGAATTGTAATTTAGTTTACCCTCCATAAATTTGTTATTGTCACACCACCAAACATTGTTATAAAAAGGCGAGCGAACGCCGGTAAAAAAAGATTCTTGTTTAACCGTCGAAGCCACCAGACCTCCTCAAGTGTGAATAAATCGAAGAAGTTTAATCCTGTGTTTTACTTGAAATCTTCAAGAAACGAAAATAATGAAGACTCCTAGCCATCCTGATGTCACATTTCACGTAATCACTTCGTTAGATATATTGTGTATTATAGTATAGATAGCCTATGATAATTGCATCATTACCTTTCTAAATGCCTATAAGGGACCCTAAAACTGTACGGAAGGAAATATTGTAATAAAATATTTTAATTCATGCACGCGTCAAATAATTAAAGTATAACTAAAGTATGCAAACTATACTTTTAAGTACCTATATTCAAATATAATTTAAACATACTTATAACTATACTGTGTATATTATTACACAAAGTCTCACTTCCCTTGAGGGAATTGCGCTACTAACGCCGAGAAACAATTCAACAAGCTATCGATATTTTTTATTTGTTAAATTGTATATCTGTGGCAGTTAGGGATAAGCATGTGTGACAGTTTGTACATCTACAGTGCCATTAACATTTTTTACATTTCTTTCAAAAAACGGATTTTTTTACCCCAAAAATATTATGTCCTATGATAAGACACTAAATACGAGTAAGCCTAAGTACTAACCTAACCCTAGATTTGGCACTTTATATTATATATTTATTTTAGAAAATAAATATTAGATAATACACCATATGGAATAGTTAAATCCACTGTTTATATCAAACATTTGTCATTAGTATCAATACTGTATATATAACTACATATAATTATATTAAAATACGCAATATAAGAACTTTTAACTTTGATAATAAGAATTCCGTACTTTAAGCGATTTCATAGCATATCTTTTACCCAGTTATAGTATAACAAGGTGGTAAAGAAAGCATGGTTGTGGTTTCTCTATAATTTATGCTGACAGCAATCCGTCGCCTTGTGCGGCGACCACCGTTTCCCGTTTGACTGAATACGAAATGATAAAAACTAGGCATATTTATATTACGTAACTAAGTAGCTCAGGAATTCGATGCTATCGATGGATTTATTACTAGGTAAAATGCTGTTAAGATGGATTTATTAAATGACAAGTTTAATTGCTTTTGGTGAGATATTATATGTATCATAACTTTCGGGGACATATGTCTTAAATGTGTGTATTATATGCAGATGTTTGTTAGTAAGTTTTGTAAATCTTTAAGAATATTTGTATTTGGTAATCCTTCTCTACATCAACTATAACCGTGCGTAATTTCATACTTCTTCGTCCGCGGCAAGTATCTTAAAAAAGGAACCCAATTTTTTGCTTCACGTATTAATATATAGATACTATGATACGTGAGCGTGAATCGTTAAATAGCATTATGTTAACTTTATAGTCGGTACGTTATTTTAAATTAACCGGTTACATCTGAAAATATAAATTCCTCTTAATAAAACGTTTAAAAAATCAAATATCTTGTCTACAGTTAACAGTGGCAAGTTTTTTCATCCCACAAATATTTATGACAGGGCAGGTACAAAATCCTTTCGGACGTCACTTAACCCGTCCACTGCGGCCCAAACCCCCGCAGACTAGAGGTCAAAACTGCCAAAGTCGATCCCACCCATGTCCGGGCTTATCAGACCGTACCTTTGTAATAAGTTTGAGTGTTATCCAATTCGACTTAAGGCGAAGTCAGAGGAGCGTGCAAATTATTTTCACGTCAGCATTTTAAGGTTAAAGGTTGCGCAAAATGCCTAATGTTAATGACTTAAGTAGTATTTAAATGTAAATTTGAAGTATTTGTTTAATTGGAAAAATAAATTTAGTATGCTGGTTACTATACAGGTAATAATATATTTATTATGGGACAAACAAGAAAAAACATGCATCCAACCTGATGTTGATTGGCATTGTAAAGTTTACTGACTCAGCCTGTCATGAAATCCCGGTCAGAAGACGGAAGTAATAGCTTGCAGCATAATAGGTAAATTGTGCCGCTCATATAAGTCTAGGTGTGTCGCTTTTGGCAATTCTGTAAAGTGTAAACTAGTCACCCGTCGCAACGGTCGAAATTCGACCGTAATTTAAATTAAAAAACTAAATGTCTGCGGCAAGTATCTTAAAAACGAATCACAAATTTTTGCTTCACGTATTAATATTAGATTTCGATGCATCAAAAGTAAAAAATCGAGATATCTATTTTACGTAGTTTTTTTTAAGTGAACGAACAAGCATCATGACAGACAGAGAGACATTGCATTATATAATATGACAAAATATATATAAATACTTAACACTTCAAGGTTTAGTCAATTTGGCTCTGTGGCGTAATTACTAAAACTAGTTTTATATAAATTCGCGAATAACATTTTCCTATTGGTTAATCAACTATGATTAATTTATGCTGCATTCATTAGGAACCAGTTGGGGACTTGTTCGTACATTTCGTTGATCAAATCACGTAAATATGAACACAATTCTATGGTTGTAAGGATATTAATTGAACACTGAATAGGAACTTTACACCTTATAAAACTGTGTTTTCTTAATACATTGGGGTAACACTGACACTTTTTATACTCATATAACAGGATGTTCTTCTGTATTGTGCCATGATCAAATAGGGGACATATACAAAAATATCCTGTACGGTGCACAACACGTACAATGGACAGTGCTGCGTCAGCACAAGCGTGGTCCTAGCGCGAGCGCGCTGCCCGAGTAGTTCGCATAATCAACTCGTAGCGTACTCACTCCCCAAAATTAATTATATATCTCAAAATATATTTAACTAACAAAATCTAAGCATTTTTTATTCGTGCGGTTTTCGGACTGTACATATCCAAAACTACAACAAAAAAATATTTTTCAGCCAGAAATCTATCTAACTGGGGATCGAACCCGGAATACAATACCTGGCAGACCGGTATTGTAACCGCTTCACCACACGCGTCGAAAAATTACTTACTTCGGAAACTTTGAAAATAATTTAATGTGTATTTATGGACAAAGTAAGTGACAAAGTAAGTGAAAAATTATGTTAATGTTTTTATAATTATGAATTTTCTAAAATTCCTTTCTATTACTGAAAAGATTATATAGATTCAATAGAAAAAAGGTAAGTATAACCATTTTATGAACAAAAACCGTAAATAAATGAAAAACATATTTCCTTATAAGAACAATATTAATAGGTGTGCTACCTTCGAATTTTGTGGTAGGAAAGGAACACAAGAGGTATCCAGGTCCCAACTTAGTACTCCGGTATAGCTACCCCAATTTTTAAACGTAAGTCCAAGCAGCTTAATTGTTTACAATTCGACGGATATAATTTTCAAGTACTACTATATTTAACAATAAAAACGCTATTCAGCTTCAAGGCAATATCGTCCATACTAAGTTCCTGATCGCATATAACATAACAGGTTACATCCATACTCTAACGCTGAGTGATTAGAGAAAACAGCATTCCGTTGAATCACAAGATATGCGATCGTATGTGTTACGGACTTTGACTTTGACAAGTCGTCCTATGCCGCGGCGTGGCGTCGCCGCTTGGCGTAAGGTCTGCGGGCCTCGAGGATCCCCTCCTTACCCGGGCAATTCCCTCAGTGGAAGCACTGTCCACCGGTGATGTGAGCTGCCGTCAGGCAGTGTTGCAGCCTTCGGCCTTCTGTGACCGCGCTATGCTGCTACGCAGATTTAGTCCTCCAGATGGTCGGAGGATACCTGGCCCTCGAGTTCACGAGGGAGCGGACGCCCCTCGGGGGGTCGAGCGTGAAGGGGC
The DNA here is from genome assembly GCA_949699795.1 of Spicauda simplicius. Taxonomy (NCBI): domain Eukaryota; kingdom Metazoa; phylum Arthropoda; class Insecta; order Lepidoptera; family Hesperiidae; genus Spicauda; species Spicauda simplicius. The sequence goes on along the minus strand of OX453058.1, from coordinate 5,564,473 downwards.
GCGAAACCTCGTAGATGGGCATGTGGCCCACTGTCAGCGCGTTCGTACATACGACGCGCCAACTGGGCCACAAACCTGTCCAAGGTTTGCACCTTAAGGTCGCGCTCCAACACGTCGTTCCGAACGAAGCGACCCGCCCCGACGATCGCCCGGAGAGACAGGTTCTGCTGCGCGCGGAGGCGTTTTCTGTTGGACTCTGACACCAACGCGTACCACGCCGGCGCCGCGTAGGTCAATCGGGATCGGACGTACAGCTTGTACACCTTTAGTTTTGTTCGGAGCGGCAGATGAGATGCAAGCACCGGTCGGAGCATCGCACGTGCAACACGGGCCTGTCGGATCACGTGGTCCACCTGAGGCACCATGTGCAGCGTGCGATCGATGTTACATCCCAAGTACCTAACTGTGGGCTGCCAAGCTACCTCCCGATCACGAAGACGTAGCGGCGGCGGCATGCTGCGTTTGCGGCTGAAAAGTGTCGCGACCGTCTTACCGACATTGACGGCCATACGCCACTTATCCAGCCACTCCGGTAAGAGATCCAACAGTCGTTGCATCCTGCGTGTAGCTATTGCGGCATCACGAGAAGACGCGAAGTATGCGCTGTCGTCCGCGAACAACGCGAGCTCCACGTCCCTTTCCCATTCCTCGAGGTGACCTTCGAGGGTGGGAATGTCGTTCGTGTAGAAGGCGTAGAGTAGTGGCGAAAGGCAGCTACCCTGTGGTACACCAGCACGTATTGGGCGGGGGTCTGAGGTGACGTTCTCGACCGACACATAGAACTGCCGCCCATCTAGAAATGACGCCACTAACCTCACCAATAGCGCCGACAGGGGTGACTCCAACAGCTTGAAAACGAGCCCAGGGTGCCATACGCGGTCGAACGCCTTCTCGATATCGAGGAAGACGCCGACCGTGTGTCTACCGTAATTGGTCTCGCTTGCAAGATGGTGGAGCACTCGTGTCAGCTGCAGCGTAGTCGAGTGACCGGCGCGGAAGCCGAACTGCTCGTCCCTTAAAACAAGTGACGGCCGCAGTCGCTTCAACGCCAGCCTCTCGAAGAGCTTTGCTATGGTGGGCAGCAACGTGATGGGACGGTAGCTGGCCGGGAGACGTCTGTCTTTCCCCGGCTTCGGGAGAACTATCACCTTACCCATCTTCCAGGTGGTCGGGAAGTGGCCGGTGCGTAGTATACCATTGAAGAGCCTTGTCATTACGACTAAGGCCCTCCTCGGGAGCATCGCCAACGCCATGTTAGGGACTCCATCGGGGCCTGGCGCCTTACGCTTCGGTAAACGTAAGGCGGCCTTCCGCGTCTCCGAGGGCGAGATGAACTCCAATCCCTGGGGTGGCGGTGTCGGGCGTCCAAGGAAGTCCTCTACCCACGCCTCTACGATCTCGTGGTGTTCGGCGGCGGCAGCGGCTGCGGGGTGTGGAGAGAACTGCTCTTCCAAGTGCCCCGCGTGAATCTCCGCCCTCTCCTTAGGGGAATAGCAACGCCTGCCCTCACCATTAAGGAGTGGGCAGACGGTCTCCTTTGTTCGGGTGAGCTGCCTGGTGAGATGGAAGAGCGACGCCTCGTGCTCACCTGCCTGGTCGACTCTCGCCTCCCAGGAGGCGCCACGGTACTCCGCCATCCCAGCAGACAACTCCTCCGCCAGGTTATTGAGGTCACGCTTCACCCGGGGGCAGCGGGTGCGCGCCCAAAGTCGACGTAAAAGCCTTTTCTTATTTAGTTTTCTCTCCAGGTGGGCCGGGAGTCTGGCGCGTTTTGAAGTCTTCGGTGTAAGAGTGGTCGCCGCGTCCAGTGCCTCCCGGACCGTAGCCGAGAAGGCGCCGGCCGCGGCTTCCACTCCCTCCGGCGTACTGAGCGCATGGGTGAGTTTAACCCCACCCATGGTTACCTGAAAGGACTCCCAGTCCACCCTTCGAGTAAAGGTGTCGAAGGCCACCGCATTAGCCCCCAGACCAAGCGTGACCAAGATGGGGAGGTGCTGCGTGTCCAGATCATACAACACCTCCACGTGTACAGGGCTTCGGAGATTCCTGTGGAGCACTATGTCCAGGACATCAGGGCGAGAGGACTCAGCCGTGGGGATGTGCGTAGGCGATTCTGGCCCAATCACCTCGTAGCCCATCTCCTCGGCGTCAAAGTACAGCATGCGTCCCGCTGTGTTGGTGATTCTGGAACCCCAAGCCGGATGTTTGGCATTGAGATCACCAGCCAGTAAGGTCGCAGCGCTCTCGTCCAAGATGGTGTGGATGTCCTGCGGGATAAGTTGGGGACCAGGCGGTCGGTATGCGGCAAACAGTCGCAGTTCCCGTCCCCCGGCGCTCACAACGGCCCCGATGGAGCGCGTGCTCGCGTACGGGGGCAGTGGAAGCACGTCGTGTACCAGGTCGCGGCGAATCGCTATGGCTGTGCCCCTGTAAGGGAGCCCTGCCCGCGACATTTCGTCGCGCCGGTACACGGCGTAGTTCGGGAGCGTGAAGTCCAGTCCCGGTCGCAGCTTCGTCTCGCCCAGCAGCACGACCTGTATGTCCTGCTCCCGGACGAGCCGCCGCAGCGCCGGAATATGTTGGCGGACTCCTCCCGGGTTCCAGTACAGAAGTCTAAGTTGAACAGCCATAGTGGAACCCGAGAGTGTCAGCCAGGATGGACTTTATGGTGCCTACAAGCGCTGGGTACCGCGCAATAGCCTCACTGATGGTTGCTATTGCCGCCACCAGATCATCGGCCGGCGTATTGATCCCCAGGGCCTGCAGGGGGCGGGGTGTGGGAGTGGGGATGAAGACGGAGCGGGGGCGGGGTGATGGAGGCTGTGGGGCTGGGGCTTCCTGGACCTCTACCTCCCTCTGCGACCGCTTACCTTTCCCCTTCCCTTTGTGAGAAGGGGCCGCCTGTGCAGCTTCCGGAGCTGGAGTCGGTGCTGGAGGAGGCGGCTGATGGACTGCCTGAGCAGCCTTGCTGGTGGTGGCTGTTCTCGCGCCGCTTCCCGAGGGGCGCGGCTGGTTGTCCGGCTTCGGCTTCGGCTGCGGCTGAGGAACTTGAGCAGCCGGCGTTACCACCTGCTGCTCGTTGCGCCTCGCCTTAAGCCTCTTGGCCTTCCTCCTGCTTTTGCGCACGTCTGCGCGCGCTGCAGGAGGGTTGGCCGGTGCCATCAGCGATGCGCCCTCGGTCGGCGCAAACTCCTCCACGACTCGCACGGGTACCGGCTCCCTACGTGTCGTCTGCGGTTGCTGCGCGGGCGCTGTGGTCGATGGGCGGGGCGGAGGTACCACCATCCCCCTGACGCGGGCCATCCTCCGGAGGTACACGCACGACCTGGTATTGGCCGTGTGCGCACCCCGGCAGTTGGCGCATCTGGGGGTGGCGTTCCTAGGTTCAGGGCAATCCCGAACTACGTGACCCCCCGCGCACCGGACGCATCTGGCCGGCCGGTGGCAGTTGGTGGAGGAGTGCCCCACTGCTTGGCAGCGATGACACTGGGGGGGGCCGAAACGACCCCTCCACGCCTCCACAACGACCCCCGGCATAAACAGGAGTTCCGTCACCCCATAGAGGCGGCGCAACTCCGGTTCGGCCATCCGGTCCAGCTGCACGTAGAACACGCAGCCGGGCTTACCTCGCCTGGATGGAATATGACGGGCGAATCGTGCCGGGAATCCAAGCCGTTTTAAGGCTTCGGTGACTCCGTCCGGGTCCGTCATACCCGGCAGGCCCTTAACCGCCACCTTGGTGGGGCGATCGTCCTGCGGGGTATAACAGAACCATGAGAGTCCTGGTTCTATGGCGGACAAGTCCGTCAAGTACCGTTGGATTACCCGGTACTCATCGGCCGTCGGCGGCATAAACCTGATGCCCTGCCCGAAGGGCCTCGCATGGGGTGCGTGGCCCAGTTTCTCCCGCAGCGCCGCGAAGTGAGTGGGCCAACTCGGCATCCGCTCGACCACGATGGGTGGGTACGCCTTGCCGGCCGCTGCAGCACTCGAGGGCTGGCGGGTGGTGTTGCCTGCAGAAGTGGATGGTAACGGACTTACTTGACGCGGCGGAGCAGGCGCCGCCAGCGCCGCCGCATAGGACGACTGGGCCTGGGGTTCTGGATACGACCCCAGGCGAGATGATTCGGCCATCGGTGTCGATGGCCGGACTGAAGTGGACGCGGCGGCGGGCGCCGGCGTCGACGCCGACGCTATTCCGGCGTACGATGTCGAGTCCAGCTCGGCGTCCGTCGCCGCGGTCCTTGACGACGATGATGGTGAGCGCGGGGGGGACCTGAAAGAGCGGGTGCGACTCACCAGTATGGGGTACCTCCCTCCTTTCCCGTCGGGTTCGGCTTCAGACTCTTCAGCAACAGCGGAAGCTCCGGCACCTTCACAGCTGTCTACAAATTCGTCATCCGAATTTTCGGAGTCTTCAGGAGACAGCGGACCTCCGTCTTCAGGCGATCCTCCTTCTTCTAATTCGGCCTCTATGCGCACCACCTTCGCCGGCAGCTGTGCACTCTCCGGCGAAGATGATGGCTGGCGCTGGGTCTTTGGTGGCCGCGCAGTACCTTTCGTCGGTCCTTCCTTGCGACCGCCAAAGTATATCAGCGGGTTGCCTCGTTGCCCGCGTCTTTCCGCAACTTCGGCGAGTTGTGCAGCGGCGGGGCCGGCCACCGCTTCGATCTCGCCAGTATAGATGTTCCTCCGGACAACTTGTCGTCCGGAGGGTAGGCTTCCAGATGTTAAACTTGCCGAGGGTAGAGCGCCGCCGTCCCTTTCCCTCACCGATCTTCCGTCCCTCTCTTCTGAAGGTTCGGTGAGGGTAGGGACGATATTGTGATCCATGAGGGTAGATTTGAATCTTCCGTCTCGTTCACGCCAAGCCTCTCTTTCCCACACTGATGTTGAGCCTCTTGAGGGTATTCCTCTTCTTTATGCACCTCCTTTGCCCAAGACGAATTTTTGCGCAGCACTGGCCCAACACCGGGACCCTTTCCAATGAAAGGGGCGGTGTTGGGCGCGGGACGTTACGTCGCGGTGGTCGCAGTCGGAGGCACTGGCCCGGGGGGCAATCAGCACCGAACGCAAACGCGGAGGACGTTACGGACGACGGCGTCAATACATAAAATAAGTTAGAATAAGATAGGCATGTATTGTTATCCCACTCTAAATATACGCAATGTCAATAGATGTAAGAAAGAGACAGCGCTATAGGAAAGAAAGAGATGCAGAGTGGTGCCGTGTGCAAAAGTGGCTCGCACGTGATTGGTGGAGAGGCCGGTACCGCTGACTACCATACCCTGCTAATGTAAGAATCTTAATAGTACTTAAGCACGCCTAATGCATTGTTGATCATGTTGGGTATTTGGCATACATCAATAAATAAGATTGAAGAGCGAACTACGAAGTTTTTATTGAGACGCTACAATCTACACTCTACAATTTGGTCCTTCGAGCCGGATTCTGAAGATTCGGCACTCCACGACGGATTCAGAAGCGAATCTGTACTGCGGGCGATTCAGAAGCGAATCCACTCTACGGCAGATTCAGAGGCGAATCTGCGCTACTCGAGTAAGGACTGCAGCGCGTCGGATTGGATACGCCGGTCGCTATGAACACGAGAAGCCGTGTTCGCTCCGAATCTGGATACAGCGAGCCGGAGTTACCAGTAGGCACTAAGAGTGTGCTTGCACCGTCACTGCACCGCATTTATGAAGACTCGCCGCAATCGCCGTCAACTGTAGCAGGAAGTATTCCCCAAGGGAGAAGATTGGAGTACTCTCCGCCACGAGCAGCGAGAGAGACCGCGCCAGAGGCGTCAATAGGGACGTCCATTATGGGGCCGCCTGCACAACCAGTTAGCACTCCAATGAGACGTGAAGCCGCATCACCAATACGAAGACCTACGTCACCGGCGTTGAGCATTCACACTAACACGTCGAGAAAAAGCGCTGATGCAAGAATGAAGATGGCGCAATACGAGGCAGAAAAGGAACTCGCGGAGCTAGAAGAAAAGCGACTGCGCATCAGAGAGAAACTCATCAAGGCACGACTAGCCGCCGAAGTGACAGCGATAGAAGCCGAATCAGAGTACAAATCCAGCATATGCAATGAAAGAGTACGGGACTGGGTCGATAGAAGCATAGAAGAACAACGACCATCAGCACCGAAATTCAGGGAAGAGCCACAAGAGGCTCACCCCCCCGTTAAAGAGCAACGGGGGGAGAACGCCAAGTACCAGGGCATTCAACGACTAGCCGACGCATTGGAAAAAATGATTACGTCTAGGCCGCTGCCGCGTCAGACAGCAGAACTACCCATCTTTACGGGAGCCGTCGCAGAGTGGCTACCATACAAAGCCGCTATGGAAGATTCTACGAGACTCTTCAAATTCTCTCCAACGGAAAATCTTCTGCGTCTACGAAACAGCCTACGAGGGGAAGCACGAGAAACTGTACTTTCGCAGTTATTCACCGCCTCCAGTCCAGAAGTAATTATGCGAACGCTAGAAATGAAGTATGGAAGGCCAGAATTTATAATTGATCGAGCAATGGAAGAACTCAAGAAGCTCCCTAAGCTAGGAAGTGCGAGTACTGATCTATACGAGTTCGCAGTCAAGATTCAGAACATAGTCTACACAATCAAGAGTATAGACAGAAGAGGCTACCTACAGAGTCCGCTTCTTGTTCGAGACGTCATGGACAAATTGAGTCCGCATCTCGTCAGCAAATGGGCGGAGTACGCAGCCAATAATGAAGCTCGTATTATAGAAGAAAACGAAATGATCGTCCTCTCAGAGTTCTTGATGGCCGAAGCGGATCTGATGATCAGATATACCCACACAACCAGACGAGGTGTTCCAGTACCAGTAAAAAAAGAAGTGGCTCCAAAACGGGCAGCTACTAGAGGCGTATACACTGCAGAAGGCATCACATATGAAGATGAAAGAAGATGCTTTATGTGTCAGTCCGAGGGACATTACACTCCCGATTGCGCCAAACTCAAGGCACTCGACACCAACGATCGCTGGAAATGGGCCAAGGATAACAGAATGTGTTTCAAATGTATGAAACGGAAGCACAACCGATTCTCCTGCAAAGCTAAAGCCTGCGGAGTTCACGGATGTACCTACCGACATCATGCGCTTCTACACAAGGAAAAGGCAACGGAATCGGCTCCTACGGTCAGCACTCTGAACGAATGCAAAACAGCCGACTCAACCGCACTAGTAATGAGCGTTACAGCAAAGAAGACATCTGCGGTATTGCTCAAGACCTGCAAGGTGAAGCTCAGCGGTCCACGGGGGGAGATAATTACGCACGCCCTCTTGGACGAAGGGTCCACGGTGACACTAATAGATGAAGTATTAGCTAACCAACTCACCGATGGCGGATCGAAGCAGCCTTTGAACATTAGAGGTATCAACGAGCAAAAAAGAATAGAGAGCAAGGCGATCGAGATCCGAGTGAGAGGTCTAAGAGAACAAGAAACATACACCGTCAAAGCCCGCACCGTACGAGGGCTACAGTTACATCAACAACGTATACCGCATAATTTAGAGCGGTATCCGTACCTGCGCAGTATACGAGAGAAGATCTGCACAGGAGAAGCCAAGCCTCGCATACTAATAGGGGCTGACAACTGGCACTTAATAGTATCGCGACAGCTACGCGCTGGCAAGAAAACAGAACCTGCCGCATCTTGGACAAAGCTGGGTTGGGTGTTGCATGGATCGGCACCAGGAAGAGCGATTTATCAAGACCAAGCAGCCGTACTTCACATCTCCACAAGTGACACACAATTACAAAAGCTCGTCGAATATTATTTCGACGTAGATTCCCTTGGTGTGTCGACCAAAGAGAGGGTTAACAAGTACGAGAAGAGGGCCAACGATATTTTCGAAGCAACTGCCAAAAGGAAGGAGGGTTATTTCGAAGTAGGCCTTCCTTGGAAGACCGACAACACCACACTCCCCGATAGCTACGAGTCAGCTTTAAGAAGACTACACACGTTAGAGAAGAGGATGACTAAGGAGCCCGCCTTTAAGGAAGTATATACGGCTCAAGTCACGAACCTTGTACAGAAGGGCTACGCGACCGAGTGCGATGGCAGCGAAATGAATAGCAATCGCAAATGGTTCTTACCTCACTTCGCCGTCACGAACCACAACAAGCCAAGGAAAGTGAGAATGGTCTTTGACGCAGCGGCCAAGGTAAAAGGAGTCTGCCTTAACGACTTCCTGCTAGAAGGGCCAGACTTATTGACTTCACTCACAAGAATACTGTTCAGGTTCAGAGAAAAAAGAATTGCCGTAACCGCAGACATCGAAGAAATGTTTCTCAGGATTAAAATAAGACCTGAGGACCAGCCAGCACAAATGTTTTTATGGCGGGACAAGCCCACCGATCCCCCAAGAAAAATGAAGATGGTATCAATGATATTCGGAGCAAGCAGCTCACCGTACCTCGCTCATAGCGTGAGGAATCGTAACGCCACAGACTTTGAGCAAGAATTCCCAGAGGCAGCTTTAGCAATTAAGGAGCGTCACTATATGGATGATTACTTAGACAGCTTCCAATCAGAAGACGAAGCTATTAAGATGGTCAAAGAAGTAATGTACATCCATCAGCGGGCCGACTTCAACTTGAGGGGGTGGAACTCAAACAATAAGAAGGTTCTTGCTAGCATTCCAGAAGAAAAGAGATCCCAGAACGTCGACGTACAGCTAGTGGCACATCACAAGGAGAAAACGTTAGGACTTCGATGGGACCCAGACTCCGACACTCTTACATTCAACACGGATATTAAGAGAGTTCCCGATGAAGTCAGGCTGCGACTAAGAGCTCCTACTAAGCGCGAAACCTTAAGCGCAGTTATGTCAGTGTACGATCCGCTGGGGCTCATCAGTCAGTACACCATCGTCGGCAAGATAATATTGCAACAATTATGGCTTAAGAAGGTGGACTGGGACCAAGAACTACCGCAAGAGGAAGCCTATCTTTTCGACGAATGGATAAAACGACTCCCAGATGTCTCAGCGCTAGCTATACCAAGGTGCTACAGTATGAAGTTAACGCCGCAAGCCCGTATAGAGCTTCATATTTTCGTCGACGCGAGCGAACAGGCGTATGCAACGGTGGCCTATTGGAGGATCGTATACAAAGACTTAACAGAAACCATCCAAGTAATGGCCAAGGCAAAGGTAGCTCCGCTAAAGATGCTCACCATTCCAAGACTGGAGCTTCAAGCGGCGTTGATTGGGGCGCGACTCGGTAACACGATAATAAAGGAACATACCTGGAAGCCCAGACGAGTCACCTATTGGAGTGATTCTAGAACAGTTCTGTGTTGGATAAGAAACGAGAAAAAGAAATACACTCCATTTGTCGCACACCGCCTAGCAGAGATCGCCGAACTCACACAAGCGGCTGACTGGCGGTGGGTGCCTACCACGCTCAACGTGGCAGACGACGCCACCAGATTTCAGAGCAATAAGATCGACAGTCATGATAGGTGGTTCACGGGGCCCCCATTCCTTAGGGCACCGGCAAACCAGTGGCCACAGGAGAGCGAGGATAACGAGACCAAGGAAGTGGCATGCTACGCCTATTCAGAAGATGACACTTACCCAGAGGACTCACTGCCCGATATCCGAAGGTTCTCCAGTTACTTAAAATTAATAAGAACTACTGCGCTAACACAACTCTTCATTGAGAAGCTGAAAGCCAAAAGGAAAAATAATATACATCTAGAAGTCGCACACCTGAGAGCGGCTGAACGACGTTGGCTTCAGAGAGCGCAGAGAGACTCCTTTAAAGAAGAGTTAATAAGGCTAAAACAGAATCAGCCGCTACCACGACGTAGTAGGTTAAAGAAGTTGGACGCCGTATTAGACGACGACATAATAAAGGCGAGAGGCAGAATAGGTGCTCTAAATAGTACAACGCACTCGAACCAGCCAGCGATACTCGACGGACGGCACCCGTTCACTCGTCTGCTCATCGAGAATTATCATCGCCGGGCGGGTCACGCGAATAACGAACGAGTCGTCAATGAACTCCGACAGCAATACATGATTCTACATCTGAGGCCTACAGTCAAGAAGATAGCTAGAGAATGTCAGTATTGCCGCGTATACAAGGCGGCTCCAAAAACGCCACCGAAGGGAGACCTGCCTAAAGTGAGGCTGGAACCGGGTCACCGCGCCTTCACCTACTGTGGGGTCGATTATTTTGGACCTATGATGGTGACCATCGGACGAAGACATGAAAAAAGGTGGTGTGCATTATTCACTTGCCTTACAACGAGGGCAATTCACTTAGAAATCGTCCAATCACTCTCCACGGACTCTGCTATTATGGCACTAAGAAGGATGGCCGCCAGGAGAGGCTGGCCACGCGTCATATACTCTGACAACGCCACCAACTTCAGGGGAGCAGACGTTGAATTAAGAAATGTTTACGAGTCCTGGATTACGGTGCTACGAGATTTCAGTCTGCAATATAACACCGACTGGCGTTTTATACCACCGGGCGCGCCGCACATGGGAGGAGCTTGGGAGCGCTTAGTGCGTTCAGTAAAAGTAGCACTTAGCACTACGCTTAAAGAAAAGGCGCCCAAAGAAGAGGTACTGCAGACATTAATCACTGAGGCAGAATACAGCGTGAATGCACGACCACTCACGCACGTCTCCGTAGAACCCGACGATGAAGAAGCCCTGACGCCAAATCACTTCCTTATCGGCTCATCTACAGGACTACCACGAACGGGGCCTTGCACCGAGGCGGACCGCAGCACCTGGCGAAGAGCGCAAGCGCTAGCGGACCAGTTCTGGCAGCGATGGCTTCGAGAGTACTTGCCAACACTCATCCCGCGGGGGCAAGCGAGCACTGTAGTTCCGCAACTTCGAGAAGGCGATCTCGTCATGGTGGTCGACAGCACGCTGCCCCGCAACACTTGGCCGAGAGGAGTCATCGAGCGAGTGCACCCGGGATCAGACGGCATCATCCGGTCTGCAGATGTCCGCACTCAAGGAGGCGTATTCAAGAGACCTGCGACTAAGCTCGTCGTCCTACGGATGAAAGAGGCTACGACGTGTCTGCGCCGGGGGGAGAATGTTACGGACGACGGCGTCAATACATAAAATAAGTTAGAATAAGATAGGCATGTATTGTTATCCCACTCTAAATATACGCAATGTCAATAGATGTAAGAAAGAGACAGCGCTATAGGAAAGAAAGAGATGCAGAGTGGTGCCGTGTGCAAAAGTGGCTCGCACGTGATTGGTGGAGAGGCCGGTACCGCTGACTACCATACCCTGCTAATGTAAGAATCTTAATAGTACTTAAGCACGCCTAATGCATTGTTGATCATGTTGGGTATTTGGCATACATCAATAAATAAGATTGAAGAGCGAACTACGAAGTTTTTATTGAGACGCTACAATCTACACTCTACATTATGAATAAATGCTTGTTAATCTCTCGATCAAATGGAGCGTAGTGGAGCAACCTTGGCCATCCCTAGTTGACCTTTCCAGTACTTTGAGTGAACGGCGACATA